>OZ007590.1:92468853-93046353 GCA_963931845.1 Maratus michaelseni
ATTATAAGGGATGTATAGAAATATATGCAGGAAATAACGGCTCTAAAAGCCGTTAGTTAATCCAGTTTATTGAATGATCCACTTTATTTAATCAAATTCTATAAGTAAAAACTTGATTCCCTTAAATATCATTTGCTGTGTTAAGTTTCCAAATAAACATTTAATTAAAAATTATATTTATCGAAGATATTAACATATGTATTGAAAACTTTATATATCATCTATTTTGTAGACTTATAGCTAAATGACGATGGAAAACTGTAATAAAGTGGATGTTAGTGAATTTTTTCGCATTATCTTCGATCATAAGCTTAAGATTAAAAATTGAATGAGATACTTAGGAAGAATGGATGATATTGTTCTACAACCGCTTTTTCAATTTTGTGGGGAAAAAAATGGAATACGCCAGGTGAGAAGAGTAACAAACAAGTGCGGCCAAATAATTGATCGTATTGATGTTTCGTTAAAAATACGTCTAATGTTTCAAATATGTTGAATTTGAAACAGTTTAAGAGTAATGTTAGTACTTAGGTTGTTAGTACAGAAATAGTATAACATCATTAAAGTACACCGCAAAGGATTTTTCCCCATAGGCCATAATGTAACGGAATTATTATGTTACTCTTTACAAACACATTGAAATTGATATATATCACTGGGGTGCACTATACAAGAGGCTTACTAAAGAATATGGTGTGCATAGCACTTACAGTTCCTGTACAGTGACACTCAAAATAATTCCCTTAGATTAAAGTTTATGGGGGGGAAATCGTTTGATGTGCATCTTAATCATGTTACACTATTATAAACATAATGAAATTGATATCAGTTTATGAGGTGCTCTAAAACAAGTTTTCTGTAGAATATCTGGGGTAAAACATTTATCATTCATTTACAGGGCCAGATAAAAGTATTCGGGTATATAATGGTCTACGAGGAAAAACTGTTTGCAGCGTATTTTGATTATGTTACACTATTTCAAATATAACGAAATTAATATACACTATTGAGTTTTACTACAAGATATTTGTGTCATAGTAAACCTTAAACACATATGTCAATTGCATGAAAATCCGGGTTTATTTACGGGAGTTAGAACACGGACTGACAGACAGACAGACGGACACAGACAAACCGAATTTATAAACGCACCTAAAAAAATTGAATGAAGTTATTTCTGAAGATACGGTTCAGACAGATATCTATGTTATTAAAAATCTTGATATGATAGACAAACAATTATCGATCCAAACAGAATGACTAAGAGAAATTTAAAAATTAAATAAATTAAATATAATAAAGAATAGTCACATTATCACCAGCATCAGCATCAACATCGTCAACCATTTTCAATACTCTGCTACAGGAAACGTAAAAACGCATTATTTAAACTATCTGTTTAGAATTTCTAAATTGATTTCTCAACGTATTAATCATAATTTGATTAATATTAAAATTGATTAAAGCGCATTTAAAAAATATACATATTACACTCGATAATTTCTTATTTATATTTTCTACTTTTTAATGTTTAAAATATTTCGTTGTTGCCGCTTCACAGCCAATTGGCCCTTTTTGGTGAACGTGGTTTGAATAAAATTTATAAATAAACCCATTGTTGTAATTCGTTTACAATTGTAACCAGAAAGAATATTTGGCGATTTATCACCCGTGTCGTTCGAATGAAAGTATGCCTTAAATTTGTTAATTTATAATTAAGGTATCAAAATATTAAAATATCGTATTGTCATTGGAAACAGACCTTTGTACATAATTTTTATAATTCTAGCCTATCAGGAAGTGTGTGAAAAATCGATTACAAAATTCCATCTTTACGTACAAAAACTAAGTTGAGTTAAATTTAAAAAAAAAATTAATATAAAATTTTAAAGGTAAATCGAAATATGAACAATAAAAACATTTCTGTATTTTTTTTTTTTTTTTTTTTTTTTTTTAGTTTTGTTAGTTATCAATTCGGATTCAAAAATTATTTATTTTAACTTTGCTTTTAATTAATTTATTTATTTATTAAGGCGTCGAATATTTAATTATAATAAATTTTCTAAAACCTTCAAAAACAATGACACACATATAATGTACATGTAAATGCAATGAACCCCAATTTACAAAGTATATTAATGCCCATCATGGGCTCATCGTTACTGGTAATTTAGGCACTGTCTCTAATATACTCATTTAAAATCTGTAATGCGCTTTGGCACTAAGTATCGCAATCCCTCACAGTCATAGCTTAAGTCCGTCATTGAATAACTCATTTCCGATTTGGATTCCTTTATTTACAAAATAGCTATCAACTATAATAAACCCATTGAATTATTTGCAGAATGGAAACGTAATGTAATTTTTTTTTACAAAAATATTTACTGAAATCACATATTGATAAAATTCCTGTTTCTTTCTCCACCCTTACACCGCACATTCATGAACTACAAAACAATTTCATCATAACATATGTTGACAAGGCTGCAAATAACTATATATACCATCATCTGCAAACCCTACTACCACCACTTTCTTACTAATGCAATTTCTTCTGAATAATGTTTTCACACTTCATCATGTTCCATTAGAAGAAAACAGTAGACATATTTTAAGTTATCATAAATTATTAGTCTAAAAGTAATACCTTCAGTTATCCTTACATTGTTATGATTCCTAAATTTCAGAAAAATCCTTTAAAATTCCTCACTGTCACTGTAGGATGTAATATTTATAATACATGCTCTAGTTCTCTTTTCTTAAATATTCTCACACAAATTAAAGATTTATCAATCAATAAAGATGACACTTATTACATAAAAAACAGTTATGTGTTAGTTAATAAATCAAGGCACTAAAAAACGTCAACAATGTTATCACTGTAAACTGAAATGTCTGAAATTCAGACACTTAAGTGTCTGAAACGGATGGTTAAAAAAAGAGATACTTTAAAGTGTCTTAATTTTAACTAATAATGAAAAATAAAGTTTTTATTCTTTCTCTGAATGCTTTATATTTTTATTCAAATATTAACATCTATAAAAACTATTAGGCTGGTGTTATGAGCCCTTCTTAAAATAAATAAATAAATAAATAAAAAGAATTTTTTTTGTAAAAATGTTAAGAGTATACTTAAAATTTGCTAAACAACTTATATTTTGTATCTTGTAGATAGCATACATAAATAGTAATACAAAAAGAACCAATTAAATCCTAAATTTTATTACAAAAATGAAAACTCCTTAAAAAAAATATTTGGCGCTGCCATGGGCCAAACATATTTCTTATCTCCTCATCCAACCCTCTTTCATACACACACACCACCACCACCACCACTCTTTTTTTTTTTTTTTTCAATTCTTTCCGTTCTACATTATTTTGATTCTTTATTTAGAATATTATTCAATATGACTTTTTATTTTTTTAATTTTTCTAGTTCATATCAGATTAAGTAAACCGATTTCAATTCTTTGTTTGTATTATATTTTTAAAATGGCTGTGTGTCTTGAAATTTAAATATGTTATTTAGATGGAAAACAGTAAATACATATAAATGCTTTATTTTTTGTATTTTGAACAAGTTTTCATAAGAAAATATTAAAAAAAAAAAAAGAAAAAGAAAAAGAAAAGAAAAGAAAAAGAAAAGAAAAGAAAAAGAAAAGAAAATTCATTTCCATAGGAAATATTGAAAAATCATTTATAAAATATTCAGAATTTCACGATAATTTGATTCGGATGCTTTTGTGATTCGCTTTCTTGTTTTTTAAACGCTTTTAAGCAACAATGTTTATAACAGTTTCCGAACAAAAAATTAATTAATTTTGTTTAACATGAAAACAATCACTTGAAAATAGAATCTGTAAGAGAATTAACTGATGTGTCACTAAAATTGAAAATTAATATTATATATATCAATAACACAAAGTAACTGGAAATTGCAAGGAAAGAACTTAATAACTCAATATGATTTAAAAATTATATATATATATATATATATATATATATATGTGTGTGTGTGTGTGTGTGTGTGTGTGTGTGTGTATTAAGATGACCATATGGGCATTTTTTTTAAATAGATAGATAAGATGATAATTGTAAGAGCTAGTTAATAGAAAGATCTATCCTTAAAAAATATACCTATTCTTTTTTAATAACACGTAGGGTTGGGTTGGGTTCGGTTGATTATTGACGGCCAATTATCTACACTTTGGGATATAGGCCCGGGAGGAGTGCCCTTCGTGGGGGTCTTTCTAAGGGAACCTAACCCGTATTTACGGATGGATAAATCCACGGCTCGAAGAAAACCACGAAAACTCCGAACGATTAGGCCGACGGGCGCGATTGGGATCGAACCCAGCACCTCCCGTCTACCAGCTTCGAGAACAGAACCTCTCAGCCACTGGTGGGGCAATAACAGTAGGGAAAATTGATTCGAGTTTCAAATTTAATTAGGTGTTAAATATACACTTTGTGTAAGTAAATATATTAAGTTGTAGCTTTTTTCTAATTTCCATTTTTTTTTATTTCAAATAACTTTTTTACCAATAATAATAATAATAATAATAATAATAATAATAATAATAATAAATAAATAAATAAATAAATAAATAAAATAAAAAATTAAAATAAAAAATAAAATTAATTTACATTTTCTCCAGTTTTTTTTTATAACGTAAAGCTTTAAAAATGAATCTGTGTTTTGAAATCTAAATATGTTATACATAGATGGAACACAGTGAATACATATAATTGTAGTTTTTATATTTTGAGCAAGTTTTCATATTAAAAAAAAAAATCCTGCAACTAAATATAATAGTAATTTAAATTTTTTCAAGAAGAAGTTATTTCCCATAGACAAAATTAAAAATTTATTTATAAAACATTCAGAATTTCATAACAACTTCATTTGGATGCTTTTATGATTATTTTTTAAGTTTTATGTCCACCATCTGAAGCTAAAATGTCCATAATATTTCCCATACATAAATTTAACTTTGTTAACATGAAAACTTTAACTTAAAACATATAATGTGTAAGAGAATTAAATGATTTAAAATAATCTTTAAATATAAAAATTCATATGCGAAATCATACCCGTAATACCTGTAACTGAAAATTACAAGGGAAAAACTTATTAATACACTATCATTTTTAGTAAATTGATCTTTTTAATTATATTGCCATGTGGGTAAATTCTCTTATATATCAGATGGTAATCACCAGAGTTACTCAACTGTCATTAGAAAATTAGATATATATTTTTTAATAACATGCCGGAGAAATAACTTCTAGCTTCAAGATCATTTTTCCTTATATATAGTGCATTTTAATATGTCCAATTGTTATTTTCGTATCTTTCATGTAAATGCATAAATAAACTTTACAAAAAATTCCCAGAAATTTTGTGTGAAAAATGTAGTTATCCAAGCAAATAATATATATATATATATACATAAAAAAAAAAAAAAACACTTACCTTTTTCTAATTTCCATTTTAAATCTGAAATCACCTTTTTACCAAAAGTAATCGAAAAATCATTAATATTATTTTTCAATATCTGAAGTTTTGCAAAATTAAAATATAAAATTTTAAGCAAAAAAAAAAAAAAAAAAAAAAAAAAAGGGAATTTTCTTTTTGCAAAAATATAATACGAAAATTTTTTTGACAGATGTGGGTATGTATATACAAGCAATAAAAGCAATACTCTGCTTTATGTATTCAAGCAATAATCAGATTATTTACAAAAAACATTTATTTATAAAATGGGTGAATTAAGAATTATTAAACAAGAATTCTGAAAGTGATAAATTTAGTGGAAAATAAATAAATATATAATAAAACACAATTCTTATAACACTGAAAAATATTTATTCGATAGAAAAATATACAAATATTATCCTTAAAAAAGGTAATTTAAATAATTAATATTACACTAGTAATAATGTTCACGTAAAATTTCCATTTCGAAATAAAAATTATATTTTTGTAAATAATCGCGCAAGAGCTCATACCTTTGTAAAGTATCCACTAAATTGTATATGAAGAGAATAATATGAAGAGTTTTTTGAGCTCATTACTTTTTATCAGCGAGCAATAGACCATTTGTATGAGAAGAGATTAGAAACATTTTAATTTATTTATTTGGTATATTTTTCGTAATGAAATTTATATTTATCAATTTACGAAAACTGACATTTATCAACTATTTGAATATATTTACTATTATACAGTTTTAATATTTTCAGACAGATAGAAAACATAGTTTAATTAAACATTTTGTCGTAATACTTGCAAATAACTATTGAATATTCATGAAACATAAGTGTCAGCAGGACGACCGTGGAGGGCCATTGCCCCTCACAGTATTTTGAAATTTAATTAATTTAATTTTCTTTATGCCTGATTATTAAAAAAATGATTTTTTTTCTTCCAAATGGAAATATAATAATTTATTGCTGAAGAAAAAATGTTACTAAAATTGTTTCATTAGAGACGCTAATTTTGCTCTTCTTTTGATTTACCTTAAAGGAAGGGGGGGGGGGGGGGGCTCAGGACAAAAAGCACCCTTGCCAAAAATAAAAATGTTTCATTTCTCTATTTTGAAAAATGTCGTTAGAAACTTATTTTTGAATATTTAATATCTCTTAATTGTTAAATTTTTATTTATTTATTTGTGCAGGTATCTTTAAAAATTGTCTTACACGACTAAAAGACTTCTGACTAAAAATTCTTAATGTAGCCTATTTCATGTTTATATTCTCGCAACTTCGCATTTAAAAAAAGCGAACTATAGGCTGTGGACCTATCTGCTCCAAAGCACATCTGCTCCAAAATCTTGCCAATCCCTACATTTCTTTCTGCCGGCATTCATATTTGTTAGATTTTTTTTAGGGGGGGGGGGGCTGTGACCCTTCCTTGCACCTCCCCCCCCCACCTTCGTACACCCATGAGTGCAAGCAATTTCTGAAAAAAATTATTGTAAAAAGCAAATATTTAATTATTTATTGCGCCATAAATAACTTAGTCCCAAAACTTAGTAATCGAACCCTTACATTTTTGTCAGACGTCCCTGGTCTAATCGAATTACTTCTTTTATAAAGTAATACGAAATTTAGGGAATGGAAATGTATTTTAAACATCTTTCTTCCATTCAACATTCAAAAACATTTTCTGATGGTGCTGACATACATATTGAAGTGCAATTGTATATACAGTCATCACACAGTTATATACATACAGTATTGCATTCATGCACTTAAGTGTCTAAATTTCTAAATGTCTTAATTTCAGACATATCTCTATTACTCAGGCATTTTTCTCAGTTTATTTTAAACATGATTATATTAAGACCTTATAGTAATTGTCTTAAATTTAGACATCATGATATCTGAAATTTCATATTCAGATACTTAAGTGTCTGAATTTTTTTTGTCAGTCACATATGCGTCTGAATTTAAGACTCCTCTATTTGCAGTGATTACATGTGATTTCAAGGACCTATCGAACAATATTCTTTTGACAGATTTACACTTTACTATTAATTCACTTTTTATAGAAAATTTCTCATCATTACAATTACCTGACAACATCGATATTGTCTACTTCAAAACTTTAACTAATTTTTACTTTTTCATAACTATATCTTCCAAAATAATGCTATATTTATTCAGGCACAGGGAATTTCACAAGGCTCAGCTAAGTTCCAGTATGCTTTCAGATTTATATCTTTATTTCTATGAAAGAAAGCATATTTTAACAATAATATTTTGGTCTATAAATATATAGATGACATAATTATATTTTTTTTCACTTAATGATAATCATTCTATATCTCTTCCTGTAGCATATCCTTCCAATCTTGAACTTAGTACTACCTTTTTAAATAATTCTACAATTAATTTTATGGATGTTAATATCTCTATTTTTCTGATCATACTTTAACATTCAATATTTATTATAAACGTAATGATTTTTCTTTCAGTGTTATTAATTTTACTAACTTTCATTCCTGTTTACATATTTCAGTTTACAGAAATATTCTTCTAAACCATTGCAATTGTATTAAACGTTTATGCGCCTCCCATTTTATAAGGTCTAATTTATTAAAATTAAAACATACAGCTTTGTCTTATAATTACCCCTTGCTTTTATTTCTTCATGGATTAAACATTAAAACATTCATATAATTTTACCAGTACGGGCATTTAATATGTATAAAAACTATAAAATTGTAAAACAATATTATGGAGAGAGGGTGTGGATTGCTGAAAAAATTATAAAATTTATCTGTAAAAAAATAATAACAAAAAAGTAATAAACTAATAAAATTTCTTCCTCAAAAAATTATAAAATCGAAATATTCTTAAGGAGGAATGAGGCGAGACTGCTGAAAAAAGCTACAAAATATAATAGAAAAATAATTAAAAAGAACGGGTTTCATTCATTCATCACATCATTTATCACTCCATAACTAATACATTCATCATTTTATTTACATAATGTCTCCTTATACATTGCCAAATATTGTTTATTATCTTCCCATCTTTGACCATCCCATTTGATCTTTATAATAATCTAAATTTTATTTACATCCTTTAGTCTTCATCACTATCTAAATTTTATTTACATTAATTACTACATTGTTTGAACTTTATTTTAAGCCAAAGCTGTTTGTAGTTCCAGCTTTTCATTTTTCTGAGAGATAGCAGCACCAAGATTTTTCCTATAACTACAGATTGTAATTCCATTTATTAATTAGTGGTAGATAGCAGCACTAAACATTTTCTTTTCTTTATAATAAATTTTCATGAAATGACTCAGCTTTCTCAGCCATTTTGTGTTTCATGGAGAAGTGAAGTGCCCCAGATATTGCAAAGCAATTCAAATTCTGATCAATCTTCTGTACTCTTTGTTTTTATGGTGAGTTGTGTCCATCGCTTTGTGATCTAATATCTATTGCTGTTGACTCATGGTTTATTTATTTATTTATTTGATTTCTTGTGGGCATTACTTTTGTCTTATTTTGTTTTTTCTATATGTTATAAGGAGCTTAATATTGACGCTTTTAGACATAATGCCAAACAATATTTGATGAAACAACATATATTTACTATGAATTATTCTTATGATGCTCCTCTGAAGATTCCATAAGATATTCATAGTATTTCATTTTTTATTTTTATTTTTATTAAGTTTAATTCTTGCAGTATACTTTCCATTATTTTTTATAATATATCTTCATTTGTTTTTCATACATATGAAACAATTAAAATGAAATCACATGTGTGAAAAACTAAGAAAGAGACAGTAGGAAATTCAGATGAAATGATACTACAAAATTAAACATATATATAAATCATTACTATTTTCTACGATTTGAAAGCGTTTTTCATTTATTTATCCATTCATTCATATATTTATTTATTTTGATGTGTTTGTTTGCGCGCGCGCGAGTATTTTCTCTTTAAGTCTGAGTGAGTAATATGCAAAATAATTAAAATAACTAAAATTAAATTAAAATAATTAAAATTATGACGAACCAAACTAAGCATTAAAATTAATTAATAATACAAATATTCACACAGAGATACTTTCTCGGAAAATATAATCTAACAAAAGTAATTGTTACTCGTCAGTTAGTTAATTCATCAGTTAGAAGTTAGAAACAGTGATTACGACAGATTTGTCTTAGCCTTTTTGTACTATAATTTTTCCTTTTTTTTTTTCTTTTTTCTTTCTTTCTTTCTTTTTTTTTCATTTTTTCATTTTTTTTTTTTTTTTTTTTTTTTTTTTTTAGCGTTATAGACTTTAGATAGGAATAATAAGATTTTATTTTTCTCTTTCTCTTTGGTTCTGAAAGTTACGTATGATATTTTGTCTGAAGTATATAAAATTCTTTTATTTTTTAAAATATATTTTATTTTACTTTTCTCATTTTCTTTTTCATCAATACTATTTTATATCTTTAGTCTTTCGAAATAAAAAGTAGTCGATTTGATAGTTGTCTTACTTTTATAATACGGTTTTGACGAGATTGTTAAAAATTATTGTGGCTATTTAAACATAAGACATTGTGGTCATTTAAGCTTAATTCCTGTGGATGAATAGTATTTAAAAGTAATTTGCTTTCAGCTGCGTGTACCAATATCGCTCACTTTTCTGTCTAAAATGTTTAGTTAATAAACTGCTTTTAAGTTAATAAACTCTTTGCTTTATTACGAATTTTTCGTTTAACAATATATTTTTAGAAATAGAATAAAGTAAAAATTTAATATTTAATTTTGGAATTTCTGTAACAAACTTTAAGTTCCAACACTTATAAACTGTTCACTGATTATTATTATTATTATTATTATTATTATTATTATTATTATTATTATTATTATTATTATTAATTTTATTATTAATTTAATTATTAATTTAATTTAATTTAACTTAATTTAATTTATTTTTATTTTTATTTATTTATTTATTTTTTACACCCGATTTATTAGCAATCAACAGAATTTTTTTTTTTATATTAACAAAATTGTTCCTGAATTATTTTATAAGTATGCGCATACACACACATGGATATATTGTTAAATACGTATATCAATATTCCATTAAGAATGGAAATTTCTCTTAAACTTTATGAATATTCAGTCTATAATTCTTGAATGTTTTCAGCTTTTTTCTACGTCATTACACTAAATGAAATATGAATATATATTTGTCAGGCCTTTTTCTTTACATCTTCAGATATCACCACTTCCCTGATAAAGCATGGGATTTTATTGCACCAGCGGTTTCTATGAATTCAAGCACTGAAAATATAAGGAAAATAAAATTAAATATAGAATGTTACAGTAAATCAGTTTATACCTATAAAAAAAAAAAAAAAAAAAAATGTTTTAATGAACTTAAATTTAAAAAAAAAATGTTTTATTGTTGTTTAGTATAATTTAACTAAAAATAATTAGAAATAACTGTTTTGATCGTATTGAATAATTTTGTTAATTTGAAAAATTATTGATACAGCCTTTATTAGAACTTGACACAGGAGTATCTAATTAAAAGACTGTCAAAAATAATTATGCAATTTGTTAGCCACATGAATATTATTGATGAGATATAACGAAAATTTAATATTATTTTTGTAAACTTGATAATTTTTTTTGACGAATTAAAATTTCTTTGATGTACATATTAATTGTTGGCAGTTATTAAAAAAAAGTTTCTGTCTGGTAAAAAATTACGATTTTAAATGTTATCATTGTTGTTGTTCATTATATATTTTCTTATAATTGAAAATATACGTTCGTGATATTTTTAGAGACATCTATGATGGAAAAAATAATAACAACAATTCTCTACGATATATATAGATATATATATATTTTAAACTATATAGGTAAAAAATAAAAAGGCAATTTTTCTATATCGATTAATTTCAAAATCTGCTTTCCTTTTCTTCTTTAAAAATTATTACTATGATAGCCATACATGTTGGAAAAGTAATTTCTGAAATATAAACATTTCATCTCTTATCATGAGTCTGACTAATCATCCTCCAACTGCAAAGAGATGATGAAATGAAACACATGTGCTGGAAAAGAAGTACTTTTTTCTGAATCTGTGAGATACTCATTATAGAACTGCTGATACGTGTGACGTTCACATAAACCTATCAATACATGAATTGCATACCTAATTTTAAAATTGCCAAAAGTAAAAGAAATCTTGTTTATCCTTTCGATGCAAATTTTATTTTAATTATAACTGATATCATGCCTTTCAGATAATAATGAATAGAGAAACAGAAAATGTAGAATATTTTATAGCTATAATTATTATTAATGGCGGTGAAAAATTTTCTGTGCTACAAGTTTTTTTTTTTTTTTTTTTTTTTTTTTAATAAATGCTTATAGAAAGTATCTCAATATCTCTTTTTTATGTTATGTTTTCTCAAAAAATAAATAAATAAATAAATAAAATAAATAAATAAAAATAAAATAAAATTAATTAATTAATTAATTTAATTAAATAAGATAAACATTATCTGTTTGGTTTTTAATTTCGTTTAAGAGCTATTTTTTGTTTATTATTATTAATAATAGGAATACTAATATACATGTCGTAGAATGTATCTACCTCGATTGAATATAACAATCATGCGTAAAATGCAGAAAACAATTAAAGTATGACTGTTTTTAATCGTGAGTGATTTTTTCTCTTAAGAGGGATTTTTTAATAAACCAACTATTTGATAATAAGGAAAATGCGAAAAATTTTATAACTGATTTGTTTCAAGTTTTCAGTCAGCAGGACGTTAACCATATCCAGCCTTTTACATTTCCTTTAATATTAGGAGAACATCTCTTTACACAAACTTTCTTTCAAAATAATTATAAGCTTGGAAATTGGGGGGTTTTATGAAAATACGGTAATAATGATTTTAATCGTCCCTTGATATAAATTGAAAAGGGATATTTATAAAAATTAAACTATTTTAATTTTAATAACTATATGTCCCATGGTATTTTATTTGAAAAAAAAAAAGTATTATGTAGAACTATTATCGGCATTCGTTAGTAGTATAAGTCTGCTAATGTTCGGTCTAATGCTTATGACAGAACCTTGGGACTGTTCTCAGCGTTCTACAGTATCAACGTGTATGTATTACCATCCTATTACATGGTGCAATCCAATATCTACGAGAACTATAGTTGACATCCAGTTGACCGATGAAATATGTTAACCATTTGATCTGAACTATCTTCAACATTGCTTTAGATATGACCGTGTCAACATCGTGTGTCACATATGCAAAATAATAGAATATTTCAATAGGCTAATAAGGAATAATTATCAACATTGGTTAGAACATTCAGTCTGAAAGTATGAAAACAATCGGAAATTCTTCTCAATACCTTCTTTTTTTATGTGATTGCCTTAATTTCCGGCTATTTGTGTTCGAACAAGAGCATCTAAATGTTGTAACCAGATTATGACCGTATTAGCGTTGTATCTTGTGAAACTATGGAACCTGTTAGGCTGTTAATATGGAAGCGGGTGTCAGTGTTCCTAGATCTAATCTGTCAGTATATGTCAAAGTAAGGTCTATCAGAGGAAGCATGCAATACTCAGATTCCTTATAGCACTTTTTTTTGCGAATATTTTATATCATTCAAACAGTACGATTGTTTTATTATAATCATAAAATTTTAACTCTCCATATATATATATATATATATTTAATTAGATTATTATGGCTACAGATGCTACTTTAGAGAAATATTTAAGTTCTCTAATGCAGAAAAAAATATCTATTAAACTTAAGTACCAGATAATACAGATCATTTACACTATACTTCTTTAATGAATTACAAATCAGTTATGGCTATTAGGCCATTATCCATGTAACTTATTTTTGTTGCAGAAGATGAATAGAAAAGATTTTCTATGTAATTTAATTAAAGTAAAGAAAAATAAACTTTTCAATTAAAATGTAATTAATTAAAGTTTAATTAATAAAAATGCAATTAATATTAAATGTTATTATAAAATTTACACAATTTTTGCTTTGGTCAAATATGAAAATTTCAAATAAACCTTTTCTAATACGTAGTCTACTATATGAATATCACACTTTTTCCCCCTCAAAGAATAAAACACAAATATGTAGTTCCATAATATATCAATAAGTGTTAAACGAATGAGCCACGTGATAGTTTTCAGTGGCTTTGTAGTCACTGAGCCCTAAAAAAAGAAAAACAATCTGCTTTTTCATCACATGCCATCAGCAACTTTCTAACGATTATATTAGCAGAAAATGCGCCAAACTTCAACTTTACAAATAGCCGATTTTTTTTCCTGGAGTATTTTCCACTCTCATGCAAAAGTGATATATCTTTGAAACTCACGGCATCTTTTTTTAGGCAGTTTTTGAAGCTCAAATCGAAACCAAAACTGTACACAACAAACCTTATTTCGAGCGCTCCTTCAAATTTGTCTTCTCTCTCTTCCTACCCTGTCACTTTTTTTTATGATCCAAGATTATTCCTTTTTCATCCATAAATCATGACCTACAACTCCTCTTTCTACAATATCTACTCGACCCCTCCTCCCACATCGCCGCGAAATCAAAATCCGAACCTTCTAGCACCATGTCCCGTTAATTTTCCCTATGCAAGACGTCGAATAGTTCACCTGCATTCCTAATGATTCTTGCCTTCTGATTGACTCCCTCTCGCTCCGCCCATAACCCTTTCGCGGCCAATCGAGGATGAACAGGGGGGCGGGGGGATCACGAGAGGACGGGAATATTTTGCTTTCTTTTTTTATTATTTAATTTCTTTTTATGCATCCATCTGCCTCCGTTAATGAGGGAGAGGGTTCGAGCGATCGAACGCGAATTACTAATTCGTTTTTCTCCAGCACATTTTTACTCTCTTCTTCTTCTACATATAATTTATTTTTTGCTCCCCTGTTCTTCGCTCGGAACTCCAAGTCAAATTTTTCGATTATTTTAACTCCCCTCCCCCCACCCCCCCCTCTTTCATTATTTTAAGGAAATTTCGATCCAGGGTCTTGTTTTTGCATTTAATTTCCTGTGGGACCGCACATAAAATGCGAGCATGATTCCGCTGTCCCCCCATCTCGAATGCCTTTTCATCTTTTATGAAATACTGATAACTTCATACGTTTTCGCCACCTGCGTTTAAGTTCGAATGTTCCATAATAATAACCCCCGAATTCTCTGTCTTTTCATTGGATGAGGAGAGATTCCTAAATTCGCATAAATGGACTCATTGTTTGAACGTTCTCTCTTTTGACGTCAAATCTTTTCTCTTTATAAATAATACAACGCATATTTGATGTTTTTTTTTTTCCATAGCGGAGGCTTTTGAAACAGACATTTTATAAAGACTTTAGCAATAATGAATGCTTTTTTATCTATAAATGTCAAAATCAGAGAAAGAGAGAGATGAGTGGGAAACGGTAGCTTCTTTTCATAAGCGCCAGAAATTGTTTTGAATAATAAAGGAAAAGCTGTGATATATTCAATTCATATAAAATTTATGTAATAGCTCCACGGTACGACTTCTTTGATCACGTGGCGTTAGAACTTTTTTCCCGGATTTTTCAGTCCAATTTCTTTTTCAAATTTTTAAATTAAACATAATTTTCGTTTTTGAAAGTATAAATATACATCTACTACCAAATCAATATTACTTCTATTTCTTATATTTTGTCCCAATAATGCGACGATATTGCATTCATTAGAAATACATCCACTGAAATATCAATATTCATTTTCATGGAAATATTTTTAATGAAACACTAATATTACAGTAATATTTACTTTACATTGGAAATACTGGTGATTAAATGGCGAAGTATTTTTGGTCAATATTGGTGCATTGTCGGCAAAATTTAAACTCTTCAACTATTTCTGACAAATATTACTATTATTAGTTCAATATTGTTAACCAATGTCGACATTATAGCAATACATTGCTAGTACCAATATTGAAGTTTTTAACCTTTCGTAACACTTAAATAATTTATACGGAATAAGTAATTTCTTGTTGTGTCAATAAGTGTTAAATAGAACTTCATCGTGTTCTGAGAATAAAAAAATTATGTTCTTCCTGAAATTTATGTTCAACCATCATTAGTAATTATTTACAATGTCAATAAATGTTAGCTAAAACTACTGTGTGCGTTAATTTTTTTAGTTAAATTTTTAGACATTTTAGTTAGATTTTAAATTGTTATCTAGTAATGATAATTTATTTTTCAATCATTTTTAGTAATAGACAGAGTGCATTTTATAAAAAAATTGATATAAAATGTTATATAAAATATGATTTCCACTAGTGATGATACTTCTGCTTTGGCGTATTTGTTTAAAGTTTCTCTATCTTTACAACAGACATATCACATGATGATAAAAAAAGAAAGATAAATAAAAAAAAATCCCGAATAGAAGTTGGGGGACTTGAATAGAAAAATACTCGTGACCTCATTTTCAATATTTCCCTTTCTACATCAGATAGGGCTCACAGACAGTTTTTAGTGAATGTTAATATAACGAAACATTCTGCACACATAATCTGTATTGGAGATTGCTAAATATTTTTTAAAAACTTTAATTTTTCGGTGTTTTTTTTTTTTTTTTTTTTTTTTTTTGTTGTTGTTTTTACAGAACGATCGGAAATATATTACAATTCTGCAAGAATACATTACTGGAGACAATTTGAATTTATGATTACTGGTTTTTCAGGACCTTCAAATAATGTCTTTTATAATTCGTAGAAATGTCATCCAATTTTCATTTAAATTACCTATACATTGTATGCCATTTACTCCGAACTCCGATATTACCTTCGATAAATTCTTTTGCACCTCATAAAATGTCATAAAATTATCATTGAGATTTCTTACATTTTAAATAATTTTAAACCATTTTCACGGCCAACTTTTCATATATTTCATGCTTAATACAATCTCATCAAATTACCATTCCAATTATTAACTTGCTAAGTATGTTTTTAGAGCTCCCAAGGCATCCAACCGAGGATTCCCGAGTTACCTAACATACTGACCGGTGCACAAAACATAAGTGAAAACCATTTGTAATTGAAAAATCTAATAATTTTTTTTCCCTTTAGGTTGCCTACTAACAACACCAAACAACAAATTTATATGAAAAATATCAACTATGTATTCAAATAACGTTTTCATATTTATTAAATATTGGTACTGTCCTATTAGTCGCATGCCAGGGAATAATTAGCTAAAGAATTTTCAAAGACTTCACTATACATACAGCAGATTGATTCTCATTATTTCAATGGTAGGTAGATTAGATATATATGTTAAATATATATTTCGAAATATATATGTCGAAATATATAATTTGCACGCGCGCATTTGTTTATTTTGGTGACGTTTTAATTTAGTTATAGAATATTAGCCGGAAACAAATGCTGAGCTTTTTACATTGTTTCAGTGAAAACGGGTTAATATTCCGTAATCGGACTGCACATGATTGAGATAGATTTTTCTTTTTTTTTAATCATGCTTGAAAATTACTGTAAAACCCGCAAAAATCGGTGAATTTAGATACAGTTTTGAACCAAATTGCGTTTGGTTGACCAAGTAAATTTGTTTCTCTGCCAAACTTATTATTCAGGCCATTGCCAAATCGTCAATATGGCGTCAGCATCATTCACGGACATGTTTTTGCTTTATAATACAGTCAAACCTCGTTAACATGAACACGCTTAACGTGAATTACTTTTAACATGAATTGTTTTTATAGTCCCCTAAAGAACGAGTACAAAGATTTGATACTGATAACATGAATTACTGTTAACATGAACAAAATTTTGATTCCCCTTGAGGTTCATGTTAACGAGGTTCGACTGTACAGATTTGCACATTTACAGACTTTTCTATGAATATATTTTGCACTTAATAAAATATAAGTAAATTAGGCACTATTCAGATTATTTAAATTTTAGTCAATTTTAGAATTCTGATAGGATTTTTCTATTTATTAACTTTCTTTTTTAAATAAAATGTCACAAAATTACCATTAATATTATTAACATTTTGGGCTATTTTTTTTAACTAGTTACAAATATTTCTTTTAATATCTTTTGCATATCATAAAATGTCATCAAAATATTGTTGAAACTAATTACATTTTAACCAATTTTGGTTATTTATAGTCTTTTATTGATATATATATAATATGATTAATAAAATTCAAACTTATTTATATTTTAGAATATTTTCAAAACGAAACACAGAAGCTTTAATTATCTTTTTTTGTACTTTATAAAATATTATAAAATTATCATTCAGACTCCTTGTATTTTAGACTAGTATAAACGACTTTTTATTAGTATTTTTATTAATAATTTGTATTTCATAAAATATGATCAAATTAACGCTTTGATTACTGTCATTTTAAATTAATTTAGACTAATTGCAGAACTTTTTCTTCGTATCCACTGTGTTTAATAACTCGTCTTAAATTACTGTTTATCACTATTATATCACCTTAAAAGTAAACATTTCTTAATTACTTTTGCATTGCCTATCAGTATTATAAATAAATTGTTTGTTTCATGTTTGTATTACAAATACACATCAATGTATGGCTGCAATAAAAAAGATAATTTTGTTAGCAATGCACATACATGTTTACTAGCACATGGTTATATACATTCGTTGCTACAGGTTTATTTTGAAATATAAATAAGTGCCATTATGAACAACAAACCTCAGTATTAAAAACAATAGCTGTAAAATGAATATTATTAATGAGAAATAAATGCCAAATTATGAGAATCACATAAATATTGTTAAATAATGTTGAATAATGATAATTATAAATAGACGTTATTAAATGGAAATAAATACTATAAATAACAAAAAATATTATTAATCAATGACAAGTAATTTAAATGATGACATTAATTTTTAAAGTTATTTATTATTAATATTAAAGTTATTTATTATTATTTGATGTTAATTATTATTATTGTTATTCATTATTATCTTATAGTAATTATTATTTATTATTAGTAGTACTTATTATTTATTATCATTACTTATTATTTATTACTTATTACTTATTATTATTTATTCATTATTAATTAAATTTTATTTATTTATTTATTTATTATTTATTCTTGATTAGATTTTATTTATTTACTTATTATTATTTATCTATTATTAATTAAATTTTATTTATTTATTATTATTATTATTATTTATTTTAAAATATTTTTTCCAATTAGTTTTTATTTTTACGGAAGCCTAATTAAAGGTTCGCGAAAGTTAAAAAAATAAAATAAATAAACATTGACGATTAGACAATTAAATAGACAGATAAACAGCCAAACGAGTAGATTGCTACCTGTTACAGAAATCCCGCAGGGGCGTCATTTAGGGATGAAGGGGAGGCAGGGCAATTGCCCCCGCTTATCTCTGAGTTTCAGACTTTCTTTTATCATTATCTGTTTCTTTCCCCTTTTCTTATTATTATTTGAATATTTTCTTTTGTTTGAACCAATATATTAATAATTGCATGTAATTAAATTGTAACAGTAAAAAACACTCCTTTAAAAATACGTTTGAAAAATGAATGCGGAAAATATTGTTCAGTACAAGTGGGTAGAATATGTGGATTTAGTATGGCCCATTTGCCCCCCCCCCCCTCTCCTTGTAAAATCTGAAATGACACTCCTGCAAGTCCATCTCTTCTCTTTGTGTCCGTTCTTTGAGATCTATCACTCGAGAATTCACTAACTATCATTTTTTTTATGGAGAATTTAATTTACATAGAACATTTTATTAGGCTTTTTTTCTGGTGTGATTGGATTCTTATTTCTGCATTTATTCTGAAATAGTAAAATTTAAAAAAGTTTGCTTTGGAAGAAGCTCTTCTTACTATAGCATAAACTATTCATACTCACAAGTAATTCAGAAATTACTCATGTTTCCGCACTATTGCTTTACCAACATTTTTTACTTACAAAAAATTAAAACAAAATATTTTAAAAACTTTCTCTGGATTTTAGATAATATTCCACCCTTCTCATCTAATAGTATTCTTTGTACATCCATTAAAATTCTTTTGGAGTGCTATAATTTAAGAAATTCCTTACTTGATTGTACTCCGAGAAAATTTCATGAATTCACGCATAAAGCTACATAAAGTGTAAAAAAGAACACAACAAAAATAATACACTAGGTTATAAAAATTCTTTTGTACCACAAACTTTATACATTGTTGTGTTATTTTAATTAATAGAAGGATCTGGGAAAATAGTGATACCGCATTTCTAAAAAAAAAAAAAAGTCTAAAACTTTCTTTATTTAATAACTTTTTCAGCATTTCAAGCAATATTTACTATTATTTGTATTGTATTTCAGTGCGTGGGGAAAAAATTACATTTAATTTAAAAAATACAAAGCAATTTGCAACAGGTTATATGTATATGTATATATATATATATATATATATATATATAATATATGCATATAAAGATAATTGTTTTTCTAATGTACGATTGATTGGTGGTGGTTGCAGTATATTACCTACTTTATTTCTTTAATACAACAGAAATAAATAATTTTCAACAGTTTGTTTAAAATTTCTTACAGTAATAATTTATTTCTTTTGCTTTCTATACAACTTGGGGATTTGTTTTAAGATAAAAAAGATATTGGAAAGATTTTGAAAAGATTTGTTGCAATTACTTTCTGAGCATCATATTACTAAAGGGATACTGTATTCGTAAGATGTATTCTTAGCAGTCCACAAATCCTCCATATTACCCATGAAGATTATATCTAGTACTTTGTCTGAAATTTGCTAGAAATATTGAAATACCTAAAACAAAAAGAAAAGTATGAAAAGGAGCTAAAATGAAAAGTTTTGGGAAAGTAATACAAAATATGAAACAAAATGTAAAGTTGTAACGAAGAAAATATTTTATTTGCATATATTTACATCAGTAAATAATTATTGGTGTATAGAATCTAAATACATTCATGAATTTAAAGCTGAAAAAACATGATTTATTTAAATAATTTTATAGAAAGAAATTTGAAACAATCGTTAATTATATTCCGTTTATTTACTTGTTTGCAGATTTACTAAACAAGTTAATTCTTACACATGAGTGTATAGATATCTTATATTAAAATTAAAATCCTTGATTAATGATTGTTCTATGAAATTCGTCATTTATGCTTCGAATAATAATAATAATAATAAATAGCTTCTTTCCTCTGTTTTTGAACGTGATACGTCTTCTTAATCCATAATTATTAATTTTTAAGTATACATATGCAGAATTATTAATCAAGTCAATTATTTTTTGATTGCGTGAATGCATATTAAATCTTTGATTAAGACTGAAATCTGTAAATTTTGATCACAAGTCTTAATAAAAATTTATCTTGTTTTATTGATATTTTTTAGTTTTTAGTTTAAGAAAAGATAAATGGCTTCTTTTCTCGTCTCTCCAGACGAGCACTAAAGAAAAATAATACGTTTAATCTTCCCAGTAACAGAAGAAAGGGTTCCATAGTTTCAAGATTACCCATTAAATCCCCCATTTTTTAATGACTGTAAATATTATTCCTCGCCTTCATGTCCAGTTATCCGATGGCCGATTAATCAAGACAAACTATTTTTTGATTGTCGGTATGTACAATATACCTTTGATTAAGGTTGAAATCCATAAGATATATCTTAATAAAAAAAAATAGTACTACTTCTTTACTGATTTTTTTTTTAAAATTATTATGTAATAAAAAATAGATAGCTTCTTTCCTCGTTCCTCCGTCTATGAGGATTAAAGAAAAATAAACTTTCAAATCAAGGGCTCCATAGTTTCAAAATTATCCATTAAATCGCTCCATTTTTTAATGATTTCAATTATTATTCACCTCTTCATCTCCAGTCATTCGATGGTCTTTCTTTTCATTTTTTTTTCTTAGAAAATACTCTTTGAACATCTTTACCTCTGCACCTGCATCCCTCTCCCTCCATTTACAATATTCACGATCACGACACTATCTTAATCCAGTTGAAACGTACAAATGAAGAACTATTAATTAGGCCAATTAATATTTGATCTTGTGCATACATATTATATCTTTGATTAAGACTGAAATCCACAAGCTATATCATAACAAAAAAAAAAAAAGGGTCTCGTTTTACCGATTTTTTCAATTTTTAATTTAAGAAAAGTTTAGATGGCTACTTTTCTCGTTCCTCCGGGATCCCATTAACTTTCTAGGAGAATTAAAGGAAAATAATAGGTTTAAACTTACAAGTAACAGTAGAAAGGGCTCCATAGTTCCAAAATTATCTATTAAATTCCCCATTTTTTAATGACTGCAATTATTACCCACCCCCTTCATCTCCAGTCATCCGATGGCCTTTCTTTTCGTTTTTCTTCTAAGAACATGCTCTCCCGACATCATTCCCTTTACCTCTGCACCTCCCCTTCCCCTTCACTTAAGTTCTTGGCAGAGTCTATGCAGTTAGTAATTTAATTTCCCTGACGACATTTTCGCTTGGTGCTCAGAGTTCTTCAGCCCCCTTTCCTTCATTCTCTTCGCCTTGGTAACGAGTCTAGGCCCCCTTTCGAATTTTAGAACTACCTCCCCCCTCACATCTACTTTTTCTGGGCTTTGCAACCTTTAAAACCAATGCTAGCCGATGAGTCTTGGTTACCATGGTAACAAGGCATCATCAACAATATCTTATACATCTATCTATTTCTCTATTGATATCTGTGTATCTATATATCTTCGAGGTAAGAAGAATACATAAAAAAGTGGACAGTGGTTTTCGAGTTTTCGGCTCCCCCCCACCCCTTTTTTTCTAAAAGAAATACTAAAAAAGAAATGGAAAAAAAAAAAAAAAAAAAAAAAAAACGAAAATTACCGGAGTAATTTTTATTTTAGAAAAAATGCTTAGCAGGAGATGCCGTAAAAAGATATAAAAATGGAATTCTATGTCTGAGGTTTATACGTTTTATTTTATGATTTCGATTTGAAAAAACATTATTTCATTCTATTTATTTATTTTTCTGGAGCGGAAATTAGAGTTCAGTTTTAGGTAACATTTCGAATTGTGAAGACAGATGTGTATTCCGTGAGTGGGTGAGATATGAGAGAATATTGTAAAAAGAGGAAAATGGAACTTCATTTTAGAGTTAATTTGGTTTATTTTGAAATAATAATTAGCATTTGTAAATTATTTGACAATATTTATTTTACTTATATTTTTATACTTGTTGTTAATCAGTATTTATTTATTTTCTACGTGTTTTATTTTATTAAAATAAATATTACATCTATCTCCATATTTGTTTATTCTTGATAATATAAAGAATGACATTAATTTAAATATTACAAAACGTGCAGTACGTTATATTAAAATCAAGGATATTGATTCTAAAACAGCATTTGCTTCATACACCTATTTTTATTTGTAAATTTCATTTTGATGAAAGTTATGTTTAGTCAGGAATTCCAATCTAAATAGATTGAAAACATGCATATGATTATTGTGGGCGTTTATTTTTTGTTTTTGTTTTATATTAATATGGTTTCAAAATTAAGTCAAATGAACTTAGAATTTAATATTAAGTTTAATTAGTTTGAAAGTTTATCAATACTAACATTGTTATACATTAAGTTTATCAATAATAATAAAAGAGGTTAAGTGAAATTGAATAAAACTGATTTCCAAACAGCATTTATTTTTAGATTTGAAAATATTTATCTATTATGTTATATATATATATATATATATATTAAACTTACGTGCATAATATTGTTTTACGATGGCCTTAAAAGTATGAAAATCTATAAAGTGGTTTATTGTGGAATATTATATATTTAAAAAGCATTAATTTTATTATTTTCTATAGTAGTCACTACTCGTAATTTAATAGAAAATTATAAAATAACAATGAATGAATAAAATGATCCAGAAAAGTGATTTTGAAATAGTATTTTCTTTATTTTTTAACAGTATTTATCTCGTATATTCCCCCTCCCTCCTTTCACCAAATAACAATAACGCTTTCAACAAACAATATATTTATTTAATATAAGTGGAAACACGGAATTAATTATTACTGGATTTGTTTTAGATTTAGAAAAATAAAAATAAAATGGCGTTAATCTGATGCATAGACCTGTAATTGCATAAATAATTAACTTTTACTCTAACTACTAAAGTTTAAAAAAAAGTTAAAAAATAATTAAATTCTTAAATGAAATTGAAGAGTATTGGACTGAAAGTTTATTTGATTAGTTTCTAAGTAGCATTTACATTTTTACTTTTGTTTGCATATCAATAATATTTTGATCTTATATCAAGATATATTCACCTGATATGATTCAAAGAGACCATGATTTTTATTAACTTACTGTAAAGATAGAATTATTATAGTATTAATTTCATCATTTATAGTTTCTATTTACTTAGGTTAGCAATCATTATTAAATTTTAAATTTAATAAAAAAATATACTATAGAAGAAAAAAAAAATATTACTCTTTTACTTGTCAGAGCGTAGATAAACTTTTTTCGAGCGATAACTTATAAGCTACGTATAAAAAATTAAAACGTGTAATCATAAAGACGTAAAATTAAAATAATATAAATTAAAATAATTTGTATTTTCTATTGTAATATTTTGTGTGTTTGTTCTTTAATGTATATATAGATCATTTATAAAATGGTTTTTATTAGACTCTTTTCCAAATGTGTTCGAGTCAATTATAGTAATATATATATATATATAATATAGTTTATATGCAATATGTTATATATACCAACATAGTTTATTTCATCAAAATATTTTTCCAAACACTGTCAAAGATAAACATGTCATACACATCATATTTTGATGTATCATTTTTATAGTAAAATCTTTATATTATTTACTAATTTTCATATAAGATACCTGTCAAATTAGTTTTAAAGACGAGCAATAAAAGAAAAAATTGAGATTATGCATTGCATTTATCATTTAATTCCTGTTGTATTTTCCTTCCGTTTCATTTGTCTCATAAATGAAATATTAAATTCATTAAATGAATTCATTAAGGAATTCAATATGATTCATTGGATATATTCATTGAATAAATGAATTCATAAAATTTGAAACTATATTTATATGTATAACATATTAAATATAAAATATATAAACTATATATATATATAGTTTATATACAATATGTTATTACGTACAAATATAGTTTATTTCGTCAAAATATTTTTCCAAAACCTGTCAAATATTTTTATTAATATACATCATATTTTGATGCATCATTTTTATTGTAAAATCTTTATATTATTTACTAATTTTCAAATAAGATACCTGTAAAATTAGTTTTAAAGAAGTGAAATGAAAAAAATTGAGATTATGTATTGCATCTATCATTTAATTCCAGTTTTTTTCCCTTCCGTTTCATTTTTCTTATAAATGGATATCTAATTAAATTTGTTTATAAATTAATACATTAATATAAAAGAGTCCTTTTTTTAAATTCGGAGATTTTTTTTTTTTCAAATTTGAGCATTTTATTTCATTACTATTTGATTTGTGCATATACATATTATTTTATATTCCTAGGAGTTTGAGGAAACTATTTTATTCCTTCTAAAACTTGAATTAACTAAAAATTCCTCAAAACTTCAAATAATTTATCGATAAACTTTATTTTATTGTAAGTGTCTTTTTTATATTGTGTTTTCACAAACTTTCTTTAATAAATATAATTTATTATTCTTTCTAGATACAAGATGCTTTCTACAGGGGAAAACACCAAGAAGTCGGCCGGCTCTAAATTTCAAATAATTTGTTTGAAGGTAAGTCAAACGAATGAATTTTCCATTTATTGCTACTAAATTATATTTTAAAACTAATTCTGTTGAGGATTAAAAATTATTAATATCTCTATATTTAAAAGGAAAAAAAAAAAAAAAAAGTAACCACCGCAGCAGCAGCCGGTCTGTCAATGCATTTTTTGTGCCTTGAGGTCTTTCTATGCTAATATTCAGAAAACTATTGCAAATAAAAATATGAAAATTGGTAGTTTTATAGAGAAATGTTTGATAAATACGCTGAAGCAGACAGTTTTTAAATCGAAGAAATATTTTAAGAGATATTTAATATTAAAGTTGGTCAAAATAGTTCTCTTAAAAAAGTTTTATAGGACCGAAAACTATGCATAGGAATGTAACCATAATTTAAAAGGATATATAGTTGACAAGCTTGCGGTGTGCAGAATGCAATTATTTTTTTTAATTTGACTAATTTTTTAGGATCTATTTAAATTTTTTATTCAAATTTTCATTATTTTGATGGAGATTTATTTCATTTTTCAAAACGTCCATTATTTGAATTGTTGCCAATGTGTAAAATAGCGCACCTTTCAATTAAAAAATATATTTACACGTGACTGTTAAAAACAGAAATAAAACTTTAAAATAATAATTAAATAATCACGTGTTAAAAGCAGTAAATGTAGAAAATTACGTAATAAAAAATATACTTGGGCGTGCATATTAAAATAGAAACAATTAAATTATCACTGTTTACTTAACCATTTTATACAAGTTAATTTTCAAATGTTTAATTGATCTTATTTAATCAATCACGAAAACAGTTGTTAGCTGTTTAAACATCAGTTGATTTGGCCTTAAAATCCCCCAGTCAAAGGAAAATGAATGGAAACCCGATTACAGCAGATCGGCAGTGGTGTGCCCACTATATTATAGTTAAATAAAAAAGTGGTTGGAATTTCACTTTTAAACGGTTTGCTTAGCCTCGTGTGGAAAAGATGACCACAACGCCCGTAATCAATCAACATAACGAAAATGTGTAAGTTCTAATTTTTTTAGTTAGTTTAGTTTAGTTTTTTTTTTTTTTTTGTAATTTACTTAAAAAACTCTTTCCATAGTGTATTAGGTAATTTTATTCACAATTGTTTTCAGTTAAAAATTTTAAAGTTATTTATTTTCTGTTTTGACGAAAATAATTTCATAGTTTGATCATTCACTCATTATTATTATTTCTTTACAGTATGTGTTGCACAATTTGAAAGCGTCAAGTACGCTTATAATAATTACTACTTCCTTAGTTTGATTGGAAATTTCATTGGTCCCTTTTTCCCCCCACTAAAGCATCCAGAACATATTTCGTAGTTCAATTGACCATTTTATTTATTCCATTTTTAATTTTATACAATAAAAAATTAAAAGTATCTTTTACTTCAGTTGCAAATGCAATAAGTGAAGTATTATTGACTCTATAGTTTTAATTCAGCATTTAATTCAGCAAATTTCAGCTCTTCATTTACAAAATTTGAGAATGCTTATTTTTTTCTTAAATTAAAAATACTTTTTTACATGTTCATTTTATAAATTAAATACAACAACTATATCCATTACAGTTTTCAACAACTAAGTTAAAAACAATATTAAATTGTAAAATTTAAATTTATTTTTAACTGATTACATTGCAATGAATTTTTATCACAATTTTGATTTCACAATTCCTTTCATCAATGTATTACTCGTTTCTAACAAAATATTTATAATGATACTTCATCACTTTAAATTTAATATTATCACTTCGTTTGGCAAGACAAATTTTGCACTTTATAAGCTCTTCTGCTTTATGAGGCTCTGTTTCTAGAAATAAAGTAACAATTATTATTTTAAGTAAATTTGTTATTTTAATTTTTTGCAGAATTATTTGAATTTATTAAAGCGTTAGTGATTTATGCATACTGAATATTTTAATCCAATAAGTTTGTAATTTGTAACAGGTTAAATAAAAATGTTTTCAGTGAAATTTGTTAATTTTTTTTATTCACAAAATTTTGATGAATTCACTAGAAAGAATAGAAACAGAAGGCGGTATGAATTTTAGCATATTTATTTATTTATTTATTTATTCTCTAAACTAACATTATAATACTCACTTTTTATTAATTACATACAATAAAAAGAGAAAATATACAATTAATGTATTGCTTGGTTTTCATCGGAGCAAAAAAAAAAAAGCTTATTATTATTATTATTATTATTATTTATTACACTTGTCAAATAAAGTTAGAAAAATCTATCGAAAATATTTTTATGTCTAGGTATAAAGTAAATAAAATCATTATTCTAAAAGTCCAGAAGAATATTTAATGTGGTTGAAGTTTAAATGAATTAGCTGTTATGAAGTTTTCAAAACTCATTATCAAAACCATTTATTGTTTCAATTATTATAGTTTCTTCTAGTCAATCAATCAGTCATTTAATAATGATAAAAAAATATTTATTTATTTATTTTTGTTGAAAATAAATCGAAATTTTAAATGTTAGTTATTTAAAAGCTTCCTAGAAAAGTTTATATTTATGAAAATTTTATGAATTAAGTTTCATTAAAGCACTTGGTGTAATTAAAGTTCCACTCCTGTAAGTAAATCCAATTTTATTTTTTAAAAAATGGTATTCTTATTGTTTCTATAAATTAAATTTTAACATGTGTAGTATTTTAAAACTCTGAAAGTTTAATACCGTATATACTCGCGTATAAGTCGACCCCCCCCCCCCCCCCCCCCCACAATTCTTACGCAAATTTTTGGAAAAAATTGAATTTTCGTGTATAAGTCGAATCACATTTCTGGTAGTATGTTGAAAAGTGATTTGTAATCAAGGATGAAAAAAAAAATAATAATTTTCATTAAATTAGTAAACTTTTTACGTTTCTAATCAGACTTCTATTTTTTTTTTTTTTTTTTAATTCAACATTTTAAAATTGTATAATTATGTAAAACTGGAGAAGCTTAAACTATTTTGAAAGCTATTCACATCAATTTAATGTTTACTTACTTTTTTTTTTTTTTTAAATCTATTTAAGTTTTATTTACAAGGGTAAACAACTTCTTAAACTGCTAAAATATAGTGTTTCTTTGTATTGTAGGACTTTTAGGAGAGAAATCTAGAAGCAATCTCAAGTTCAACTCTTTTTAAAAAAGGGGATTAAAATGTTGAAAGGGATGCCCCTGTGTTAAGGGAATTCTATCCCAAGAGAAAATGAGTGCAGAACAATTACAGAGACATTATTGTTGAGATTTTTTTTATCAATCACCATTGTCCGCTTTTATCTGTCCCTCCAAACTAGACCCATTTGTGATTAATGAAAAGACTTGCACATTCACCAATTATCTGCGAAAAAAATATGACTCTGGTATTTCACTCCGCTATTTTTTTTTTTTTTTTTTTATTATTTTTTTTTTTTTTTACTTACTCGTGTATAAGTCGACCCCCCATTTTCAGCTCCCAAATTTTGTTTAAAATTCTTCGACTTATACACGAGTATATACGGTATTTTGTTTTTCTAAAATTTTCAAAATTGTTGAATAGATATTTGTACTGCTTATCTTGTCAAACATTTTTTGTTTTGTTTTGTTTAAACATAATTTATTTGAAGCATTTTTATTATTATAAAACTTTACAAAAACATAAACTTAATAAAAATATTTAGCTTTACGGAAATTTATTGAATTACCTTTATTTATGTTTTAAATTGTTTATCAAATTAGTTTATTGTTTCTATTTTGCTTCTTACATCTAACCAAATAGATAAATAAATAAATGAAATGAAGTTTTTCTGATTACATATAAATACTTCCTGGCATGTTTATTTTAATAAAAGGAAAACTAACATTTTGTTGAATGATCTGTATTAAAGTTTCCTAAATTGCTGAACAAATTAATTTATTGTTTAGGCTTCGATATTCTTAGCTGGTTTATAAATAAAAGTAAAAGAAGAAACAAATGTAAATAACGTATTCTGTTTAAATATAAATAATTCGTAGCATGTTTTATCATTTTCGAACTTTTTTTTAGGAAACTACTTTTGCCTCTCGAATGACTTCATTCCTATTTTCAGTAAAATATTTTAAAGTTACATATTCCTTCACTTTTTTTATTTGTTGTTTAATTGTATTTGAAAAGTTACAATATCAGATTTACCACGGGAACATCTTTACACTTGAATATTTTGTTTCAACTATCTCAAAAATCGATGAATGCGTTTAAAAAATGGATCTTTTTTAAAAAGCTGAGTATCGAAAGACCTTTTTTGATTTTAGAAAAGTTTGAGACTATTTATTTTTCTCTTCTATGACGATGTTTGAAATACTTCAACATAGAGAAGTGAAAATACAAGTATAGTCTCTTATGCAGCAAAGAGAAAAAATGGGAAAGAGAAAATACTCCCATGTGATGGAGCGAATGATATTCTTTTCAAGTGAGACATAACATAACAGTGCGCCATCTAGTGACTGATCTTTAAACCATTCAGGAGAAATCTGAATAATATTGTCGTATCACATTTGAATTTTATTGGTCTATAAAATTCAAATTCTTTTTCTGTGTCAGCTTTAAAAATATTCATCGACAAGTACTTTCAGATGTATATTCTCTGCGTTGACTTGTAGGACGATAACATAAAATATAACATTTAATTTTTATTGTTAAAAATTCAATAAGTAGTGACATCTACATTTATAAAATTTTATACATATTAATAAAATTAAAATAATGTTTCTTAATTTTTTTAAATGAAATATGCGCAGTATTATGTGGATATTTCCATTTATTTTTGCTTTTCAATTAATCTAAGTGATTTCTTATAGTAAAAAATATATTTCATTGTATTTGTAAGACAAAACACATTTACAAGTCTCACTTTTAAGACAAGTCACATTTAAATACTCATCAAACATTTGCTTCCAACGTAAAATTTGTTTAATAAATGTGAGATATTTTAAACTACATATATAAATAAATAAATAAATCTAATTTATTTATTTATCTAATTTATTTATTTATCTAATTTAATAAATAAATTTAAAATAACTCATATTTATTAAACAAATTTTACGTTGGAAGCAAATGTTTGATGAGTATTTATATGTGCAACGTAAAGTCCTTATTAATTAAGTCACATTTAAGCAGATTCCCCCCCCCCTTTTTAAAAAATTTTTTGTCTTCATGTTTTAAGTTAAATAATTTACGTCTATGAAATTATAGATTTAAAGCGCATCACAGATGTAATAGATAGTTAATTTCTTTTAATATTTTTTAAACACTACATTATTTTACAGTATGTGTTGCACAATTTGAAAGCGTCAAGTACGTTTATAATAATTACTACTTCCTTAGTTCAATTGAAAATTTTATTAATCCTTTTTTTCCCCACTAAAAAATCCAGAACTTATTTCGTAGTTCAATTGACCTTTTTATTTATTCCATTTTTAATTTTATACATTAAAAATATTAAAAGTGTATTATTTACTTTAGTTACAAATTCAATAAGAGAAGTATTATTGATTCTATAGTTTTAATTCAGCATTTGATTCAGCAATGCACCCTCTCTCCATTTACAAAATTTTAGAATGTTTCTTTTTTTCTTAAATTAAAAATACTTTTTTACATGTTCACTTTATAAATTAAACACAACAACTATATTCATTACAGTTTTCAACAACTAAATAAAAAAAATATTAAGTAGTAAAGTTTAAAGTTGTTTCTAACTGGTTACATTGCAATGGATTTTCATCATAATTTTCGATTTCATAATTCAACATTTTTAACTTTCTTGAAAATTATCAGAACTGTTTTTGGAAGTTGCCTGTTTAAAGAATAAAAATTGCCAAATACGAACTTTATTTGAATTTCAAATTTAACAATATTGTAACTTATTTATTCATTTTAGCTTTGTTCAAATATTTTACAATTATGTTGTTGATTTTACAATAAACTTTAGATAATCAGAATGCTTTTAAACTGTGATTTCTTCTTTCTTTTTACATTCGTATTTTTTATTATTGAGGATTTTCTAGCCATCAACACACAATTTATTTATTTATTTTTATTTTTAAGAATAAAAAAAATATATGATACTATGCAAACTAAGCAAAAATTTTATTAAATTTAGAAAAACTTTATTAACGGTAGATTAATAAAAATCTACAAATAACAAACAACAGTCAGAAAATATAAGATGAAACCACTTTAAATATCAATATACTAATAAATATCGATAAATTATAAGAATTTTAATTGTTCAATCAATTTTTCAAAGAATAAAAATTCAAAGGTTTTTGAGACTAATGAGTTTGCTAGTTAAACTTAAAAAAATTGTTTTCTTTATTGCTTATTCTTTCCTACTTGTAAATGAATGAAACATTTAACTTGCGTTAATCAAGGGATCTACAAATACCGTATCCTCTATTTCATATAAGAATGACCTATTTAACATAATCTATCAATATTACTTTGATATAAAATTGAAAAAAGTGACACAAAATTATTCTCAACGTTGAAATCATATAATATTTTAAAAAGATGACAATTGGAATCATAGAATTCTAGAATAGTTCCAAATAGCACAAATATTAACTCACCCAATTCTGTTTTTACACGTTTATAAGTTTGGAGGTTTACGGACGTTGAAAACCGCTATTTTTTAATAGTATACTTCGCCTTATTTATCGCAAAAATATGCGATTAAATAAGGCGAAGATTACTATTAAAAATAGTTGTATTCAATTTCCGTAAACCTTTAAATTTATCATGCGTAAAAACAGAATTAGGTGCGTATCCATGAAAAATTTAAAGTGCCTTTATATAATTTCAAGGTTGTTAGTTCATAAATCTTGAAGACATATTTATATTATTATAATTGTTAAGATCATAGAACGATATAATGTAAAACAATGTAAAACGTACTGTTAAAATAAAAAGCAATAAAGTGCCAAATTATCTATCAAAGCTGTGAGATTGTCTCAAATAAATGAAAGTATTTATGGATTTTTATTGAATTATATGATGCATAAATATATAATATTATGTATTCTTGTTGAAATAACCTGTGGAGAGTTACTTACGGGGAACAAAAAGAAAAACAAAACAATAAATAAATAAATATTTCAAAAACGCATAATAAAAAATATATGAAAATTTTTTTTTGAAAAAAATTAAATAATCTTAACAAAAATATTGAATATTAATACAACATATTTCCGGATTGTCAATATTGGTAAAATCCATAAAATTGAATCAACAGTTACTAAATCTATGTTTTCTGCATATTTCAGCATAAAGCAAGATTGCTTTAATTCTTTTTGTATAAGGAAAATATTTAAAGTCCAATTTAAAATAACCTGCAATAATAACACCTGCAACAATAATAAGATCAGATTGAAAATATTCTCGCGACACCAGTAAATAATGGCCAACCTCATTCTTAAAAAAAAAAAAAAAAAAAAAAAAAAAAAAAAAAAAAGTATGCTTTTAATTTAATGAATGAAATCAAGTAGATTTCAAATGGCTAAGCAAGAGACATTTAATTAAATAAGTTTTCTGGTTCAAAATATGTTATCATTTATTTATTTATTTACTTATTTTTAAGTGGTAGGCGGGAAAGAAGAGTTGCATTTAACCTTAAATATTTCCAATTATATTTAAATACTTCTTAATCTGAGAATTCCATTGGTTCCAGAAGTTATGTCAACGTTTCTCATATAATGCACACTGAAAATAGACCAGACACTGTATAAATATAGACCTCGCTAAAAAGAGACCAGATATTTTCAAAATATTTCTAAAAGTTAGCTTCTAATATCAGTTAACTATTTTTAAAAACTGAACCAATATTTAGCTTGTTTTGGTTCAGTATTGGCTTGCTGATAAGTTATATAATGCGTAACCCTAAAATATTTCTGTAATTTTTTATTACATACTCAAATGGGAATTATAGGAATTCTGAATGGGGGATTGGATTTTCCCTTTAATAAAGATGTTGACTTTCTTAAACGATTATCAGCTGAAGAAATGAAATTTTTATGTCTAGAAAAGAGGAAGCAAAAAAAAAAAACAAAAAAAAAAAAACAAAAAAAAAAAAAACAAAAAAAAACTTGAATTTGATCAAGAAAAAGTATCACGCTTTTGCCACGCTATCTTGCGACAGAAATCCGCGTCTAAATCGACAAGGATTAAAAGACTTAATCCGGTAAAAAACTTAAGAGTTAAAAGCAAGTCAGAGCTCTAGCGCCCAGTCACAGGAAACGCTTATGATCGGGGACTGAGAAAAAAACTACGTAACAAATTGTAGGTCATTTTCTATGTTCATCGTATTGCTAAGTTTTCAATTGGTTTTAATAATAATATTTTTCACCAATTTTAGATTATATTTTGGATCAGTTAAAAGATATAATAAAATTGAATAAAATTTGAAAAAAAAAAAGTGCTTAATCTTTCTTCAATGGCACCCCATTCAGCTGATGAAAAATGATTTCTTTTAAACTAATGTAAAAAATTCCTTCAAACTGTAAAAACTCGTTTCAAAAATTGTATCTGAAACAAAAACACACCATGTTAAAGATTTTCTAGAATGTTATTTGCGATATTTGTCTAAATATATGTATATAATATTAGTAAGTCTTTAAAACATGCTTCTGATTCTAAATATATTCATATTTTTTGGTAGGTTTTATTTATTAAGATGTTCTCTCTATATATAATATATATTTATTATAACAATTAATGTAACAAAATTTAATTATATGCCCTCTTTAAATAAGATATTATTTGTTATACGAACTTGTTAGTTATATTTTTTCATTTCAAAGCTATGTCCCCCCCCCCTCTCTTTGAGAAACAGGAAATTTCTTAAAATACCTAAAATTTAGACTATCTGAATATCTTTTGATATGTGTAACATTAGTCTCGCGACAAAGTTCATGACTTAGAATCTGAAACATAAATGCATATTTAGATAATTATATCTTTTGTTTTCAATTTCAGCCTGCTCTAAATATGCAAAATAATAATTATCATAGCAAGGTCAAAATATTATTAAAAATTCAGCACATAAAATCTCATAATAAAATATAAAATAAAAATAACTTATCTTTAGCAGAAAAGCATATGCCACGGACAATAATATAATCTTTAATAATTTATTATATTGGAAAAAAAAACAGAAGGGTTATTAACAGAAGGGTTATAGATGCATTCCTCTCTTCACTGGACAGCTATAGATGTTATCCTAATTTGAATGATGCAGTTAGGATTTTTTATCAATTTTGCATGGTATTGAAATACAGGCTTACCGTTTGAAAAATATAAACTGGAAAATGCGAGGAGTACGGAAAAAATTAAGAAAAACTAGCATATTATATGAAATATGTAAAATTGACTTTTAGAAGTAAAAGTCTCGTGAAATATTGTTTTAAAATTTAACTTAACTTTAATTTAAATAAATAAATAAATAAAATAAAATAAAACAAAATAAATAAATAAATAAAAGAAAGAAAGAAAACTTTGTCGATTTCATAATGAAACTATATAAGCTTTAAAAAATGGTCGCTAAATGTAAGGCCTCCCGCGGCTGGACTAATCCTACTTTGAGTCCTGGGGCAAAGATTGACATCCACCCCCCCCCCCCCCCCCACCCCCACCACCACCAAAGTGGTTTTTTTTTTTTTTTTTTGTTTAACAGTTTACACTCATTTTAAGAAGAAAAACCTGTTTTTGGAGTTTTGGGACTTCCTTAAAAAAAAAAGGTTGGGGAGAGGGGGAGGGGAATTGCCCTGTTCGCCATTATACGATAATCAGGCATTGTCAGCCTATTATGCTTTAATCAGCTCGGGTTTCATCAAGATTACAACATGAAATCCTGATATTATTATAATATTTTTTTGTCAAATTTAGTTTTTTATGACGGAAGAACTTTTCCGGACGGAAGATCACTTTTCTGAAATTAAAACCTCGTTTTTCTTAAAAAACAATTTAAAAAATAATTTTTGCTGCTATGTCAAGATTCTAAATTACTAATAGCATAATTTTATCCATAATACAGAGTAGTCCTAATATTTATCTAAATAAAAACGAAAATTTTAAAGAAGAAAATATGTAAAGAAACAAATTGTAAAAATTCGTTCTTTATTTTTATATAAATAAGAATTAAATTATATTCTTTTCAGACTACACACTTTAAAATACAATTTTTTCCCGAATCTGTCTTTAAAAAAGTGTAAAATTCCCAGTTCATCTCAAAAGTGTGTGCAAATAGAGAATTATTGAAATTCAATGAAATTTTTGTTCGGTGTCCTCGAATTAACCAGGTGTATTATGTCCGGTTAGATATGAATCCGGACAAATCACTCTGAAAACAGACTGTCCGGTCAAAAAATGAACAGTTATCAACTCTACTCACATTTTTCCAAATCATGTATAGCGCAGATGCAGCGGCTGAGACAAATTTTTTTTATCAAATATTTTGTATGTATAAACAGAAATATTTAGCAAGGAAAAATCAAGCTGTGCAATGATTTTGCGGAGGACGAGTTGGATTCGTGTCGACTCCTATGAATAGCGGAAACTTATAAGCTCCAACAAAAGTCACTAGCAACTCCATCTACTGAGCGTAGGGGGAAACTGCACTCTCTTGAGAGCTTTTTAGTGATAAGGTTTTTGTTTGTTTGTATGTTTCATGTAGTCAATTCAATGACCGTGCCACTTTTTTTTCTTTTCCTTTTTTTTTCTTTTTTTCAAAAATACTTTTTTGGCATAAAACTAGCATGTCAAGTTTCGAGATACCTTATATGCATATAAAAACATTATATTTTATAGCACCTTCTTTTCAAACGAAAAATATTGAACTTGTTAATTGTATGTGTTATTTTTAAGAATTGCAATTAGTAGTATTTGAGTATTAATTTCAGAACTTTTCATACAGCTGTAGAGATAATAAAAGCAAAATGTGTTTGATTACTAAGATTCAATGATTAAAATATTTGTGATATATAATGAACATACTAGATTTCGAAATATTTTTTCTTTAAACTGAAATATCTTAAGTATATTTTATCTTAAGTACTTAAATATATTATTTGAGTAATAGCCTGAATAATAATAATAATAATAATAATAATAATAATAATAATAATAATAATAATAATAATAATACACTTAATAATATATAATTTATAAATTTAAACTTTATTTGAATACATGAAAATTTATAAATTTAAATTTTATTTGAATATTGGAAAATTTATATTAATACGTATTTTTATAAGCTGGTTTCATTAATAAAGAACAATATTTATTCTGTTTAGACTCATTATGTCAGCAATAATTTTAAATTAAACAACGAACGTTTCTCTATTCCTACATGACTATAATAAGGTATGGAAATTGGTACCAGTTCTGATTACAAATTCAGCATTTTTTACCTTATTTCCAATTTTTTTTTAAATTTGATTTAGTAATGTTAAACATGGTATTTTTAGTATTATCGTTTTACGTGAGAAGATTCAGTTTACTTTTCTTTTAAAGAAATATTTCCTATGCATTTTTTAGATGACTAAACAGTCAAAGCTGGCCCCGAAAAAATAAATCTGTTGTCTTATAAAAATTAAAAATAATATATATATATATATATATATATATATATATATATATATATAATAAAACTTTTGTGAATAATAAACATCAAATTAAATTATATATAATTGTAATACCTTTGAATTTCAAAATATATTAAACAAGTTCTTGCTCTTGGAAACTGTGATCAATGAACAATTCGACAAATCATTTTACTATATTTCTTAATGTCTATTTGTAAGGTTTAGGATATTGTCTTTTAACTCTGATGAAAGTTAAAATGATGAATAATCTGATGAAAGTTTTTGCACCATACTTGTGCGCTAATAGTGAAAAATGAGATATGAGAAGATATGGAAAAGTTTAGCATAGCAATGTTGGTTCATATTTGGACATGAAACTTTGCCTTGAAATTTTTTAGCTTTTTTTATTTTATTTAGATGAATTAATAATTTAATAGATCCCTCAGATACATTAGGAATGATATCTGAGTTACGTTTTTTAAAGTTTGGAAACTGTGATCAATGAACAATTCGACAAACCATTTTTCTAGTTTCTTAATGTCTATTTGTAAGGTTTAGGATATTGTCTTTTAACTCTGATAAATATATTAAGGTAAAACGAACAATTTTACACTGAAATTATGTTTATCTACACTGTAAAAAATTTTCAGCAAAGTATCCGGTAATTCGACCGATTTACAGAAAACGGTTACATAACCTTCATTTAACAGTATTTTGACCATAATATGGGCAATATTATGGTCAGACTACTGGTAAATTACGGTTATGTAACCGTTTTCTATAAAAGCGGTATTCTCTATAATACTTTGCTGCAAATTTTTTACTGTGTAGATAAATGTAATTTCAGTGTAAAATTATTCGTTTTACCTTAATATATTTATCTTCTATATTACTATATATTTACTTATACTTTATACTTTTATATTACTTCTTCTTATCTTGCTAGTGATTTTATTAAGTTTAAGAAGTTATACATTTTATTCAATATTCTTACATTCTGATAATTTTAATTGTGATTATTTATACACAAACGCATTTTTTAATTAGCATGTTCCAGAAAATTGCTGCTAATATATTTTCCCTGTCACAAGAAGGTTTTATTTTCTTCTTCTTCTCCTTTTTTTAACCCAAATATGTATGGTAAAATACTACTTTCAGCATTTTTGAGAATGCAGCAAAGAAGTTTTACAGGATCATAAGCATAATTTTATCCTTGCCCTCTGATATTTATCCATCGCATTTTGATATGTCAATCAAATAAACGCATTTTAAAACACGAACGTGGAATGTTACATAACAGTTTGAACGAAAATTAAATAATTTCTAAAAGAAATGTTACATTGCATTCGATATGCTCCTTTTTAACTATGTGTGAATTAAATTTTTGTAAAATATTTTCTTTGAAACTTTTCTGGTGAGAATTCTTAACGATATTTATCTTATATTTTGCATCTTTTCCAATTTTCTATTTCTTCATATTCCGCCTTTATCTCTGCTTCTTCTGTCGTATTTGCTCTTTTCCACGTATCATAGATAACATTCATTTACTTCGTTTCAAATCAATATGACAAAGATAAACAAACATGATTTTAATTTGAGCTCTTTGCATCCAAAACCGTCTTTTGCATTATTGACAAACATTTTATTTAATATATCTTGCATCTTATATATGATGCGAATTACAATCAGAAGGGAGAGATAATATTTTATTCATACTATGTTCATGGAATAGTATAAGTAAAACTGTTTCAAACTAAAATGTTTAACTTCATTATAGATGTCTTTGTTCGTTTAGAACTGTTTTCTTTTTATTCCCGAGAAGTAGAAGGCTGGAGTCGTAAATAATTTACATATTGTGTTACATTTCAAATTATATCTTGATATGAATTGTCAAAAAATACAATAAATGTTGCTTCTATTTAGCTGATAGAATTCTCCAGAGATATTATTTGAAGATATTATCGAAATAGCTTTGTCGCAGATTAGTTGAATACTAGCAGATTTTTTTCCTTAAAAAATCACAGTTTACTGCGAAATCTGTTTAAAATCTGTATTTGTCTTTTCATATTTCATTCTAGTTATTGTAAATTCATTTTGTTTAATAAAAATATACAAAAGTTCAAAGAAATTGTCTCAGCTTATTCTTAATTTATAAGAAATAAATGATAAAAAGAAACAAATTAAACAATATATACTTTTGTTAATACTATTATTAACAAAATATATAAATTAGAACTAATCATATGAATCATTATATCAATATGTATCATTATAATTTCACAAATATAAACTTTTGTTAAAAAGGGATTTCCTACAAAGAATAATTTTAAGCTTCTTCTATGCATTCGTTGCAGTAACTTTTTTAAATTAAAACAAATGGGGAAAAATTATGGAATTTAAAGTGCTTTTACACAGAATAATTGAAAGAATTTTGTTTCATAATTAGAGAAATAGATTAAGATGCCATATATTGGTTGGAAATTTATAAATTATTAAACCGTAACCAGTAAATAAATAAAAATGAACGAAGAAGATATAGGATTAGGAAATGTATTCTTTTTGTTTTGAAGTAAACAAAAATATTACGTCTGAACATATTTATATTTATATTAAAATCATTAAAATTACAGACATTGCATTACAATTACATAAAATATTAAAAACATATTAAAATTGGACGTTTCGGATTTACATGAAAATCCCTCATCAACAAACATTTTTTTTAACGTAAGTCACAGTTCAAAAATATCAACACATAGAAAATGCAACGTATCAAAATGTCGAGGTCAAAGTTACAATTATAATAACACGGAGTATTCATTCGGGATTGCATCTGCTTCATTAAGAGGTAAATCTGTAATTTTCGTATACCATGCTTCTAAGAAAGTAAGAGTTCTGTAGTCGCTGCACCTCTATCTGATTACAATTGTAATCAGATCGAGGTGCAGCGACTACAGAACTCGTACTTTTTAAATCCGAAGGGTCCAATTTTAATATGTTTTTAATGTTTTATGTAATTGTAATGTAATGTCTGTAATGTTAAAGATTTTAATATAATTATTCTTTTTTGTGTTAGAGAAAAGTTCTTTAATCTTATAATATTTTTTGACTAGTATATAAATGTTTTCCTGGTTCCTAAATATGCTTAATAATAATTAATGTGTTCAAATTATATGATATGAACATGCAATTTCAATGTTATAAAACTGTCATAAAAGCAAGACTGGGGATCATTCTTATAAAATCCAAACAAGAATGGAAACATTGAATCTAATTGCAATAAATTCTGTTGGTGTATAGGTTTTTTGTTTTAACAATGAATACAAATCATTGCTGTATGTAACAGTAAACAAAATACGTGGAGAAGAAAATATTCTTCTCTAACAAGTGTTTTCGACGCATAAGTAAAACATGTTAAATATAATTAATAATTTTACATGTATTGTTAAATCAGATAATGCGCAATGTTTTGTCATAATGAAACAATCGAAAAAAAAAAATACAGTATATTTTATTTATTACAATTAAATCACAAAAAATTCATTCACCCATGTTAACGTTGTTTTCTATTTAACCGATAAATGAATAAAATTTCGCCAGTATTTTCACAAAACATGAAATTGAAAAGCAAATTAAGACAAAAAGGTATAATGTGTTATAATTACCCTTCCTTCTACTGTTATCGTTTTTCAGTACTCAGTTTTGTTACCGTATTTTTAGGAAGGAACTACTTAAAATGTTTAATTTTAATGCGTAAAAGGAAATACGTTCTTGTTTGTTAATTAAAAGTCATTAACTAAAAGTCATTAATCAAAAAGTTATTATTCATGCATTATTTATATATTTTTAAACGTGGAAATTAAAACAACGAATTGTGGTGAATGTACTGATCATTTTGTTGTGATAACTGCCTGTATAAAACCCGTGTAAAGTTTATCTATGTGGCATAAACATTAAATTATTCTTATAATTTGAAATGGAATTTTTGGCAATTAGTCTATCTGTTTTACACAGTATTTTAAAATAGAAAGAACCAATTCAATACGCACTAAAACATTTTAGTAAAATTTAGAAAATCTAAAAAAATATTATGGAATTTATATAATTTTTTATTATTATTGTCTAATTTTCTTAATTTTAATTACTGGAAACGCGGTCAGTAAAAGGACAAGGCTAAGGGGAAATACCTAGGGACCTAGATCACAGAGAATCTTGATACATTTATAAATTATTAAAACGTAACCTGTAAATAAATAAATAAATAAATAAATAAAAATAAACGAAGTAGATACAGGATTATGTAAGATAATATTTTTATGTTTGAGGAAATATTAATTTCTTTAATCCTCTATATTTTGACTAGTATAAATGCTTTTCTAGTTTCTAAATATGCTTCATAATAATTAATATGTTCAAATTATATCTTGATATGAATATGTAATTTCAATTTTATAAAAACTGGGATAAAAGCAACACTGGTGATCATTCTTATAAAATCCAAACGAGAATGGAAAAATTGAATGTAACTGCAATAAATTCTGTTGGTGCACAGGTTTTGCATTCACCTTAAATATTCCATCAGTTTTTTCACACTGATGGGGAAATTCTTCATAAATGATCTCAGTCCTAAGATATAGTATTCATTTCCTTTAAAGTAAGGGTAAAGCGAGGCTGAATTAAGTCCTCAAACATTAACTCAATATTCCCACATTCGTAGAAAGTCATTACATTAATGACTATGTTTAGTAAATTAATTTCAAGTTGAATGTTTGTAGTAAATCAGTTTCGAGTTGCAGAGGGCCCAGAATTTTGGTCAGCCTATTATTAGTCCATAAGATCTTTCACCAGCTTTGATTAGAATTATTACACATTTAATGTACAAACCGAGCCAAAAGTAAAAAATATTTATAGATAAGCTTTAAATATTTGATTGAAAAAATAAGGGCTTTAGAACAAAAGCAATTTCAGGTGACCTTTTCCGAAGAAATTTTCGCGAAAGATCACACTTGAAAGAATATTTCATTACTCCCTAAGACAAAATTTCACTATCCTCCATTATTTTCACTCCTCTGGAGGAGAAAAATATGATGGCAAATAAGTCAAATTTCAATATCTAGCGTTTTCAGTGCATGGAATCAATTAGTATATGTAGAGAAAGTGGTAGGATCACAGAGGATAATACCCTACGGGATTTTATCATTCTTTCCGTGCGCACTAAATGCTTCGTAAAATATCCATCGCTTCGACTTCCAGAGAAAAATTAATTAAAATTGACTCCCTTCTGAACTTGAAGATCCCTGGTGGCTCGTCGTTCCGAAGCAAATTTCCTTTTTCTTGATATGTGGAGTGAAAAATGAAGTAGAACCCAAGAAAAAAAGTTTGACGTCATTAAATCTATCTCCACCAGGGGACTCTGGAGTGCAACTTGGGTAGGGCTCAGCTTCCGGGTCGAAGTTCTTCTTCCTCTCTCTTTCACTTTTCTTTTCATTTCTTTTTTTTTTTTTTCCTCTTTCAATTCCCCTGTTCCGTTTTCTGATCATTCCTTGCATATAAGTTCATATCCGTTCAAGAAAAATATCGTCGCGGATAAAGAAGATACTTCAACATCGATGTTCTACACGTCGTATTTAAATTTAAAATTCTTATTCGCACTTGTAATGAAAGAAGAGTCCTACTGAATGATCATTATTTCATGTTTATGTAAGAATTAGTGCGTTCATACTATGTGTGTATGTGTGTTTTCAACAGGACCTACTTATAACGTCCACATTTGCGAGAAATACAGCGCGGTTTGATTTGATGCGCTATGATAATATTTTGTGCACGAGGGCTAAACAGACCGTGACCCTCCTCCCCCCCCTCTAAGTTATAGAAAGAGGAACTTCAATTAAAAACTAAATAAAATGAAAGAAAACAAATCAAAAAACATATTTAGAAACATACCACTGCTTCAGTTTCTTCTACATCACTTACAATAAAAAAAAAAAATAATGCACATATCCGTTAATGAAATGTTAATGTCTAACATGGGTTTTTCTTAGTTTGGGATATTTTCTATTTATCACACATTTCTTGTTTCATATATAATTTGGAATAGCCGCATGCTGTTTTAATTAATACGCGTAAGTACATGTTATGCATACTTTCTATTTGAACTTAAATTTTAAAATTTAAATTTTTGGATATGAAAACTGATTTAACTAGCATTTATGTTGGCCTAGAGTTCGTTTAACAGGAGATCTAAATAATTTTACAAGACTAAATAGTAAAGTTTCTTTAAATTAATTGAATCAGGTAGACACGTATTTCTTTTGCATGAAGAAATAACTAATTGAGGCAGAACGCTAATCTCTAATTATTTTAGAATCTTAAATCAATACACAAGTGTATGTAATGCATCAGAAAAACATCACTTCATCTATTTAGCTATGTAAATGGTGACATTAGATTGATGTATTTAGTAATGTGTTTCATGTGTTCATTGATCTTGTTCTTTTTTTAGATAAAAAATACGAAACGGAAAATTCAAATGACAAAGACTGGCTTTATGATATGAACATAAATGTTTTGTGGATTGATAGAAAACTGTTTATAGTTGAACAATAACTTAAAAAATAAACTGATAAGATGTTAACTCCTGTTGAGCAAGTCTGTACATCCCATTTCTGTGATGGTTTATAGTGGGATTTTTAAAAAAAATGCAAATACTATATTGTTTTTATACACACTGATGTTAAAATAATTAAAAAATATTTTGGAATAATCTATCCTTTAGATAGCTCTAAAGCCATGGATCCAAAATTATTTCAGTAAGACGCAAGAAAAAAAAATCATGCGTCAAACATATAGAATATTAAACACTTTCCAACGCATTCAGAATACTATAATAAAACTTCAGCTTTACTAAGGTGAAAGGTGATATGTAAATAAACAATCTGGAAAACGCATCACACATTTGAAAGAACAACTTCAGAAACTACCATCTACCATCGGAAAAGTATTCGAACTGTTTTGTGTAGCTCTCTGTATGATCTATAAAAGCATATAGGAAAAGCATAACACAATTGAAAATTCCCTTCATCAGTTTCCGCCACTAAACAGAAATGTATTTGAATTCTTTTGTGCAGCCCTGTATAAGATCTATAGAACTTATACAAGCACCAAGCAACATGGAAAAAATTAGTTAAATTTAAAAACGCATACCACAACTGAGAATGCACTTCCAGCAATTATTGTTCATAGACATTACAGTAACTGAATTATTTTGTGTATCCCTGTAAATAAATGATGAATTTACAACATATTTTACAATAAGAATCTTGTAACGTACCTCAGTGTATTTATCGATTTCCATATGTTTGAAATTGTGTAACATCATTAAAATACATTGCAAACGATTTTTCCCCATAGACCATAATGTAACGGAGTTCTTTTGAGTATCCTTGTATTGACCAATACAAGGATACTCAAACCATAAACCAACCATAAATGCTACCACCAACCATAAATGGTAAACCAACCATAAATGCTACACACTTCATTTTCAATAGCGAACATGCCACAGTAAACCTCAATAACATATATCAATGAAATGACAATCCCGAGTATATTTATGGGAGTAAGAGCGCGGCAAGACGGATGGCCAAACCAAAGTCATACACATTTTAACTATATTGGAAAGTGTTAAAAATATATTTTTTTTTTATCAGGATTCAGGATTATTACCCCATTGGTCAAAAATCCTATGCACCAAAACTTTTTCTGCATCCTGTATATACTGGGTATCTCTAAATGTTTAAAACGCTCTTTAATTTTTCAGAGTTTTAATTTGTTGGAAATCAATAAGAATGCAACTTTCAAATTGTTCAAAATAACGTAGGATATAAGATTACGTTAATGAAATAGTCTTACCATCAAATTAAAAAAAAAGTTATGCATTTTTAAATTTTTGTAAAACATCTTTAGACAAAATTGGTCAATTAGATACACACACACACACACACACACACACACACACACACACATATATATATATATATATATAATTATAATATCTATGAATTTCAAAATACATATCAAGTTCTAATATCATTCTACTTTAATCTACAAAGAGATAAATAATGATATTGTGTAAACAGAATACCACATATCTAATAATTAACATGTGCAATCATAATTTTACCATAGCTTGTGCTTCAATGGTAATTGGCCAAATTTACTCATACCTGAATAATATTTAAAAAAGAAAGAGAGAGAAAGGGGTGAAAAAAAAATTATAGATTGGAGTTGCTATTAAGTAAACACAAATGGATTAATAAATCAAATATGAACATTATACAATGGAAAACTGGACCACAAGAGAACAAACAAGAATTGGATATGAAAAAACACATGTAGATGTACTCGTCAGCTTGGTTGCACCCACATGTGTTTTAAAAAATAATTCAGTATTTCATAATTCTACTGGCATGATGCTAAGAACAGTAGAATCAACCAAGTATACTGAATTATTACCAGATAACAATTGGAAAAAATAAGATTGGAAATATTTAAATTGTAAATAAAAAACCATTAAGAATATATAATATAATTCACTTACAGCGATTATCCTAAAAACATTATAAATCACCTCACCAAATTACCACTAGATATCAATTTGAAATAATATTGGAAATTAGAACCTTTAAATTGTAGATAATATATATATATATATATATATATATATATATATATATATATATATATATATATATATATATATATATATTAATTAATTGCAACAAGATCTGAACATAAAACTGCATATTTGTATTTTAGAAATTGAATGAACATTATTAGTGGTAACCACATATCAAATTAGCAGTGTAATATGTGAGATTCCTAAAAGTGTCTGATATTTTTATCTAGCATTTCATTAAACCTTTTGGGCAAGTAGTTGCTCACTATTTCTCCAGATCATTCCTGCATTTTTATTTACAGCGCCAAAAAAATATGAATCTGTCACATTTCATTCTTTTAATTTTTCAGTTGTATACAGTCAGAGAGAAATCGAATGATATTGAAAAATCGGTACTTAGAAAAAATTAAAAACCGAAGTTTTTGCTTTTCTTTAATTAATTTCAAAGAGTAATCCTTTTACTTCTTAAGAGTACTTCTTTTTGTCATTTCTTGTGATATTTGTTGACCTTGTACTCATTAAAGTATTCTTTTCGAGATATTTTATCATAAGTGGTGTGTTTGTCCCAATATTCACAGAAAAAAATAAAACCCAATTTGGTTCGAAAGATTCTTAGGTATGTGCCCAAATTGGGCCATGCCTGTTTTGGTTACCACTGTGTATCCATTTTGGGCACTGTTAAATACCCATTTAATTTTTTTTTTTTTTTTTTTTTTTTTTTTTTAAATGGGTATTTAACAGTGCCCAAAATGGATACACAGTGGTAACCAAAATAGGCATGGCCAATGTGGGCACATACCTAAGAATATTTCAACCCAAATTGGGTTTTATTTTTTTCTGTGTTGGACAGCCATGATCGGGGTTTTAAGAGAGTTTTTGTTTAAAATCACTATAAAATAAAATTTCCTTCCTTGTCAATACGATATCTGTATTTTTATGGATTTTTTTTCCTCCAACAAAACGATTTCGTGAATATGTCAGAAAGTAGCGAATATGGATTTAAGACTATCCTTGTTAGATAATAGTGCTAAAAGTCTAGTAAATTTATCATTTTCGCTAAGGCTTTGGAATGTTTTATATTTTTACACTCTAAAAAGAATTCCCATATTTTGCGAGAAATGTTTCCGTATTTTTAGGGAATTTTCTTCTTTTACAGTGTAATAAAAAAAAATAAATCCTACAGCTTTAGAGAAAATGAAAATTTAGCATAATCTGTCAAGGATACTCTCAAAACCATTTTTTTTTCAATACTTTTTCGTTCATTCACGAAATAACGTCCATCGGAAAACAAATTTTCCGTAAAAGTACAGAAATTCTACTGACTTTCAGTTTGAATATAAAATCTAAATAAATAAATAAATAAATAAACAATTTAACATTTTAGTGTGTGGTTCTTAATTCTTAAATGTTCTTTTTTTTTTTTTTTTTTTTTTTCTTTTTGAACAAGAAATTTTATATCAAAGTTTTATTTCAATAGTTTCGTTTTATTCGAACCATTGCTTAATTGAATTAGCCTTTTTTATGAATAATTTTTTTTTATGATAGAACAGCAAAGAAAATAATCATCATCAAATAAGCATTATATTAAATGGTATCCCATTTATTACGATAGCTCCTCCTGTTATTTATTTTTAACGTCTATAATCCTGAAACGTGATTAATTTAAATTGTGATTTCTGTATTTACAACCCCATAATTTTTAAAACTTTTTTAAAATCACTTCATCTTGAGAATAACATACTTTTCTAGTTAGCAGCCGTGAAATTTTTATGGTTACAGTTAACTTGTTTGTAAAATATAACCAAAACTTTAAGGCGGAAGAAAATCATGTCATTTAAAACCTTCTTACTGTCCAGCGGAATGGCAAATTATAATGTTGTTTTCTCTGAATTTTATATTACTTGCTAAAAAAAAGTGATTGTTCCAAAGTTATTTAAAAACTTAATTACATATATGAGTGTTATCCTTAAGAGTATCAATCATTACTAATGTATTAAAGTGCATTATATCCGTAGAATTACATTAATTTAAATAATGCTTGTATTGCAGTGAAAGCTGGAGCTTAATGAACGTGTCAGTGAGAGGGTTAATCAACGACAATTTAGAAAACTTATAATGTTACTGATCTCGATCTTCTACTTCTTATAATGTTTCTATATTTAAAATATTACATGTAGAAAAAATGTAATTCAAATGTAATTAAGTGGGAAAAAAAGCTTCTTCTAAAGACAGTTACAGTCTTTTATCTTCTTGAACTCTATGTTTTATTCTGTTTAGAAAAAATGTATTTGATTACATTGTATTTAAAGTATTTTTAAAAGAAAATATTATATAAAAAAAATAAAAAAATATAATTAAAATTATATAAAAAAATATATAAGATTACATAATATTAATAATATTAATATATATTAATATATATAGTCAAGTATGAACCGAAACGACAGATTTGAGCTCAAAATGGTATTGTTGTTCATTGCACATTGAATGTTGGTTTTCTAAAAAAATAAAAATAAAAATATACTAAAATAAGTCACGTTTTCATTATTGTGTATATGTTACGGTCAATATGATTAATCTGGTCATTATTAATAATAACCAGTTATTATTAATAATGACTGGATTAATCATATTGACCGTAACATATATATAATACAAAATGTTTTTGACATAATTACATTTTCCATTGTCTTTTCCTGTTGAAAGAAATATTTTTTAACGCTAAGCACGTTCCTGCATATTTATTTGCTGCTTTAATATAATAGCACCTCCAAAGAATTTTTTAGGCCACTACATACACAGATATCGCAGTTGCCAGATTAAAGATGTGGCACATGGTATCCCATGCCAACAATGCAACACAGTTTATGTATGGAAGACAAGTTGAATACTCGAAATACGACTCAAGGAGCACAAGCATCCATTCGAAAATAAAAATTTTAATTCCAAGATTGTGGACCATGTCTTAAAGACTGACCATTTCTCAAATTTTGCGAAATCTTTTGTAATCAGATAAAACTGTAGCAATTATAGAGGTCTAACTTTCTTAGAAGCATGGTGCACCAGAATTAGCAATTTAACTATTAAAGAAGCTGGATCGATTCCAACAGAACACACAGTGTTAGTATACAACTACAACTTTCACCTTAACTGTCTGATGCAATGTTTTCTGTGAGTTGATTTTTTACAACTTCTTATAACTTAAATGTAAAAATTTGCTGATGAGGGATGCTATAGAATCCGGAACGTCCTTTTTAATTTTTTTTTCTGTGTGTGTGTTTTTAACATTCGATTATAACTGTAGTATATTGTCTGTAATCTTAATGATCTTTTACAGTGGCATTATCATTTATTATAATGTTCCATTCAACCTGACAAAAGAGAATCTCGAGAGGCAGAGTTACATTCAAAAGTCAAAAAAATCTTAAAATATGTAGATAACATGTATTGATTATTGTACTAAAAACTAGAACATTACATTTGAATTCTTTCATTATCAAAATTTTTTCTACATTAAAATTAAATCTTTTACTAAAAAGCAGTAATTTAAATATTCTTTCTTCTTTTTAACATTATCGATTGAGCATATTTATGAACTTATTTCGTAAGCAATAAAATTTCATAGAAAATCACAAGACAAGCAGAAAACCCATTAAAAATGTGAAATATTTTATTATTTTTATTATTTTAATAAGAAATATTGACAGAAATTCGCCAATAAGCGCAATCTTTGCCTTTTCCAGCGGGTGTTATTTCTAACATGCAATTAACTTTTTTTTTTTTTACCCCTTCTACGTTGTTACCCTTTTTGCGCATCAATTTCCTGAGCTTTTCAGTGATTGTACAAGCTTCATCTTCATCATAAGCTCGCAGAATGTTTCGCCATCATATTAAAACTTCACTCTTCGATAGCCTGCGTTAACATAGCTGAGCGCGGAAAATTTCGTCACATCTCATTCTACCATCTTAGAAACTAAATGAAAATAAAGAATTTTAATCTCAAGAGCGAGGAAGAAGGCACCGTTGCCAACTACGCAACACAAAACTTCATTTTATTGACTCGAATTCACACCGGCTTAGTTTAAAGCTTCAAATAATTGCTGCTAAAAAGGGGCTTCTTCAGAAAAGAATTACAAAGGGGAGAAAATTACGTTCAAGTAGGGATCAAATAATTTTCTCTTCTAAACGCTTACGAGTTCAAGAAAATCCCTATAATTCCCTTTCAATGTTAAGATCCAAAGAAGGACAATAGTTGACGAATTAAGAGAAAGGGGGAATTTCTTTAATTTTTTTCTTTTTATACTTGAAATGGGAATTACTTTTCACTTTCTTAAGTTGTCTCGATTTTCGTTAGTTTATTTTTTTTACACTAACCCTACGGGTTTATTTTCATCTTAACGAAATCGAAAGTGTTTTGCTCATCCAAGGTAGTCTTGAAATGGTTTAAAAAAAAAAAAAAAAAAAAAACTACTAAAAGAAAGGAAATTGCCGAACGAGTGCATCCTGGGCTAACGATTGAAAAATATATTTTCGTTAAAGAAAATTCCTCAGGCTAGAAAACAAAATATGAGTATTTAGAAATTTTGATCGAAGTCATCAAGTTTTGACGATGACTCATGCTTATGTATTAGGATGAAATTTGAAACCGATACATTAAAAAAATAATAATAATAATTTTGTATTCTTGAAGTTTCAGAACTGGAATATGTAAAAAGTGCTCCTAATAATAAGTTTAAATTAGACTCCTAATTACAGAAATGTGTAATGAGACTCTTGTAAAATACAAGCAAAATATTTTAAAGAACTAGCAACATCCCTTTATTGTAACACCTAAACTTTAGAAATATATCTTTAAATATTATTTATACATTTACAATATCAGTTGCATATAAAGTAAATACTCTCGAGTAAACATTAAAACATGTTCTCACATTCTATTTGTATTAAAAGTAAAGTATAAATGAATTATTAAATAATTTAATATTGTATTGAACTTACTTTGATATTTAAAGAAGCTTTATTGTATTTAACTTTATTGTTCTGAGGGGGATGTGTTAAACATCCCTCCCCTCTCCGATTTAATAATTTAACGTTCTGATTCAAACACTTTCCTCCCCGCACTTATTCATAATACCATAAATATAGAAAAATTCATATTTGTGGAAATGATATGCATCTTTCAAAAAATAAAAACTTAAAATGGTTAAAAAAAAATATTGCCAAACAGGTGCATCTGGACTAACGGACTTTGATATTTAAAGAAACTTTACTGTTTTTTAAACACCCCCCCCCCCCTCCTCTCCTATTTAATAATTTAACATTTTGATTCAAACACTTTCCTCCCCACAATTATTCATAATACAATAAATATAGAAAAAACTCATACTTGTAGAATTGATATGCATCTTTCAAAAAATAAAAACTTAAAATGTTTTTTAAAAAATATATTGCCAAATGGGTGCATCTTGGACTAAAAAACGATTGGAAAATATAATTTTGTTTAAAAAAGTTCTTCATTTAAAAAAAAAAAAAGCAAAATATGAGTATTTAAGGTGGTTCTCAAATTATCTGTTCAACAACGCGACACTTTCTGACACAATTTCCCACTCATTTTAAAACTCAAAGGCATAAAATTCGATTTGGAATCGAAATGAGTTTTCCATTTTCTGATCAATAAATTTATTATCCATTTATAAGTGATTCGCGTCACGTGATGACACGTTTTTCATCTTTTTCGTGTTGCTGCATTAGAAATTCGGTTCAAAACACCGACTTTGACCGTTTTTTCTGAACGATCTTCAGCCTTTACCGAAAAATGGGAAACGTCTTTCGATTACAAAATTTCTGAATAGGATCATCGGCCACTTTCCTGCGTTTCCAAACAAACATTAATTAAAAAATATGCCGTAAAGTAGCCAGTTTGGATTTGAGAAGAGCCTTAAGAATCATCAGTCAAGAAATTCCGATGGTTCGCGAATTTCTATGGAGATGAAATTTGAAGTAGAAATTAGATTTCTTAGAGCATTTGATTTTGTATTTTTGAAAAGTTGAAGCAGCCATCCCCCCCAAAAATGTTCCAAATAATAAGTTTGCAGTAGATTCCCGCTTGCAAAAATGTGTAAAATTTTAGCAAAATGTTTTAAAAACTTCCAATATTTCTTTCCTGTGACACGTAAATTCTGTCATTGCATTTAAAGATAACATTTACTTAATATCAGTTGCATATTAAATATATTTTCTTGAATAAACATTACAGATTCTATTATATTCTCTTTGCATCTAAAGTAAATAATAAAATGTGAACGAATTTAACATTTTATTAACATTACTTTGATGTTGAAACAATCTGCATTGTTTTTAAAATAAAAATGTAAAAGCCTCTCAATTTCATGATCTAATGTTTTTGTTTGAAACTCTTTCTTCCCTACAATTATTCATAATGCATTAGAAAAATCTTATCTTTAAAGAAATGATATGCGATATATTTCTTTTAGAAAATAAAAACTCTCTTAATAAAATGCGAAAAGGAGAATTAATAGCTTTTTTTTTAAGTACAAGAATGAACATTATATGATTATGTGAGTCGTCGATATTCAACTTGTTCAAGATCCTACATGGTTGAGTATTCATTCTCCTTAAAATTTTAAAGACACTGAAAAAAAAAAAAATCACTTTTAGCAAACTGCGTAAATTATTTTCTCTAAATTTTCTTTTTCTTTTTTTTTTTTCTATCTGTTTTCTTTAAAATTATAAAGAAAAAATATTACTGATAGAATGTAGACATTCTGCTGCTTATTTAAAATTGCATGTTAATAATAATATTAAAATTTACATTTAATTTTATTTTACATCTACCCTCGAATGATAATAGCACCAATTGACAAAAAAAACCCAACCCCAAAAACGGATTTGATTTTCACATATTTAAAAGCTTTCAATGTATGCTAATCGTAATTGTAAGCAAACAGATATTTCATCGAGAAATAAGAAAAAAAAAAATTATCTTCAAAACGAATCTGATTTACATTAGTTTAATACTACTAAATTTCGAAAGAGTTGTGGGTGAAATGAAATTGTAGTTTTGCAACTTTGCTATAACTTAAAACGTCAATATAAAGAAAAAAAATTAAAACCATTAAAAAAATACTTGTTGTGAATATTTTACATCATATTAAAGAAACGTTCAATCGTATTCATGTAAGATTTGTTTCTGTATAATGATAACGCCCATATCTAAGTTGTTTCTATTTTCTATTATGTTAAGGAGCTTCAGTGTAACACATCGTACTGTTCTCTTATATATTATGTAATGAAGAAGATAATGAAACTAATTTATTTTTAAATTACTCTGTACTAGAATAATTTTTCTAAACTGATATTGTGGTTTCTCTAAATACCTTCATTGTGAATTCCTATTTATTTATTTTTACTTTCATTTATACACGTATCTGTCTTCATCCATAATTTTGGCTTGAGAGACTTTCATCCACAAAGTACATTAAAATAAGGAAATGTGAATATACACGATGGCAAACTTACAATTAAGGAACATCTTGTATATTTAGAATTATATGAAATACAAATTTACTGCATGAAAGCTTATTAAAAATAGCATTGAATAACATGTCATAGCAGATACATCTTTGAAAATATCATATTCTTTGGTTTAAGATGATTTCTTATTGGAATGAAATGTCTCTTAAAAAAGACACTAGTGTAATATTTCTTGTGTTTTAACTAAATTTTCAGTTAGAAAAAAGTAACAGAAACAAGCACATCTTTTATCTTGTTGAAGTAAAAGTAAATAAAATATTTTTAATGCATTTACTCCAGAAAAAAAATATAATTTCATATGAATATGATTTTTTATAATTTTTTTTTTACAGAAGGAATATCAGGTTAAATTCATATTCATTCGGGAAATCGTGTATCCGTTTTATATATATATATATTTCTTTTTTGTGTTTCATTTTACAGATTAAAATCTTTACAATGCTTTTAATTATAATTGATATAAGAATTTGAGAAAACGTCTTATGCCCTTTCTTTGTTAATTATGCAAAATAAATGTCTTAGTGAAACAGCTGATATTATAATCTCATACGACGTTATTAATATGAAAAATCTATTTAAAACTTATAATTTTATTGTATTTATTTCTATGTAGGTTGAAACAGCTTAAGTTTTAAGAAGTTTTTACCTTTCAATATGTTAAAAAGTATGGAGCCCTATAAATGATATCGTATGAAAGATAAAAGCAGTTACACTTTTTATTTCGTATACGACCGTACTAAAGTAAAATATGACTACTTTTATCCATAAAAAGAAATATCTTCTCTATTTCTCAACCTGGTTTACAATTTGCTGAAACTTTTCAAAGAACTTTGTATGCATTATTTGTTTTATGAATACAATATCTTTCAGCTCCACGCTTAGGCACTTTTTATTCAGTTCCCACACTAAATTTTTCAGCCCTAAATCCGCCTGTGGGAACATTCAAATGATCGATGTAAAGGAATTCAAAATTTCAAATTCACGTTTAGGGAGATGGAGCACAGCAGCAGCTTTTTGATGGAGTGAAGGAAAAAAAATAGAGTCAGATGATGTATCGCTGGTGAGATTTTAAGTGATAAGGGATTTCATTTGGTCTACACTCCTGACACTAACTTGTAGATTCTCTTTAGGTGATCTTTCGCGAAATCTGAAGCAACAGATGTACTGCCGATCATAGTGATAGTAAATTAATAACTAGCGGGTGTTTTAATAAGTCTATGACATATATAGGAATATATGGATTCAAGAGAAAAAAATATTAATAGGCATAAGGCCCATGAAATAAAATAAAAATGTAAAATTAATAATAATTGTTCGGTAAATAATTTTACAAATTTAAAATGTTTTCCTCAATATTAATTTCTTTGACCCTGATGTATTTTGAGTGATAAGGGATTTAATTTGGTCTACACTCCTGACACTAACTTGTAGTTGTAGATTCTCTTTAGGCGATCTTTCGCGAAATCTGAAGCAACAGTACTGCTGATCATAGTGATAGTAAATTAATAACTAGCGGGTGTTTTTATAGTCTGTGACATATAGGAATATATGGATTCAAGAGAAAAAAATTAATTATTAATAGGCATAAGGCCAATAAAATAAAATAAAAATGTAAAAAACAAATGTTCGATAAATAGTTTAACAAATTTAAAATGTTTTCCCCAATATTAGTTTCTTTGACCCTGGTGTATTTTGAGTAATAAGGGATGTAATTTGGTTTACATTCCTGCCATTACTTTGTGGATTCGCTTTAGGTGATCTTTCGAGAAATCTGTAGTAACAGATGCATTTCCGATCATAGTGATAGTAAATTAATAACTAGTGGGAGTTTTTAAAAGTCGCGACATATAAATGGGATGCAAACGAAAATGTTTAATTATTAATAGACATAAGGCCCATGAAATAAAAATAAAAATGTAAAAAAAAATTAATTGTTCGATAAATAGTTTTACAAATTTAAAATGTTTTCCTCAATATTAATTTCTTTGCCCCCTGAGGTATTTTGAATGATAAGGGATTTAATTTGGTCTACACTCGTGAAACTAACTTGTAGATTCAATTTATGTGATCTTTAGCAAAATCTGATAAAACAGATGAATTGCTGATCGTAGCGATAGTAAATTAATTACTAGTGTTTTTAAAAGTCGGCGACATTAGGAATATATGGATTCATGAGAAAATGTTTAGTTATAAATACGCATAAAGTTCATAAAAAAATGTAAAAAATTCCATAATTCGTTAAACAGTTTTACAAATTTAAATTGCTTTTCTCAATAATAATTTCTTTGTCCCTTGAGGTATTTTGAGTGATAAGGGATTTCATTTAGTCTACACTCTTGACACTAACTTGTGGATTCTCTTTAGGTGATCTTTCGCAAAATCTGAAGCAACAGATGTACTGCCGATCATAGTGATAGCAAATTAATAACTAGTGGGTGTTTTTATATGTCTGTGACGTATGGGGATACATGGATTCAAGAGAAAAAAAATATTATTAATAGGCATAAAGTCCATAAAATAAAATAAAAATGTAAAAAAAATTAATTGTTAGATAAATGGTTTTATAAATTTAAAATGCTTTCATCAATATTAATTTGTCTAACCCTGGGTGCATTTTGAGTGATATGGGATTTAATTTGGTTTACACTCCTGCCACTACTTTACAGATCCCCTTCAGGTGTTCTTTCACGAAATCTGACGAAACATAGATGCATTGCTGATCGTAGTGATAGTAAATTAAAAAAAACTAGAGAGTGTTTTTAAAAGTATATATATAGGAATATGTACTTTTAAAGTGCATATAGGAATATGGATTCATGAGAAAATGTTTAATTATTAATAGGCATAAGGTCCAATGAAATAAAATAAAATGTAAATAATTCAATTGTTCGATAAATAAGTTTTACAAATTTAAAATGTTTTTCTCAATATTAATTTCTTTGTACCCTGAGGTATTTTGAGTGATAAGGGATTTAATTTGGCCTACACTCGTGAAACTTACTTGTAGACTCACTTTATGTGATATTTTGCAAAATCTGACAAAACGGATGCATTGCCGATCGTAGTGATAGTAAATTAATAACTAAAGAGTGTTTTTAAAAGTCGGCGACATGTAGGAATATATGAATTCATGAGAAAATGTTTAGTTATAAATACGCATAAGGTCCATCAAATAAAAAAAAAATGTGTAAAAAATTCAACTGTTCGATAAATAGTTTTACAAATTTAAAATATTTTTCTCAATATTAATATCTTTGTCCTCTGGGGTATTTTGAGAGATAAGGGATTTAATTTGGTCTACACTCGTGAAACTAACTTGCAGATTCATTTAAGTGATCTTTCTCGAAATCTGAAACAACAGGTGTATTGCCTATCCGATGTATCCGATGAGGTTGATTTTTGGTGGGTATGTTCGCGAGGTACCCGGAGTTAGCTGTATAGTTTTTAGCTAAATTTGGTTCATTCGTTCGAAAAATGTAGAACATTTTCTTTTAAATCATAATGCTTTTCAATGGGAAGTCAGACGGTTTTTTTATTTTAACATTCACCGAAAAGAAAATCATGGATTGGGATAATTGTAAATGCTAAATTATGGATGCTAAATTTACGAAATGGAGAATTTAATTTAATCCGATCGCTTTGAAAATTTGCCAATATATTTACTACAATTTCGAAATCTTAGTAACTCGAAATTAATAACTAGTAGGTGTTTTAATAAGTCTCCATCACGCAGGAAAATATGTATGCAGGTGTAAGATTTATAAAATGAAATAAAATACTATACACTATTTAATATTAATATAATGCAGTAGTATAAATACCTTTGTAAACTTGAAATGTTTTCCTACATGTTAATTGCACTGTTCGCTGGCCATATATTTTAAGTAATTAAAAAAATTATTTGGTTTTTCTTTGGGCACTAATTTGTAGATTCAATTTAAATTATGCCTAAAATCGTGTTGTCTTAAAGTTGCGAAGTCTGAAACAACAGATGTGCTGCTGATGTTTGTGAAAGGAAATTAATAACTAGTTATTGTTTTAATACGCAGTCGTTATTGCCGAAACATCAGTGAAGGCTCACTGTGGAGAAGATAAAAGTTTTTGGTTTTTGTCTGTCTGTTTGTTTGTTTGTCTGTTCCGCGATAACTGCCGCAAAAATCATCCGATTAGGTTGATTTTCGGAAAAAGTTGTAACAATAAAGATTATTTGGCGGTTTATCACCTGCGGCCGGCTAACGGTAAAATCCTTTAAAATGAATGTATTAATTTATAATTAATTAAAATGCAGCATCGTCGGAAATGCACCTGTGTACATATTTTTTAAAATCATAGCACATCATGATAAATGCTATAATTAATGATAAAGGATTTCATGTGATTATTACTAGTACTAACTTGTAGATTAATAATAAGTCATTATTCGTTAAATTTAAAGCAGCAGCTGCACTACCAATCTTATTGAATGAAAGTTAGATATTTTAACAAATTGTTTTTAGATGCAATGAAGACGAAAACTTAATATAGGTAATACATGTAAATTCGATAAAATGAAACATTTTGTAAATAGATAAATAGTTTTGCAAAATGTCAATTATTTTCTTTTTGAAACTTTCTCTTGTTTGTATAAGCATGTGTTGTAGTAGTGTAAATAATAGAATAAAATGATGTATAGCTAGTGAGATTTTGAGTTATTAGAGATTTCATTATTTTGCACAACTGACATTAAACTGTTCATTTACTTTGGGTAATATTTTGTGAAAATTAAAGTACAAATGCATTGAAAAACTTATTAACAACTAAAGGGTGCTTTTAATAAGTATTATTAAGCTTCCGCAGGATAACTCCATACATTTAACTTGCTATTCATGCAGTTACGCAGGTCCCGCTTAATAAGAGTCAGAACGAAGGTATAGGCCGGACTTCACACTTCCTCTACCAATCGCTTTGTCCTTTACTAAATCCATTTTGCATGTATTTCAACAATTTTAAATTTTGCCATCAAAATTTCAAGAAAATAACACTTTTAATATCAAACTAAAACTGACTACCTATACATACTTATGAAAAAAATATTTTATTTTATAACATAATTATACATAACAAATTATTTTTTTTAATGAATTATAAAATATGGAACTACAGTTGCGAATATTTGAACTTCAGCTTTTCAAAGTGCAAGTTTTGTTAGTGCTAAGAACAGGGCAGGGACAACAAATATGTGACGTAAATTTATGCTTAGCTGCTACACAATTTTACTATTTCGTTTACTTCTATTTTATGAACAGAAATTTGATATCGCTGAATGCTAATTAATTTCCTCTTTATTGAAGTAACTTATTCTCCATACTTTAAATTATTTCTCCACTCTTTATGAATATAAACAGAATATAATAATTCAGATTAAATTTTCTGTTATTTTAGCACATGTTACAGTCTTAAACATTTGGGGGAGGTGGCTCTGTCTTACAGTGGGTAAGCAGCATGGGCTTCACAGGCCTATTTGGTAAACAGGCCCTGAAGTTACGCAATGATGAAACTGCTGCGCACAAACGGGCCAGTTGTCACCACAATTTCTTATCAGTATTTCACATCTTGTTTAATGACAGGAATTCTATTATCAAATAACCCCAAAGTATACCATTAAAAATTATTGGTCACAACTGGACCACTGGTATACGCAGCAATTTTGTCCACATGCCAAAACTCTCTTGTCAAAAGAATAATAATAATAATAATAATAATAATGATAATAATAATAGAAAAAAAGTAGATGGAATATTCATAAAATGTGATAGTTTAGTAGATAAATGCTTTAAATTCAAAATGCTTCTCTGTTTTTTAATGACTTTGTAAATCATCAACCTTGTGTCACGATGTCTTAAACAGTATATTATACCTTGTTTAATGGCAGGAATTCTATCCTCAAGTAACGCAATGTATACCATTAAAAAATATTGGTCATAATTGGACCACTGGTAGGCGGAAATTCCATCGTCTGGCTATGCCAAAACTCTCCGGTCAAAAAAAAGGGTGTATGACGAAGAAAAAAAAATAGATGCAAGATTCATAAATTTCATAAAATGTGATAATTTAGTATAGGTAAATGCTTGCAAATTAAAAATACTTTCCTGTTTTTTTAACCTTTGTTAATTATTCATCCTGTGGTAAGTGACAACCATCATAGTTATTTCATTTATATACATTTGAGGCGATATCATTTGAGTAAAATCTGAGGCAAGAGGTGCACAATCGATCTTAGCGAGAACAGCTAATGGTTGTTTAAATGTTGAATAAGCAAATATAGATGTAATTACGATAAATGCTCAGTACATGAAAAAAGTGTTTAAAATCCATGAAATGTGACAGTGCGCTAAATAAGTAATTGTTAAAATTTAAATAAATATTTTTGTTTTTATCAGTTTTCTTAATCAATCATTTTCAGTTGATTGAATAGGCGCATTTTGTAATTTAAATAGAGTGAGATGATATACCGCTGTCAAGATTTTAAGTGATAAAGGATTTCACGTGGTTCTTTTTTATCTAATTAAAGGGACTTTTCTTAAAACTTTAAGAAGAGTTGCTATTATTGCAACAAATCGTCTGTAAATAAGTAAATGTTTAATATAAGGTGATAGAAAAACATATAAATCCTTCATACATAGTCCTTAAACTCTAAATAAATTTTTATTTCATTAGTTAAGCTGCACTTTTTAAAAACAAATAAAGTATTTATTGTAATTACATTGTGATTTTAGTAGAGATTTGAAATTGTACAGAACAAATAATTTTCATAGCAATTATGTAACCAAATTTCTTTTTTAAAATTTGAAAAATTATTTATAAAGTGTGTCAGGTCCCTGGCACTTATAGGCTTAAAAACTATTGTTAGGGAACTATTGTGATTATTATCTTATTATTATCTTATTGTGTGTGTATCTTTTGTGTACGGTGAGGCTTTTCAGTACTGGAATCTTAATCCGGAGGGTAGCGAGTTGAATACAATGGAAGAAGTATGTCCTTTGTGATGTGGTCTTTCATAGATAAGAAAGAGATTGCACCCATTATTTAGGAAGACAGACCCTTGGAAACAGACCAGGAGTCCCGTAGACAGGAAGGTGCGCTGGAGAATGACCAGAGAGAAAGTTAGTTCGAACGCAGGACTGGAGCGTGTAGGTTGGTTGTTCAGAGAGCAGCTCTGGGCACGTGTGTGGAACGAGATCACTAGAAAGGAAGAGATATAGCGTGTGTGAGATTAATAGAAATCTCGGTTCTGAGTGAATGAACGTAGCCTAACGGTACACAGAGGATAGTTTTCTGTAATTATTTTGATTTGTTATTAAACCGGATAATTTACATACGAGTTTAAGTGTAAATATTGTTAATAAAGGGTTAGTTTAAGTATAATTGAAAGAGTTAGGTTTTTCTTGAATATACATCACGTATCGTGTCCGATATCACGTATTCATATCGGTGGTGGCAGCATATCAAAAGACCGGATTATATTTCGAAGTCGTGTGGACGGAGAATTGAAATCCGACAATGTTGGCAGCGACGGGATCTGAATCACCGAAGACCAGTGCCAGTTAGCCGTGTTACAGAGAGTTTGTGCCGGATCGCCCAGCGGAAGTGTTCGTGCCCTATCGTCGTAGACCAGTGCCAGACAGCCGGGTTACAGAGAGTTTGTACCGGATCGCCCAGCGGAAGTGTTTGTGCCCTATCGTCGTAGACCAGTGCTAGTTAGCCGTATTACAGTCAGTTTATGCCGGATCGCCTAGCGGAAGTGTGTGTACCCTATCATCGTAGACCAGTGCCAGCTAGCCTATCGTCATTACAGTGAAGTGAACTAGTGGTGGTGCTGTATGTAGTGTGTTTGTGTATAGTGAAGCAAGGTACAGTGATTGTTGCCCGACAGTGCAAGATTTACCCTGTGGAAAAGTAAGCAGAGAACTGCCCCAGCGAATAAAGTACGAGATAAGGTGTTTTGATCATTTTACTCTACTGACATTCTCGAACCTACTGTTTTTTTATTGTGTATAATTGATGGTAATTTAAGTTAATGTTGTGGTTAATTTATGATAATTTATATGCAATATAATAATTGGACTAAATCAAATGAGATATTAACAGCCATTTTACACTATTGTTTTAAGAAAAGGATCTTATATTAATTACTAGAAGTGATTTTCTAATTGTTTTAAACGGATAAGATTAATGATTAAAATTAATGCATTGTGTTAATAGTTGGAAGGAATAATTGAAATTTCTTAAATTTAAATTATTATTAAAGTAATATTTAAATTAAGTGATACTGTTTGTTTTAAATTTGAAGTATTAATAGAAATGAGGAAGGCAAATTTGTGTAGAATTTAAATTAAATTGAAATAACCTTCAAGGAAGAATTTCAGGTCCAAGAAAAAAAAAAGTGCTGTGATTTACTTTTTATGCGAAAACAAATTTGGAAAATTGAAATATTTTATTGAGATTAAATTTAGGAATTTAGGTGTATTTCATGCAAATTTTTGTTAGATGGATATCTTTATGTAGTGATTGGCATCAGTGTTTTATTCAAATTGCAACGTATCAGTATTATTGTGTAAATTGTATTTTATTATTTAATTGTATAAATTTAAATCTGTATTACATAATAATCAAATTGAAATTATTGTTACTGTGTCATTGGAAGCAAATTGTGAGGTACCATTGTTAAAGGAAATTTATCATTTTATTATTGCTTATTTGAAATATGTTAAATAGTATAATATGTGGAGGTAATTTATGAAGGTAGGATTGGAGGAAGTAGTAATTTGATATTGTGCTTAAGTATTATTGTAGGGTGGTAATAATTATCGGTAGAGGGTATGGCTTTCTTACTAAAAATAAAAAGGGTGGATCTTCAGGCGATATGTGAAGAGTTAGGGATTGAAGTCTCGGAAGGTGATACCAGGCTTAAGCTTAAGAAAAAGATAGTGGAAAGCGACGAATATGAAGAGGGGCCGTTATGGAATTATCTAGCACTATTGTTACAGAACGGTTAGAACAAGAAGCGTTAGTAGTAGAACGGAAAAAGTTAGAAAGGGAGGAAAAGTTACAACGAGAAAAGTTAGAAAGGGAGGAGAGGTTAGAACGGGAAAAGTTAGAAAGGGAGTTAGACCGTGAGAAGTTAGATAGAGAAGAAAGGGCTGAAAAATTGAGATTGGAACATGAGTTAGAGTTGGAAAGGATAAAGATTCAAAGTTCGGCAAATATCTCTAATGGAACTAGAGAATCTAATCATGAGAGTAGCCTAGAGAAATTGATTAAAAGCGTTAAAACTTTGTCTATCAAGGTTCCAGAAGGGACTGAGGGATGGAATCTGTTCTTTAGTAGTTTAGAACGGACATTCCAAACAAAAAATGTACCGGAAACCCAGCAGGCCGAAATTCTGCTAAATATGTTAGGAGATAAGGCCGATAACTTGCTAATATACACTACTAGGGAACAAATTGAGAGTTATGAGAAATTAAAGGAATTAGTTCTAAGGGAACACGAGGCGACACCAAAGGCGTGTTTGGAAAACTTTAAGAAGGCTAGAAGGAATCAAAATGAAACTCATGTATTATTTGTATCGCGTTTAATAGCAACGTGGGAAAATTATTGTAAGATTAGAGGTGCAGATACGTATGAGAAGGTTAATCAGTTAATTGTCACGGATAAGTTGTTAAATATTTTAGATGAGGAAACCGCGACGCATGTTGGATTAACTCAGCACAGTAATTGGTTAGAAGTTTCTAAAATTGCTAAGGAATGTGATAATTTCTTTGATGCTAAACAAAAATCTTATGCGGTAACTTATAAGGGTTATAAAGGTAAAGAAAGGTATGTTAATAATGAAGATTCTAGAAGGGCAAAAGATGAGGGATTTAGTAGTAATTGGAGACAAAATGGGAATAATGAAGTTAGTCCATTTTTGGGTAGAAAACCGGAATATAAGAAACCTAATGATACGAGGCCTATCTGTTTTAAGTGTGGTTTACGAGGCCATGTCCAGCGATTTTGTAAAAAAGGAAATAATGAGGGAAGTAATCAAATTAATAACCGACAAGAACCAAGGGCTAGTATCAATAATGTCTCAGTGCGAGGAATTAAAGAATTACCAAGGGGAGCGAGTATGGCAAGAATCGGAGCAAAAGGGAATTGGAGAACTAAAGTTATTGGAGAGAAGTTAAATAAACTCGAGAAAGTGGAGGTTAGTGTAAATGGGAAAATAGCAAAAGGATTAGTGGATTCTGGTTGCGAAATTAGCGTCGTTCATAAAGATTTAGTACCAGCAGAGAAACTAAGAGGGGCTGGTAGCATCTATTTACAAGGGCTATTTGGTAAGGCAGTTAAATCGCCGTTAATTCAATTACCTTTTGCTATTCCAAAACGCGGTCAAACTAATGTAATTCATCAGAATGTACTTTGCGCAATAATTGATAATAGTAAGGAACAGGTAATTTTACATCCTGACGTGGCTAATGAATTGTCAGGGTTAAACAACGAGAAATCATTAAGAGAATCGGTAGAAAGGGAATGTAAGGAAGATAGTAGGAACAAAGTGAAGGAAGGGGAAAGGATTAGAAATGACAATAATAACCGTTATGTCGTAGAAACGAGATCGGTAAAGTTGCAAAGTCATGAAAAGGAAAAAGCCGAGGTAGAGAAAAGTAAGATTAATCAAGTTACGGAAAGTAGTTTAAATGTATTTCAGGAATCCCAAATGAATTGTAAAGATTTAGAGAAAGCTTGGGAATTAGCTGAAAATGATAAAGGGTCTTACTATCTTGTTAATGGGTTATTATATCATAAAGAGAAATTGGTAGATGAAACGGTAGCTCAATTAGTAATGCCTAAAATTAGAAGGGAGGAAATTCTAAAACTAGCGCATACTTCCTTATATGGAGAACATCACGCGGTTAAGAAAATGTTAGAAAGAATCAAGCATTCATTTTATTGGGAAAATATGGCAGAGGAAGCTAAAACGTTTTGCGAATCATGTGTAGAATGTCGTTTAACGAGGGAAATGAATTTGAGTAATAAGGAGAAAGAGGAAATATGTCGACCTGCAGTTTTAGTTGAGTTAGTGGACGGGAGTAAGAAACTGGTGTATCAAACCGAAATGAGAGAATTTATGGCTCAAAATAAAGTAGTGGATATTGTCTTTGATAGTGACGGAGAGTTTGAAAATCGTGGGAAAAATCTGTGGTTAGACAGAGAACAACCGGAAAATAAAGACAGGAAGGGATTTGAAATAAAAGGGTTAACCAATATTCAAGTTGGGGACATAAAATCAATCTTAAGGAAAAATAAGGAATTATTTATGGGTCCTATACAACTGGTAGAAACGGAGAGAAACCGGATTGGTCGTAAACCGGAGAGGGTTAAGATGAAACAAAAATTGTACAATGTTATCATCACGTACAAAGAGGAGTTGGACAGGCAAGTGCCTGATTGGTTAGAGGTAAATGTAATTAAGACCTCAGAGGCAGAAGTTAGCCATTTAAGCGGGTGCATTGCGGAAAGGGATGTACCAATTAAGTTAACTAGGAAGGACTGGAAGGAAAAAGTAGTACCGCTTCCAGTAATATCAGTCTAAGGACTGACATTGAAATGACATAATACTAGTGTAACTTTATTTTTTTGTGTATTTATAATTGTATTTGCGTCTTGTGGTTATAACAGTGTATTAGCATATTGTGTAATTTTTTTCTGCATTTCTCACATTAGTATATGGTTCATTAGAGATGTCAGTAGGTAATTTTCAGACACCTTGAAATATTTATGTAATTATAGTAATGAAGAAACCTATCAAGGAACTGTTGAACTCTTCTCAGACATTACATAGTTTTGAGGAAAATTAGCCCCTAAAAGGCATATTTTCCGCTAAGGTGGGGGGTGTCAGGTCCCTGGCACTTATAGGCTTAAAAACTATTGTTAGGGAACTATTGTGATTATTATCTTATTATTATCTTATTGTGTGTGTATCTTTTGTGTACGGTGAGGCTTTTCAGTACTGGAATCTTAATCCGGAGGGTAGCGAGTTGAATACAATGGAAGAAGTATGTCCTTTGTGATGTGGTCTTTCATAGATAAGAAGGAGATTGCACCCATTATTTAGGAAGACAGACCCTTGGAAACAGATCAGGAGCCCCGTAGACAGGAAGGTGCGCTGGAGAATGACCAGAGAGAAAGTTAGTTCGAACGCAGGACTGGAGCGTGTAGGTTGGTTGTTCAGAGAGCAGCTCTGGGCACGTGTGTGGAACGAGATCTCTCGAAAGGAAGAGATATAGCGTGTGTGAGATCAATAGAAATCTCGGTTCTGAGTGAATGAACGTAGCCTAACGGTACACAGAGGATAGTTTTCTGTAATTATTTTGATTTAATATTAAACCGGATAATTTACATACGAGTTTAAGTGTAAATATTGTTAATAAAGGGTTAGTTTAAGTATAATTGAAAGAGTTAGGTTTTTCTTGAATATACATCACGTATCGTGTCCGATATCACGTATTCATATCGGTGGTGGCAGCATATCAAAAGACCGGATTATACTTCGAAGTCGTGTGGACGGAGAAGTGGAATCCGACAAAGTGTTTGATATTTACAGCATATTTATATTTCAAGTACTTTCTAAATTAACTATTGATTCTAGTAAAAATATAAATTAACTAAAATAATTATTGTTCCAAAATAATTTACTAATTTAATTTTATTGTTCCAAAATAATTATTATTAAAGAGAACTATTATTGAAGAGTGTTGTTGAATTATTGACTATTATTGAATGTTATTCAAATTAAACTTATACAGATATAATACCATCAATTTGTCTTAAACGCATTTTGATAATTAAAATGTGTATTTCACATTCTGATTACTTACTACTACTAATTATAATAATAATAAGAAAACATGATAAGACGAACTTCAAAGGATGTTGATAAGAAAATGCTAAGTGTTAACTAGTTATAGAATTAGATAGCGCCTTGAAAATGTTTATTATATAAAGTGCAATTTATTTTAATTCAAATCTTTTTAATGATGTTTGACTCTAATTTTAGGGAAAAAGTAATTATCGAAGAAAATTTACGAAGTCAAAAAGGTAATGTCAAGTTGTTTTCAGTTTTTATTACTATTTTCCAGTTTTTATCAAATAAGTCATTCATTTACTGTCAATATTTTGATGGCTTGATAATAACATGTATTTGTAATTAAAAAAAGCACATATTTTTTTATTGTATTATTATCTTATTCTAAAATTTATTTCTGACTTTAAAAGCCTTATTGTTTTTGGACATAAATATACATTTAAGAAAAGGAATTTCATTCTTGATAAGGGGTATTAACTGTACTAATTATATTGAGAGTTCTAAATCCCTTTTTATATATGATGCCTTTTAAGTACTACTTTACAGTATTTTGTGAAAAATAAAATTTTAAATAATACTATTTTCTATAATTTTACAATTTTCAATAACTTTGCAAAAAGTTAATTTATCAATTCGAATGTTTTTATATCTTTACTAGGGGGCCTACCCCCTGCGAGCTACGCTCGCCAACCCCCGCTCAGACTTCGAAGCCTCTAAAAACATGACAGCGTGCTTTGTTTTAAAAATATTGGTAAATCTGTAATTGGGTTGCCATGCTTTTAACGTTTTAATGGGGCATTTTTTTATTACCATGGCCTCATACACAGCTGTTGCGACAACTGACGACTGTTTTCGGGATCGATAAGTAAAATCAATTACAACTTGAAAACCAGCTTGTATAAAATGGTTAGGTTTAAGTTGTGGCTACCTCTCGGACTTTTATAACAACGATCTGTATTCTATTCTTCCTTTGCGTTTAAGGATGAGAAAAATTCCATCTGCTATAAGAACCACGGTATTGAAAAGTACTGTTATAGACATTTTCAGTAACAGGTTTTAATTTTCTCTCTATTTTAGTGCGCCACCATGCATATTTTCATGTTATTTTAAATATGTAAATTATTTATTTTAATTAATATGTATATACGAATTTCTAATAATTATTTATCATGCAAAATTAATTAAACATTTTGTGCATGCATGCCTGCATTTATTCGGCATCAATTGGTGACATACTTAAACAAATTTGCTATCCGCGATAATTTTACACCTTGTTATGTTACTTGAATATTGTCCATAAGAAAATCGGGTACTTTTCCAGTATAGGATCCTTTGCTTTTAGGTTTGGCGTAATTCGAGCTTCGAAAAGGGATAGATTCGTTAATATACATAGATTTGTTGCCAAAAGTTATGAAAACAAACCCAATGAGCTTTTGGTGCTTTTCTATTATAGGGGTCTTGACGCTTTTTTAAAAAAAGCTTGGCGCAATTCGGGCATCAGAAAGTGAGATTTGGTGCCAAATGACATTAACAGCCATGGAAACAAATTCGACGATTTTTTTGTTTATATGCGTATTTTAATTATTCGTATATTATTATTGTTTTTTCTATACAAATTACTTCTGATTATATATAAAATAGGATAAATGACATTTTACGCTAAACAAATTGTATAAATATTTTTTTGCTCCTTTCTTTTGCGGTTACATAAATGACGTCATTTGGACGAATTTATTCAAAACATTTTCAGTTTATAAATTAAATTAAATGCTGACAGACGATTGAATCCTGACAACGATAGAAATGTGATTTTTTTTTTTTCAAATTTTCCTGAAAAACATAATTTAATCACAATCTTGTCTTCATTATCGATTGAAATAAAATATAAATTCAATTTCAATTTGAAAATGACGAATAAAAAGAAATCAATAATCCCTATCGGGATCCTTTTCAATTTTTTTCCCTTTTTTGTCACAAAAAAAAACTGAGTAATTAGTTGCCATCATTACAGAAATGTCACTAAAATTAGAAAAAAATTAATATCTCGAAAACTAATTCCAATTTCAAAATTCTATTACCAGTTTTGAGATCCGCGGATTTTTATGAACAATTGGTATTAATTTCACCATCAAGCGTTTAATATTTTATTAAAAATAGCCCTGAAACATAATCAGTCGTTTAATCAGTCGTTTCATAAAATCGTTTCATAAATTCGTTTCATAAAATCTTTTCACAAATTCGTTTCATTAGGATTTTATATATATAGGGTAGATGTGTTCATAACTTTTATGTTCATTATAATGTTACCATTTTCGTTGTTGTTGTTGTTGTTGTTGTTTAATATTTTTTGCGTGTAAACAGTTACTTAAAACACAAAAATAAAATCAGGAATTGCAGTTTTCGATTTTTTTTTTTTTAGATATATATTTAATGGTACCTTTTTGATGAAATACTTAAAGTATGAGATAAAATGAAATGCTATATTCGGGTGCAAAAGATAGGGTATCACGGAAAAATAATGTTCACAATACATTTTGACATTTCTTTTAAACGTAAAAAAAAAAAATACACATTGTAAATGATACGGTAGACTATCGGTAATTAATTGAAATTATTAAATTTCTTCTATAACTTTAAATTCAGATCAAACTTATATTTTAAACAATGCAACGCGCAAACGTCTGTACTAAAGGGAAAAAAAATCACTGGAATTTATTTTTTCTCCAATGAAATGATTTCTTGAATGCGTCAAAAATTAGCGAATATATATTTAAGAATTTCCCTGACATATAATAGTGCTAAAAGTCTAGTTAATTTATCATTTTCACTAAGGTTTAAGAATTTTGTTTTATATTTTTACACTATGAAAAGAATGTCCGTATTTTGCCAGTACAATTTCTAGTACTTTATACGGATTTTTTTTCTTTTACAGTGTAATAGTTAAAATAAATCTCACAGCTTTAGGCAAAATAAAAAATTAGCCTTATCTCTCTAGAATGTTGTTCTCATATCCATACTTTTTGATCCATTCAAGAATTCACTTTAATTAAAAAAGAAAAATAATAATCATTAGATTTTTTCTTTACTAATGAAATGATTTCTTGAAAGTGTCAAAAATTAGCGAATGCTTATTTAAAAATTTCCCTCACATATAACAGTGCTTAAAAGTCTATTTAACTTATCGTTTTCACTAGGATTTTGTTTTATATTTTTACACTATAAAAAGTATGTCCGTATTTTGCCAGTACAATGTTTATACTTTATACGGATATTTTCTCTTTTACAGTGTAATAGTAAAAATAAATCTCACAGCTTTACAGAAAAATTAAAATTTAGATTGAAAAAAGATTAGATATGTCAAAGATATTCTCAAATCCGTACTTTTTGACCCATTCAATAAATAACTTTCTTCGAAAAAAAAAAATAATAATCCGTAAAAGTCAGGAAATTATGCTAGCACTCAAAGAATTTTTTTTTTAGAGTGTATGAAGGGAGTTGTATATCGAATCAGAAAGCTGCTTAATATGGTGCTGTAAATAAAAGCATTATGTCATTTACCTCATAATTCCAGTTTTGACAATGCCTGAAATTATGGAAAACAGTCAAAGCTTTGGCAGCAATTTTCTACAGTAAAAGAATTATTTTCCCTTTAAAAGGAATAAATACTTAAATTCACATTTTAGAATGCTATTAACAGTTAATTTAACTAACGTAAACTGAAACAAAAGATGTATTTAATGAGTATGTAAAAACTAATTTTCTCCATTTGAACATCACGGACTAGATTATGTGTTCTCAAGTGAAGATCTTGTCAGAAAAATCTGAATATAATTAAAATAAATAAATAAATAATAAATAATAATAATAAAAAAGGCTGAATGAATTTAAATTATAAAAATCCCCCCCCCTCCCCTAAAATTAAAAACATTTTAATTTAAAATGTTTGTTTGAGAAAGCTAAAATTTTGAAAATCTTTCATTTAAACTCTAAAAAAAAAATTTTAAATGTTGAAATTATCAAAAGCGAAGAAAAAAATTATCACTTCTCAATGAAACTGAAAATTTTATTTCCTGTTCTTATCTTGCAATTATTTAAAAACATTTGACACAGCTAATCGTTAAAAGCTAACCCAGTTATATAAAAATTAAAAACAAAAATTACTTCTGAAAATTTATGTATCCTTTTTATTTAAACTGTGCCAATAAGGAAATAATTAAATTTAGTCGTTAATATATTTGATGAATATGGTAATACAAGATAATTATAGAGGGATCAAATATAAATTATAATTCTTATTTCTTTGATTCACACGATTTCTGACTTCATATTAAACACAAGTTTGTAACATAAACGATATTTTTAAAATACTTTTCATTTTTCATTCTGGAATTTTGCATAAAAAAAAAAAAAAAAATAAAATAAATAAAAATAAACCCTCAAACGCAAGTTTTAACGTATGGATTAAAATAGTATATATAATATTTTTTACCGATCTCTTTGTAAATAGGTATAATTACAAAGCTGTTTAAGTTAAAGAAAAAAAAAACCTATTGGATATTTTTCCAAAATTATTATGATTTTCTGAGTTTTATTTTAAAGGAATATTTAGAAAAAAATAAAATAAAATTTCATGCAACATTTTGAATATATATATATATATATATATAGTTTCATTACATCAATTTTTTATAGCATTTTTAATCATTCTGTCTTTATTAAGTAAAAGGTAAATTGACTTGATTATCCACTATAGCTCTGTTTTAGCTGTGTACATTTTTCAATTTTATTTTAATTCACTTAATACATGAATTATAGCTGCAACTGCGTATTTCTTTTGTATTATTATTCTACCAATCTTCAACTTGTTCACATGTTATAGATTTTGTACCATTATTGATTTCCTTTTCTTAATCACTCGAAATACGCATGTGTTTTACTCTCTAATATTACATGCAAGCTTGTTTTTTATTTGGAATATATCTAATTTTATGTTTTTTAATTTTTCATATTATTAAGTTTAATTCTTGCATTATCCTTTCCATTGTGATTTTTATAATAACTCATCCTGTGTATGAAAGATACTACAAAATCAAACTCTAAACCTAAAAAGATGAAAATCAAATATGAAATACTATGAATAACTTATGGATTTGTCAGAGGAGCATCATAAGTATAATTCATAGTAAATATTATATTTTACAGTATAGATCTGTCTTCGTAGCTCCAATCTTTTATATAATTTTCAACTTATAATTAATGTTTTTTTTTAATTAAGCAATATGCAGAAATAATTTTATCACCGTATTATTAAATCAATATTTTTGTATAATATTTTTGTATTATATTATTGTTAAACCTACACATGGGACTAAAGAGTTACATTAAAAAAAATTCCAATGCTTACAAGTATACCTAATTATAATTTCTTTTTAAAATAATTTCTTTTAAAAATATTCATAAAATCTTTTGAAATATACTTTAATGCATTTAATTCTGTGTATTAAATCTGTTATTGGATGTCTTTATTTTTCTATTTATCTGTCGTGTGCTAAACTAATTGCAGCATTTTTTTAAATAACAAAAAAAAATCTCATATTTACATAAATAATTTTTCATTGTTAAACATTCCCAGGTCTGATTCAGTTAAGCTATTTCATTAATGTTTGTTCATTTATTTAGGTAGAGTGGGTACTGATTAAAAATACCTTCTAGCAATAATATTATTTTTATCCAAATTGTTTTACAATGATTAACTCCAATGACCTCCTCATATGACTATCCAGTTACACTTTTTTTTTTACTTGAGGATATAATTTGTATTGAGGTAAAACATGTTGCACATCATTTCAAAATCATTTATCCTATGAAAAAAGAAATTTCATTTAAAAAGTTTAGTACTAAGCTGTTTATGGATGGTAATTATTACAGTTGTCAATGCTTATAAAAGTAAAAAAATTCATCTTTTATATCAATTATTATTATTATTAATTATTATATAGGTATTTCTATTTAGAAATCAGAAATAAATGTGTGCCACTGGCGTCTACTTTTTTATTAATTTCCATACCACTATTTCAAAACAAAAATAATATACTTGGAAAATTAGCAGAAATTTACGATAAAGATTCTTTCTTGGAAATAGTGGTGGATAAAACAATATTAATTAAGAAAATAGTCTCCAGTGGAAACCTGGTATTTCTACATTACAGTTACAATAATATTATTTAAAAATTGTGGACAGTCTGAGTAGTTATATTTATTAGAAAAAAATAATAAAATGGCTGAAATTAATAAAATGAAAACCGAAATATCTTTTATTTTCAAAGAATGATATGTATTTTACATTTTGTGGAGATTGGAGAATATAAATTTGATTTTACTAACAACTCAAATGTGGTAGGCCTGATAAAGTACCAATTCTCGGAAGGTGTTCTTTTATCAGAGTATTATAATTTAAGGCCATTACATTCTGTGAAATTAATTTCGTTCCTCAAATTAGTAGACTGCTTTGATTGGTATTAGACATAATGAAATGATACCACAAAATTTATACATATACAATCTAACTGAAAGTATGTAAGCTCTAGATTTTTAGATAGCATTTTAAAATTGAGAATAATATAAAAGTCAAATATTATCACACATTTGTATTACTACACATTGTTTATATTAATACACACACCGGTATAGTTCAATTTACAAAGATAGCCTCAGAAACGCCTCCATTAAAATCAAAATGTAACTTTTTATCGGTGGCTTTAATTTAATAAAAGTAACTAATTCTTCTACACTTTAATTTCAATTAAAATCGACAATAAATGTAGAAGTAATTAATAAATGAGTAATAATAGAGAAGCTAATATTTCTTTGGATGAATGTAAATACCTTTTAGATGCATTTAAAATGATATTTTACGATAGCAAGACAATTATTTACATATTAAAAAAGTTCATATGTGCAGTGTCCTGGTGATTATTTTAATAATTCTACCTTTTATTAATATTACAAGATTCTGTAAAAATATATTTCATAATCTGCATTTTAATCTGTGTATTAAAAGGCTATATGGTCGGATTTTTTATGATTATTTCATATAATATATATGATTAATTTCACATTATGCAGCGAATAATATATAACGGATTCTATGATGTATGCAGAACAGCTTATTATCTGCAAAGTATCAAATCTTTTTATTTCTTTCGTCTTTCGAAAAGATTTTACACTTCAAAGAAAAGTAATTGCTAAAGCAGTTGTAAGAGGCGTTCATGCATTCTTTTTATATTCCTTCAAAAAACGAATGAAATGAAAAGAACTGTACGGCAGAGCTTTTCGTAACTATATTTAGATTTTCAACTGACATTTACGATACCTAAACCAACGTTCTTTCTGAACATCTTGAATTATCCTTCGTTTCTCTCTTATCCTGAACAGAACGTTATTCGAACAATAACCTCATACCTAGAATGAACATCTGGCTCCTGAATCTCTCCAAAAGTCTACTTTCTTCGAATATTCGTAAATCCCAGAGGGCCCCTTCTGTCGACCCCTTAACCTCGTTTCGAAAAATCTTTCTGCCCCCTCCCCATAGAAGCGCGCGAGGAAGGCACGCGCATAACTGTAGCTCCTCCCTTATTTTTTTTATTTCTACTATAAAGAAGAGAGAGGGAAAAAAAACTGGTCTATCTTCGCGTACTATTTTTTACTACAATCATTCTACAACGGGGGAATTTTTTTCGCTATACGAGGAGGTTTTTTTTATAGCCGTCGTTTTTTTATTCAACCAACCCGGAAGCGATGTACGACGGGGATACCCCTTGTGACGTCATTGTGACGTAATACTAAATGTTTGTTTACGTTTTTCAAGGTTGCTTATTGAAGAGTTTATTTTTTTGCCTTCCTGCAAGATCTTTATGCGTGAGTTTACAGCGTAAGAGTTTAAGGAATGTAGTACATTGTTTGTTAATAGCTGTTACAAATGTGAGAACAACATTAGGACGTTTAATTAAGTAAAAATTGAAATAATGAATGGAAAGTAAATGTACTTAACTACAATAAAATACTGTTGCATCAAAGTGCTAGATTTTATTTTCATGTGAAATGTGCATAGGTTGAATAAATATTTAAATTAAGGAAAGAATCGAAATTAACTGTTGCCGAGTAAAAAAACAAAAACAAAAAAAAAACACGTTATTTTATGCTTTATAGAAACAATATAACCGTTAAAAATTGACTATTAATTACAAAAATTCATGAGATTTTCTGAAAAATACCAAAATTCTACTTCAACGGGCTTCGTATTTATTAAAAGAAATCTCTAAATAAAATTTCTGTCGAATTGCTAAGTATTAAACCAATCTAATTAGAATTAAATCGATCTATTTGTGCCTCCATTATCGAATTACTCTCCGTTTACGTCTCAGTGAAGATTACAATAAGTTACTCATTCCAAAATGATTATAGAACCTAAATATATGAAACATCAAAAACATTTGACTTGATTGAAGAATTTTTATTTTGTTGGAGAATGTTCTTGTGGGAATTTGGAAATCCACCGAAAATCTATACACTTTATTGATAATTGAGCTTTCAAATTTTCTTTTAAAGAGATTGTTTGCTAAGAGTGTCTTTGAAAAATTATAAATAACAACAACATAGTATACTAAATTGAAATAAGTACCTGTTGCAAAAGTTGCTGCTATGTGCGTAGTTGAAAACTTAGGAAATTGAAGATGGTAATTTTCTTGAAGTATATCACATGTTTTGTTTTAAATGCCATCATATGAAGACTTTTTATTTTACACTTAATCTCTATTTTAAGTGAGCAAATAATACAAAAACAGTTTAATGTTTTTAGGATGGTGGTATACAATGTAAAATGGATTTAAATAGATTAAACTACATCGTATTGGTGTAAGTACATATGTTGTGGAGTGGCACAATAATCAAATGTTCATTTTTTTTATTACACTTATACTACTGGATACTAATCACTATGCGACGGATACATATTAGAAAGGGAGCACAAAATATTGTACGACGTGCTTGGAAAAGAACTGTTATACACAATATACGACGATGGATCAAATATATAAAGGATACTTTTTTTAAAGAGATTATTTTTGAAATATTATTTACTAAAATTTTACCCAAATTATTATTATTACTTTTTTTTTAGGAATTTCCTTTAACATCTGCACACTTTCTTCAACATATTGGGATTTATTATTATTATTATTATTTTAATTCTTGTATATTAAAATTATTTGAACCTGTATTAATCATTCTGCATAAAAAATCTTTTATTGCATCTGATGGAAATGTTAATCCAAATAAATGTTAGTCACAGAAGATGATAATACATTCGGACTATAAGGAAGTTGATCAAGTGATTTACAATAAAAAAAAAAAAAAAATTGTTACATCTGTTATGTGAGGCATTGTATTATCCCGGAGAAGATGGACATTCGAATCGGAATGGAACATTTTTAGGACCAACCGATATGCAGATTTAAGTTTCTCCAAAAATCAACTTTATTGTACTGCATTATATGTACTTCGCTCAAAACTGGCGTGGATCTCAAAAATGATTAGTGAGAACTTCAGTGTCAGTGTTTGCTTCAGTGGGGCAGTTTCACTTTTTGTTTAAAAAACTTGTGACACTTACATGCCTAAGACCTCGATAGGGTGTCATTTCTGAATTGTACACTCAGTTTGTGCCAAATTTCAACAGGTTTGACATTTTCATTGGTTGAAAATTTTCTAATTATACTTTGTTTAAAAAGAGTAGGTACTCTGTGTTTATTCATAATGCTAACGACTAAATAAAGGAATGCATGAAGAATAAAAATCCGTAAAACAAATTTTTAGACCATAAAGGACCGATCATAAGACAACAAGTATAAAAAATGCTACGGATATTAAAAAAGTCTCTTTTATATTTGATACCCCTTCGTATTTATATTTTTGATAGCATAATATTTAATATTATAATTGTTTTAACACTATAATTATTTTTCACATATTTTTTTCTGTTTTAAAATAATAAATAAAACTAACTCTTTAAACACTTAAAATATAATTTATCTAATTTGTAAAGTAACCCCCAAACTCAGAGAATGCAGACATGACTCATAGGTGAGGAGTCTTGGAGAAAAGTCCATTTATTATGACAGTCAAAAGTAAATTATAAATAAGGAAATAAAAAAACATTATTTATGGTCTTTATTTCCTTAAAGTGTAAAGCATTCTATTTTGTCAAAAATAGTTCGGAAAACTGGAAGAAAGCTAATAAGTTAAACATAGTTTGTTTGTTTTCTTTTCATTTACAAATAATAATAATAATAATAATAATAATAATAATAATAAATAAATAAATAAATAAATAAATAAATAAACAACAAAATAAACATGTTTCTGAAATTAAAAATAAATAAATTTTGAAAAAAAGAAATATATATATATTTCTTTACTGAAAAATAAATAAATAAATAACTCAGGTATATTGCAGATACTAAAAAAAGAAGAAAAAAGACTATCAATCTCTCTAACTTCAAACTCGTGTGCCGCTGTATTGTAAGAAGTACATAGTATTGTCATCAAATCCTCGTTCCTAAAAAAAAAAGAAAAAAAAAAAAAAAAGGTAGGGATCTTGAGAGGCTGGAAGCATATAATATGAAGCCTAGCACTTTACCATTATTATTATTATTTTATATTTTTTTTCACAGTACTGTACTAGATTCCCTCAAACCCATCTGTCTGTCTACCTCGCAATAAAAAAGAACCTTGACAAGGCTGGATTTCAACATAAAAAATACCGTTTCATTATCTCTCCTCCCCATTTTTTTTTCTTTTTTAACAAACGGGTGCAACATAAGAATACTACTATTTTGAGTAACCTCATTTTATTTTCCTGCATTAGGAACATTTGATAATTGTTTGCTTTTCATTATTTTCTTAAAATCTTCAAGACTTCATTATTTTTTAAATATTAATTTTCATATAAGTTGTGTAAATGAAATAAAATAACAGCACATCTTCAAAGGTAGTTCTATTGTGCACCATACGTTTATATATATTCAGAGTAGATAAAAAGTAGATATGCGTTTTAATTTACCCCATTTATACTTATTTATTGCAATTACATTTATTAACCCTTTGACCATTATGTAATAATTTTGTTTATATATTAATCACTTCAGCTATGGAAAGTATCAGTATGTATTGGTATTTGTATATCTTATATATATTTATTTATCTTATGCAGTAAAGTAACACAAATTTCAAAAGTTTCATCAGGCATTTTAATTCATCATGTATATGATGAATAAAGATAGGCTAAACATTTATATAACGCTGTTAAACGCAATTTAATCTCGCAAATGCTTCAATTATTCTCGTACAAGATAGCAACATTTCTCAAAACTTTCCAGAACAATAAATACGCAAATTAAAAATAAATAAAATAATTTTAAAACTGTGCATACCAACTTTTGGCCTACTCATTAGTTTTTATGGTGATAATTGAAGCTACAAAAGTCAAACAGCGTATCATTTCCCCATTCGTTAGTAATTGAATGGCCATTTTATATCTTTTAAGAAAAAATAATAATGATACGTTTGTTGATAAGTAATACAGAATCGATTAGATGTGGGGAAAAATAATTTATTTTTTTCTTATCAGCGCTTGAAGAAGTGTTTTTCATTCCAAACTTGATTTATATTGAAAAAGTTTTTATGGTGTGCCCTAAACCTTTGAATCGGACTTAACTGTATAATGTTAATTAATTTATTTAACGTCATATTTTCTAAAATTAAACAAATGAAAACTTATATTTAAAAATAAAAATTTAAATACTGACCTTAAAAGTGAGGATGGAATATGCTCGAGCTAGTTAAAAAGTTACAGATTGGAAAATGACCTAAAAATGTATAATATGCAATATTTATAAAGAATAAGAAACTTTATGACCATTGTAAGAATAAATATAAGTATATACAATTAGTCATACATTGATTAGTTATAGTCATTACAATTCAGAGCAAAATCACCAATTTATTTTAAAAGTAGTTATTTAAATTAATAAAAAATGGCAAAATCATTTATAAATGTTTTAATTATTAAAAAAAATCATTAATTAATTTTTTTTTTCCGAAAAAAACTTGTCAAAACCATCGACTTAAAATATTCGATTAAATATGTCATTGTTTTTCTCACTATAGATATATGATTATGATAATCGTAGAACATGATTAATAATTACCTGTATGAAAATAATATAAAAATAATTACGCTGTAGACTTCCTAATTTTTGTATCTTAAAATGATAAAAATGTATCCAGAGGCATTTTATTGTTTATAAAATGAACTTATTTAAATTATCACTATCAAAACAATATACCAGGTGCGCCATAAATTCGTTAAAGCTTCAAAAATCCATTAAAAAGGAACAGATGATGCTAAAAAATTACGTCCCATTGAATTAATATCCCCTTCTATATTATTATTTCAGCAGCAGTCTTATAAACGAATTTAAATTGTAAAAAAATCATTTGGATTGGAATTATACAAATTGCTTTATGCGTACAAGGCTAGGAAAAATTTAGAGTAAACTAAAACTTAACTTTTAAAATAAATTTATTTCTATATCAGCATTACTCTATAGTTATAAAAAATATTAAGCATGAAAAAAAAAAGAAAAAACCTGGAAATTTTTATAAAAAGTGTAAATGAATATTAATTGCATTCAAGTGCATATTGGCAAATGTAAATTTAATATGTATGTATCTGTGTAAATTATATAGAAGTTATATTACATTACATTCTAAGTATTCTAATTGAATCGCTAGTATTGTAAAAATATTGTTTTTTTTTTTTTTTTTTTTTTTTTTTTTTTTTATCGGGAATCCAACGGAATAATATAAAATCCGCCAATATTGTCAAATATTGGCTTTCCATTGAAATTTTTTAATTGAAACGCGAAAATTACACAATTATTGTCCTTAAATTCGAAATATTTTAAGTGAAACGCCAATATTTTCTTTACATTAGAACTATTTCCAATGCTGTTCCAATATGGGCTAAATGACGGTTTTAATTAGGAAAGTTCCAAAAAAGCCATACGCGCCCGTCGGCCTAATCGTTCGGAGTTTTCGTGCTTTTCTTCGAGCCGTGGATTTATCCATACGTAAATACGGGTTAGGTTCCCTTAGAAAGACCCCCACGAAGGGCACTCCCCCCGGGCCTATATCCCTAGTGTAGATAATTGGCCGTCAATAATCAACCCAACCCAACCCAACCCAAAAAAGCAATAAAATGTATAGCGCCATCTATGTGTAAGTATGTACATTTAAACAATACGCAATAATTTCTTTCTTTTTTCTCTCTCTATTTTTCTAACGTAAAGCTAACATATTTTTACGACACAAAAAAAGAAAAAAGAAAAAAAAATCTTATTAATTCTTTTTAAATCTGTGACAATTGAAAAGTGAATATTACAGGTTATTATTATTATTATTATTATTTGTTTAAACTAAAGTAGGACTTATGCCTATTACAAAGTAATTAATTTTAAAAAAGTTCTCTTTTAGAAATTTTAAAACTGTTTAGTGTAACAGTATCGTACATAGAAACTTTCAGCATATCTCAAATACAATGATTTATCATAAAATTATTGTTCACTTTTATCTATCTAAGTTATAATAAGCTCTTTTTTTAGGGTTCCGTTTCTTAACCCTATCACTATGTCCTATCGAAACATGACCTGTTGTTTCCCAGGACAAATATGCTATCTATTTTTCAAAAGAAAGAAAAAAGTACCACTTATTTGTACAGTTTAACTTTTACCGTGTGTTATAAACATTATGATATGAGATGTCACCGGCTGAAACTACTCAGTGAGTGATACATTTTTTGGCAACTTGTTGAAAATGCTTGGGGTCCGCGTGGACCCCAGGACATAGTGATAGGGTTAAAAAGAAAAACGGAACCATTATAAGATTACTCCTGTGTCTGTCCGTCTATCACCAACTTTTTTCTCGTAAACTTGGGACGAGGAAAGTTCAATTTTGGGAAAGCGCTAAAGCCTTTTTACCGCCATATTTTCAGATTATTAGCAAAACACAAATATATTTAGGAAAAATTTAAGGACTAATTAAGTTACTTGAAAAAAAAAGGTTTTCTTTTTGTATATCATGTGGGGTGTCGTAAGAAAGATCTCGTAATATCGAACTCAAAAATGTATTTGCTTTAATTTTAGGTATTATATTTTCAGAGATATCGTCGAAAATGCACTGCGAAAATATCCCCCTCCCCCTCTATTTCCGAATCTACTGAAACTAAACTTATGAAAAAATTAGGGTAGTAGGAATTTATTTAAAACTTGCAAGAAAACTATCGCGATTTTCCTAGGTAACATAGTTTTTGAGAAAAACGCATTTTTCTGGTACACACAAACTTTACTTTTCCGGCGGTCAGTGGGGGGAATCAACAGGCACGCGAGGTATCTATCAACGCAGAATCGTGCAAGGGTATTTGATAAGTATTTTCCAGAAAAATTGTCTGTAATTAGCCGAGGTATTAATTAAGTTACTTAAAAAAACTTTCTTTTTATATATTGTATAAGGGTATCGTTCGAAAGATCTTGTAACATCGAACTCAAAAAAATATATATTTTAATTTTAGATATTTTATTTTCAGAGATGTTGTCGAAAGTATACTGGAAAAATATGTCCCATTTCCGAATCTACTGAAACTAAAATTATGAAAAAATTAGGGGTAGTAGAAGTTTATTAATTAATAAATAGTAATTAATACATTTAATGTAGCCCTTTGAGAGCGAGTTATACTCGTACTTGGCCGAATTTCATTTCTAACAGCTTGAAGTTATTTCCGTTTAAGATAAATGTGATCTTTATTGGAGTTGATAGTATAGAGCATCACACAAATTATTCGAAAAAGCACATAGTTAAAAAAATCTTCAAAAAAAAAAAAAAAAAAAAAAAAAAATCCTCCATTGCTCTTAAAGTTTTTTTTTACTCGTATAGAATTGAAGAAAGAAAATATGTAAAACACTCAGAATTATATACCCAGTTGGAAAAAAAAAAATTACCAAAGAACTTTTTCATATTTTTTTCAGAACTTGCTTGTGCTTCATAAAAAACATCTAAAATAAATAACATCATTGGTCAAGTCGACAAGCTGATAAACCGAAGTTCTCTGTCTCGAATCCCATTGTAGTAAGTGTTGCCTGTTTATTGAAGACTGATCTCAATAGAGCAATCTTTTCGAATGTTGTCCTTGAAAAGTGATTTTTTCCCCCTTTGTCCTATAAAGGTCATTTTAACGAAATGAAATTTTCTAAAAAATACAGAAGATATCTGTTACAAAACGGAAATTTAAAAACTGGTATTTCAGAAATCACGGAAAAATTCTTGGAGTTTACGGGAAATTTATTTCCGTTAAAATATGAAAATACGGCACTGGCCCGATTACCAGTGCATTTTCCGTATTTTAAAGGAAAATATTTTTAGAGTGAACAAAATACTGTATTTTATCGTTTCGGCTTTCAACATTAATTTAAAAAGTTTCTTAATTTTATGTTTCGAAAAATGTACCAAAAAAATGAGTACTTTTCTTTTAAAGTCTTTCGTTCATCACTTCAGGTATATGACCTACTTTAAATTATTTATCAGAACATGTTTTAAATTTTTTTACTTATATAAAGGGACCAAAAAGGATTTTTACACATTTTATTATGCAAATACTGGAGATAGTATAATATTTCACAACAAGCGTTTTTTTTTTTTTTTTTTTTTTAATTAAAGTGATTGTTTACTTAAAAATCAATTATTATAAAAATAGAAAATATTGAATTTTTGTCTAGTCTTTTTTTACCTAGAAAAAGCTTTCGGAAAGTATTGTTTTACTTAATTTATAACACTTTTGTGAAGCTTTGATAAACTTACTAATGATATCGTAAAGTTATAATTAGTTTTTATTACAAGTTTGTTTTTTACCAAAATAAACAAATATTTTAATCTATATTTGACATTTTTATCAATGGTAAACAAATATTAAATTAATTTATCCGAGATATTTCAGACGTAAAAATGTATGCAACATGTTTTTCTGTATATGAATAAGTTAAATATTACCTTTTTTCGAAATTTATTTTACACCATTAATTTTTTTTCAATACATCATAAAATTTGCTTTGACTTATAAGAACTTCAAGCTTTTATATCACTTTATACCATGTAATTATAATTATAAGTAATAGTAAATCTTTTTAAAGACAAAATAAATGAAGTTTGATCTTAACAGTTTCACTTTGCATTATTACTTAATTTTCACAATTTATTTTCTTAAAATTTGACGGGATGAAAAGTATAATTTAACAAATTCCTTTAGCACAAATTTTTGTAAATGCAAATGCTCTTGCTTCTATATTTTAAAAGCCAAATATCAAGCCAGGATATAATTTGACTTTATATTTAGACCATAAGGTCTAAAAATTTTTCATTTGAACTTTCTTGGATTAGGGATTTTTCCTACTTCATTTAATATAATATAAAAACAATTGCTGTTTTCAATAAGGGGCAATTTAAGCCTTCTTATTTCGATAAAATATGTATCGTTCAAAGTGAAAAAAAAATATATATATGAAAATCAATTTTATAAAATTTTCAAAGAAAATTTGATAGCACATTCAAGGATTTACAGAATTCTCATTTTAGAAACTTATTTTTCAACTTTAAGCCACGCCTCTTTTTCAGATTATTCACATTCCCCTTGCTGGAATATCAAATTAAATTTTTCATGCTTACGCTTCAAGAAGAAAATATTTGCTCCTTGGTTTAAAACAACAGAAAGAGCTTATCATTTTTACTTGTTTTGTATGTTCAGTAATGAGTACTCTAATATAGACTCTAGAAAGTTTTATTTATATAGCGATATTTGTAATGTAAAGCAAATCTAAATACTTGAAAATTCGATCTTCCTTCCTTAGTATTTAACATTAACTTATATTTAACAATTGTTTTTATTCGTGATTTATTATACGATTAAAACAAAATTTACGATAATAACACAGAACGGAATAAACAACACTAATTTTACGCTCTTTCGAAATATAGTTTTTGTACCAACAAGAGGTCAAATAATTAATTGCATTTCCATTTGTATTGAGAAAAAAATAGTATAGATTTTTTTAAATGAAAAAAGTTTTATTCTTTTAAAATTAATTATTAAAACCAAACAAACAATAATAATAAAAATAACCTCATATAAATCTATTGGTAAAAAATAGTGGGTCTGTTAATTCTTTATAAGTCAAAATAAATAATTTAATGAATAAAGTTTACGGCTTCTGCAAACTAACGAAAGACATTTATAAGACTGCACATACAGTCGAACACAAAAAGAACATCCCATGCATAATTAAACACCGAATAAAACTCTGAAAAACACGAGAAATAGCCTTTCGATTGGAAATTATGTCTTTTTCCAATTTATGTTTAAAAAAAAAAAAGTTTCTTGCTCTCTCTTTTTTTTTTTTTTTTTTTTTTCTTTTTTTGCTAAAAATCTCGTCTTTATGCTGAAATTCTGATAAACTCTGAAATTTTCATTAGGAACGCCTAATTTTGACATCATATTTGGATTTTCCGGAAAATTTGATCTTAATATGCTAAACGGACAGTCATTCGGTCAAGTAGTTTAGGAATTATGAAAGTTTAAAAAAGTTTGGAATTCTTAATTTTAAATTCATTTGTAATCGATTCAAAACAGATTGTGATGTGGGTTAGTTTTTTAAGCACAACTCATGAACTACTTGGCGGAATGAGCTGTAATTTGAAGCTTTTAGAAATCAAATTCTATTAAACAAATTATAAGTTACAATTCATATTTGTTTATTTTTTTTAATATATTAATTTTCGAAAAAATAATAGGAATTGTAACTTATAAATATTTTAACAGAAATCGTTTTTAAAAATCTTTAAATATGCGAATCCAAAATTACAGCTCATTCTTTCAAGTAGTTTTTGAATTTTGCTTAAAAAAACCACCCAAATCGCAATTTGTTTTGAAACGGTTACAATGAATTTAATATTAAGAGTTCCAAACTTTAAACTTTCATAATTCTTAAACTGTTTGATTGAACTACTTTTCATTTGGTGTCCTAAGGTAAAACTTATCTAAAAAGCAGAATATGATGTCAAAATTAAGTGTTCGGATTGAAATTTTGAAATTTTTGTACAATTTCAGAATGAGGACGGCTTCTAAGCTTATTCTTTTAACATAAATTGAAAAAAGGCATAATTTTCAGTCGATTGTCATTTTTCGTTTTCTTCTGTGTCAATTTGGAGATTAAAATGTATGGGGATATTCTTTTCTCTTTCTCTCTCCCCAAGTTATTGAGGCTTACTGTGGCATGTTCGGTATTGATAATGAAGAGTGTAGCACTTATAGTTTTTTTTTTTACAGGGACACTCAAAAGAATTTCGTTACCTTGCGGTCTATGGGGGAAAATCATTTGCGGTTTATTTTAATGATGTTACACAATTTCAAACATATTGAAATTGATATATATCACTGAGGTGCACTACAAGAGACTAATTATAGAATGTGGTGTGGATAGCACTTATAGTTCCTTTACAGGGATACTCAAAAGAATTCCGTTACATTACGGTCTATGAAGAAAAATCGTTTGCGGTTTATTTTAACAATGTTTCACTATTTCAAACACATTGAAATTGATATATATCACTAACGTGGATTACAAGAGGCTTACAATAGAATATTGTGGGTATAGCTTTCGTTCATTTACAGGGATACACAAAAGAATTCGGTTAAAATACTGCTTATTAATAATAAGTGCTGAGAATGCTTTTTCAGTTGCTGAACGCGTTTTTAAATTTAACTCATTTTTTGCCTATTACTTGGTGTGTATAAATTGTATAGATTGTATACAGGGCAGCACAAAAGTTCTCGAGTACATTTCCGCTTAATGTCGGAAATGTACTTTTTTTGTACTTTTTTGCAAAAGAGAAATTTTAAACTGTGCTACGCGTTTCCTAACTGAACTAAAATTTAGCATTCTATTTAGTATATACACACATCTATAGATCATATACAGGGTTTCACAAAAGAGCTCGGATATTTTTCCGAATATTGTCGGTAATTCCTGAAATTGGATTTTTAAATATGTTATGCGTTTTCAAAATTGTTTTGTTAGATATCATCTTACACCTTACGGTAAATATTTGCAAAATTATTTTGGAAGTGTTGGAAAGTGTTACATAATCTATGCTTGACACATGATTTTTCGTTCTTGTTTTTATTTTGGCAGACTGTACTTCTGATGGAGCTCAAAGCTTGGACTGTAATAATTTTCTAACTTAAGTCTTTTCTTCAGATTGTTTTCTAAATTTTATGGTTTTGGTTGAAATGTTTAAAATCTCGATGTTGTACTTGATTGAGTATTTTAATGATTTTACAATATTTTAAATTAAAGTACATTTATTTCAAAATAGCTAAAGATTTGGTGAGATATGTGAGATGTATGTTTTACAAAGCAAACATTTTTCTATGAAAATTATTTTTACAGCAACAATAGGAAATTATCAGTTAATAGTTTCAGGGTAAGTTAAAAGTTTTTTTTTTCTTTCTTCTGAAGATTTTCTTGTAACTAATGAGTAAAATTTTTGAAGAATCTCTGAACTTTTGGCAATTAAATTTGGAACCTAATTAGGTGGCAACTTCGCAAAAAAAAAAAAAAAAAAAAAAAAAAAAAAAAAAGTAAAACAAAGTTTTAATGGATCATCACCCTTGACAACAAAAGAAAAAAGCTTCGAAAAAAAAAAATTCATCTTATTTTATTTCACTTTATAGAAAATGTTCTCATTTAACGCTACAACTTTTAGTCCCTTGATACGATATTTCGAAAGGAATCGAGCCTTTTGAAAAAATAAGCATTGGCTTGAAACTAATTAGCTTTATTTTATCCGTGCTTCTATTGTGATTTCAACTATAACAATTTCTTTCAAAAATACAATTTAAAAAATCATCACAATTATTTGAAAATATATACAAGCGTTTTATTCATCATATCAAATATTCTTTCATATATTTTGGTAATTTTGAACATATATATTATTTTAGCGTATATTGAAAGAAAAATTAAGAAATACTAGAAATAAAAAAATAATTAAACCTGAACTGGTAAGTATTTTTAAAAATATATCATCGTACATATCCTTGAATGTGTACAATGTGAATTCAAAGTGGAGTTCTGATGTAATTAGAGATTATTCAGTGCAAAAGCGTCTTGTGTGTAAAATACAGGAAAAAGAAAAATAAGGAAGAAAAAGACCATAACATTATAAAACAAACCAAAAGACATATCCTGGAAAAGTACTAACGGATGAACGAACTAAATGATACATTAGATTATTTTTTAACACAATTATTTCAAATTGGTAAAGTAATCAAGTTGTAAATTTCTAACTGGATGAAAAATGTCCGGGCCAGGATTCGAACCTGGGATCGCTTGGCTGAAGCCGCCACGCTCTACCACTGAGCTATCCCGGTCGAAACTGGAGGGCATAATTCATCCAGTTAACCTTATTGATCAAAGCATCTGGTCTGATATTTTAATCAGCTCAACAGAAAAGATCGCAGGTAAAGGAACTCCAGAAAACGCTGGATACGTGATAATCACGTATCCAGCGTGATAATCACGTGATCAACACGTATCCAGCGTTTTCTGGAGTTCCTTTACCTGCGATCTTTTCTGTTGAGCTGATTAAAATATCAGACCAGATGCTTTGATCAATAAGGTTAACTGGATGAATTATGCCCTTCAGATTCGGCCGGGATAGCTCAGTGGTAGAGCGTGGCGGCTTCAGCCAAGCGATCCCAGGTTCGAATCCTGGTCCGGACATTTTTCGTCCAGTTGGAAATTTACAACTTAAATGATACATGTCGGTACTTTGCTAAAAAAAAAGTATTCCTACAGTTTTCAAACATTTTGTAGCCGCACTCCCAAGTTACATTATTATGTGTACCAGACTATCACTTTACATTAATCAGCATCTCAAAATTATTCAAATGAGGGACAATTGATCTCAAAGTAATATTAAATATGAATATAATATACAAATAAAGTATTTTGTACAAAACTAAACACTATAAATATTAGATTAATTTTAACACAATTATTTCAAATTGGTAAATAAATCATACGAGTAGTACTTTTCCAACTGGACGAAAAATGTCCGGGCCAGGATTCGAACCTGGGATCGCTTGGCTGAAGCCGCCACAAAAAAAAAAAAAAAAAAAAAAAAAAAAAAAATCATCCCAGGTTCGAATCCTGGCCCGGACATTTTTCGTCCAGTTGGAAAAGTACTACTCGTATGATTTATTTACCAATTTGAAATAATTGTGTTAAAATTAATCTAGTGTAATCACGTATCCAGCGTTTACTGGAGTTCCTTTACCTGCGATCTTTTCTGTTGTGCTGATTAAAATATCAGACCAGATTCTCTGATCAATAAGGTTAACTGGATGAATTATGCCCTCCAGATTCGACCGGGATAGATCAGTGGTAGAGCGTGGCGGCTTCAGCCAAACGATCCCAGGTTCGAATCCTGGCCCGGACATTTTTCGTCCAGTTGGAAAAGTACTACTCGTACTATAAATATTACCTAGCTATATGAAAACTTATCACAGTCTACAGATTGGATCACACTGTCTGATGATCAAGTGGACTGTTCTGTAATAGCAGTCGTTATTTGTGGATCAGAATTGCAGAATTAATAATGAAATTATTGCAAATACAAATTAAGTCATTTAGTTTCATAAGAAACAGAAAGGACTGTTACAGAAGTAGGACACTTGAAGAACATTTTATAAAAGATTTATGAGAAAAATATAAATGTGGTAAAATGTATCAAAAATTGTGCATCGCATCATTAACCCGGAAGTAAAACTAACATTAAAAGATTTGTTGTGTTTCAAACGTGAACTGTTGAAAGAGGCATCCTGTTTATTGTCGCTCATAATAATTATGCCTTAAAATCATTTTAAATTTTGGCGTTCCTAATGTAATAAAATATCGATAACCCCAAAAGTCGTTCAGTCGAAAAAAAAATCGTAATGAAGTCATCACATGATTCTTTTATCCACAGAACATAGTTTTACACTGCAAAAAATAATTGTTGATTTTACAGTATAAAACTGGCATTCCAGCTGCCAGTATTATACCGTAAAATTAACAGTATTAAACAGTAAAAAAAGCAGTAATACGCTGCCGTGCAAGCAGTAATACTGCTTTTTTTACTGTTTAATACTGTTAATTTTACGGTATAATACTGGCAGCTGGAATGCCAGTTTTATACTGTAAAATCAACAATTATTTTTTGCAGTGTAGCGCATAGATAAAGCCATTGCAGTAAATCAAAATTAAAACACAAGTTTGTCACTGAAGATGACAGGGAAAATGAAAATTTAGTCCTATTTTGATTTTTCCCCAATACAGAAATCTGTGTTGCGAGTAAAAATCTTTTTTATACTTAAAAAAAAATTATAGTCGAATTTTTTTTTTTTTTTTTTTTTGACCTGTCACTACATTTACGGTTGGTGAGAGGGCGGGGCAAATGTTTATGGACGGCATTATAGAATACATGAGTGAAAGACGTTTACTTTAGAAATTTCACAAGTTTTTCACTCTGCTGGGTGGAGCTAGACGGATTAAAATCATTCGATCCTAGATACAACTTTTTATTTCCTTTAAAGCAAAGCTTGAATAAAGCAGAAAAATATCATTTTAAAAGTTAAGCGTTACACGAAAGCTAATATATTAATGATAGAGTTTGATGAATATATCTTACATGTGGCGACTTGGTATTATTTTAATATTGTATGAGGAGAAGGGGGGCTGTGGAAGTTTTATTGTCCCAGGGATCTGTACATACTCTCACAGCTCTGACTATTGAATCCAAGAGAAAAGTCCCGCGATCCCAAACGATAATCAGGCCTGGTTTTCTATATCCAACGTCCTGCCCAATTGAGACAAAACATATTTTAGTTATTTTAAAAGAGAAAACAGGAACATTTTTGGCACTTTCACCACTAAGTGTCGGAAAAAAAAAATTGGAAAAAGAAAATGAATTTTGAAATAAATTGCAAAATCGATCAAAACAATCCATTTCGGCAACTATTCTTTGATGGGTTGTTTTTGTTAAATTTTTATCGTCGGCAATTATTCGCAGCCGAGCAAGACATTAAATGGCAATGCAAAAGAAGTTATATGTTTGGGAGAAAAGTAAATTCGAAACCGTTTTAACGAAGCTCCTTTATTTAAGTAAAAATCGCCATTTCGGCCATAAAATAGCGGTCATAACTCCAGCGTGAACCAGGAAAAGAGGGAAAAAAATGAAGGGGGTGCGAAAACACTAAAAACACGACGCTTTATCTGCGAGTCCAAAATATTGATGTATTTCGAAAAAAAAAAGAGGAAGAATAAATGTTTTCAACAGTACTGTAGAAATCGCATATTTAGATATTGCAAACGACAGAGATTAAGCGCTACGGCGAGAGAGTGAGAAAAAAAAAAAAAATTCGAGTGATTTACAATACTCAGGGTTTAAATAATTTTACGCCAGTGTGAGTTCTGAAAAACGCACACATATATATTCTTTATCAGTGTTGTAAACGCCCAGCCTCATACAGGAAACTGCAGAAGTTTATTGACGTGGGATGATTAAAGGTAGGGAAATTTTTTTTTAAATCATCCTCCCCCCCCCACCCCTTCTTTTGCCTGATAAGAAAAGATTCTCTCTCCACGGGATGCAAAACACAAATAAAAACTGGATGCAGAGCAAATGATGCTGCAGCCCCCTCCGATGATAAGAGCACTGGAAAAAGGTAATGGCGTACTAGTAAACAAAGAACCCGATCTGCCAATGAAACGCCGAGTTTATACTTTCTGAGTAATAATGAGTACCTTCGCTTAGCATAAGCTCCACTTTTTTTGCTCCTTCCTCCCCCACTTCTAATGCTGACGTCACAGAAAAAGGAGAACCTTAGCATAATTAATTACAAAAAAGCGCCGCGTTCTCCTTACTAAGGAGGCACGGAATATGCGGGAATCAATTAAATTTGTTTTTTCTTCTTTTTCTCCTTTCCTAAGAGAATAAGATTTTTTTCCTTTCTAATGATCTCCTTCCTATTCGCTGATCTCGAGCGATCAATAAGAGCAAAATTTTTTTACTGCTCTTACACTCAGTAATTTATGCACAAAAACGCTCGGAGATTATATTACTAGTGACGGGAGGAGGAGAATGAATGAAAAAATGAGGAGCAGATACTTTTTTTTTATTCTAAGTGGAAAAGAGTAATTAAGCCTCTAGATGTCGCGGTGAGGCAACTATGGCGTTGAAAGACAAAAAAAGAGACGCCATATCAGGCAAGAAAGCCGCCATATTGTATGTTGTTTGCAATCATCGGACTTTGAATAGATATTAATTAGTTTTAATTAATTAATTAATAATTAATGTTACATTTAAATAATTATACATACTTAAAAATGTATAACAAATAAAGTGAGACAATTAATTGACGAATTAATTAGTGATTAATTAGTTGTAATAGATTTTGGTATTAATTGCTTTAATTATGTAATGTTGATATGTGCTTTTATATATCTGGGAATTAACACTTTACTTAATTTAGTACATTAATTAGTGATAATAATTAATTTGCTTATCCGTTGAAACTAACAAGAGTTGTGACTAAATGATATTGCATTATTTCATAAAAATATCAGTTAATATATTTGGTTGATTAATTAAGATACAATTAATTAGTTTAGTGATTAGCACGTACAATTTTATATAAATTTATAAATTAGCAGAAAAAAAATGTAAATTAACATAAAACAGTAAAACCTCATCCAAGATTGTTTTCTAAAATAAATAATTTTTCCAACTAGAAGTGTCCTATAAGAAAAGTTTACAATATTAACTATCTGTGTTAAGCTGTTAAAAAGTTTTTCAGCTGAACAAAACACTCAAGAGGAAATTCAGATAACAACTTAAAAAAATAAAATAAAATAAACCTAAAAAGTATATAAAATAAAATAGTAAAGTAGTGACTTGTTTCGAAGTAAAATATGCTGTTGTTCCCAATCTTCAGGCAAAACAAAATTCACTTTTACTATAATAATGTTAACATATCCAAAATATGCTAACATTACGGCGAATTCTCAAACAAAAGAAAAGAAAAAAAATCTACTAGCTTAATGAAAAAGGGAATAAAAAGTAAATAAATAATAAAAAATTAAAATGAAAAAAAAAATCAAAATCAATAAATAAGTACAAAAAAAAATCTACTAGATTAATGAAAAAAGGTAAATAAATAATAAATAATTAAAATGAAATAAAAAAAATAAAAATCAATAAATAAGTAAAATAAAAAAATAAATAAATAAAAAAGTCTTGAAAAGCATTCAAATTTAGTGATGTATTCATTATAAGTTGATTTTCATCTTATCTACTCCCCTTAATTAACAAAACTAAACAATGAACTATAGTTATCAAAAGCTATATACTGTTCAATATCCTACATGCATACATACATATATACATGCTTACCTACCTACCTACACACACAAACACACACGCACACACACACACACACACACACATATATATATATATATATATATTTATATATATATATATATATATATTATATATATATATATATATATATATATATATATATATATATATATATATATATATGTATAATAAAATTATACATACATATATTACGTTTGATCAATATGATAAATGTACAAAAATATTAAAGACTAAAAAATAAACGATGTAAATTTTCAGTAGGATAAAAGCATACCTCTAAAGAAAAATCACGTGGCTCTTTCTTATTTGAAAGGCTTCCTTGAAATATAGAATGGCATCTTAAGATAAACTGCAAGAAATCTGGTAACAAAAAAGAATAAAAAAAAGTTTAAGACATTAACTAAAACACATAAGAAAAAAACGTAAACATAACTCAAGGACGAATTCTGTTCAACCTGAGTACTATAAAAAATAACCTATTTTTTCACAACGTACAAATTGGTTTACACTCGCAGCACTACACATGCTATATGGAAAAAACGCTTCACTTTCCATTTCCTAGTTTGGGGCCAGTTAAAGGGACAGTGAAAGTGCAGCTTCGTTGAAATCCTAGCATAAAAAAACCGAAACCTTGAAACCTTGAACAAAATAACTGAAAAATATCCCATCCACCTACATTTTAAACAGGGTCTGCTCTAGTGACCTTCAGTTGAAAGCCCCACTCGTGCCCAGGGGCCCCAAAAAGGGCATTCCCAACTACCCACGTGCCTGTCTACCCCCATTTTTTTAGATTCCCTCCCCCTCCATTGGGGTCCATCTAGGGTCTAACCAAAATATTGGAAACCTTGCATGGGCTATGCATTCACTTTCAAAATATATTTCAGAGAGTGCGTTATATTTGTGCCAAAGGATTTTTATCACACATTTATTTTGTTTTAATCTGAAATTCACACTTTTTTTGGACTAACATTTGGATTTTTCTCTTATAATATAAAATGTAAGTAATTTGTGGTGTTTTTTAAAAGTTTAAAATGATATTATGTTTCTGTGCTTTTTAATTGAAATTCAGTAGGTCAGTACAAATATTGGTGTATGATTATTAGTAATTTATTTTTGTTATCAATGTTGTTTCAAAAGTGCATAAGATTAAATTTCATAATTATGTGTTATACAATATATGCATTTAAAATTGTATCTCTGATAATATATAAATATGCCTTCTTTAATACTAACTAGTAACTAGTTATCACAATAATGAGTTTTAAAAATCTATGTTATTAAATTACTATGCAAGTTTGTTAATATAAAAATCCCATGGGTTGAAATAGGAACAAGAAATGACCTTAAATTAATGCTTGACCTTGAAAGGTCTTGATTTTCAGTTTTTCCCTTCGTTAAATTTATTTAAAACAAATAAATATTACAAATTACAACAAATTCTTTTAATTGTTACATATTTTTAGTTTTTTTTTAAATATCAGAAATAATCTTTTGAATACCGGCCGGCACACATAATCATGAATCATGAATGTCACATAAATGAACACATAAATCATGATAGACACTATTTTTATTAAACACACATATAAAAAAAAAAGAAAGAAAAAACAATTGAACAAGTATTTTAGTTTATGTTATCGTAACACTGTAAACTATTAAATATTCTCAGTTTGAAGAAAATCTTTCTATTTCAAATCTTTCAATTATAGCTTTAAATTTTGTGTTTAGATTCCTTTTATTTACATGTAAGAAATAATACTTTGTTACATGGAATCTTTATTAAACAATTCTTTTAAGAACTTTCAGCTTACGTTTCTTTTTTGTCTAAAAAATATCCGTAATACAATTAAAAGTGCAGTATTCAAAATTAAAAATTTTATGTGATAATTGATAGCTGTAGAATTAAAAATTACAAAATGTGCAATTATTTAGGTTATTTATTTTATTCTTTAAAAATGAAATAAATAAATGTCATCATTGTGCGGAAAAAGTTTCTACATACTCTTTAATTTATTTTTTTATATATTGTTTATTTATTTACTTTATATATTTTTTAAATGTTTCACAGTTTTACTGAAGGTGTATGTAATCAAATTTGTTCCATATAAAATAATTTTATATTGGTTTCAATGGAAGAAAATAATCTAATAAGACAATTTTTTTTTTAATTAGGGACGTTTAATAAACATAAACATTATTTTCTAACTGAAATTTTCTGTTTTTATTATAATCAATAAAAAAGGTCTGAATTCTGGAGAAATATTTAAAAGACTGCTTAATATTGGTGAAATTTTATGAAGAAATTTGTAACGCAGAGTTTAATTTAATTACTTTTATTTATTTATTTATTTATTTTTTCAACAAAGTAGATATAATTAGACAAATACTAAAGAGTAAATTTTTTGAAAGTTTCAGACATATTAAACTGAGATTTTATGGAGTTGAAATGAAAAATGTAAAACAATTTTAAAAATAAGCTATACGTACTGTTTGAACCTATAGTGATCGAACATAATTAATGTAAATTATTTCTACAATGCTTTAAAATCGATGAAATTAATTAAAAATAAAATAAATATAATGCCTTGAATGACGGAATAAAATAAAGTGATATTTTTACTAAATGAGAAAATATATTTGCTCATGAAATAAATCTGTATTCTCAAGTTTAATTTATAAACGAATTTAAAAAAGAAAAACAAAATGTATGTATATGAAATGATATTTTTTATACACCATTAGAGAATGTCACATCATCAAAAAATTATCTTTAATGATTAAAAATTAGAGTATATAATTCTAAATTTTAAATATTTCTATATACTATAGTACTTTTAAGATTTTAAAGGTAAAATTCTTGTAAAATTTCATTATATCACGAAATTTTGCTTATTATCATATCCCAAGGTCTTTTTTTAATAATTATTTATATAAACCCAATATAATCTCTGGCAGTTTTAAAATTAAAATGATATTTTCAAATACTTGTTATATTTTTTATTTATAACAGTAAATTATTGTTACGAAGCTACAAATTTAACTATCACTGCTATAATTACTTTCATTACCCTTGAATCAGTTATTCGAGTGCCGATATCTCGGTCATTAAAGTTCCGCTGTTAGGCTTAATCGCCGTGAATTTACGAAGTTACACCAAGTTCACATGTTTTCAATATGAATACATTAGACTGTTGCTAATAATAATGAATTTAATAAAATGTTAAGCATTTTACTTTTTAGTTTAGAAAACTATAAATTTAGTTAAAATATAAAATTTAAAAAGTCTGTTAAATAATCATAGTTCTTACGACTTTTATATCTGATATGTTAACTTTGTTTACTTTGTCAAATCATGAAATATTTTAAAATTTTAATGAAAGTTTCCCCCCTTTAAAAATCTATGAAATTCACATGCTTCAGTACAAATTTAAAAACATTTTGAAAGAAAATGATTAAATTTCATTGCAAAAATTCCTATCAAAATAATATGCGAATATTTCAAAACTGCTATATAATTAACATGAAATTTCAATATTTGGAAATTAACATGATTTAAAATATGAAGTATTTAATTTACTTAAATATTTCTTAAAATGTAGCAGACAAAAAGTCTTAGAATACATATATAAACAAATAAATATGATTTAAAAAGATGGTCTTTTGATTATTTTTTGCTAATTGATTTAGGTTTCGATCAATCGTGAAATTAAATACCGAAAAGTTAAACCAAGTTTTAAAATTATAATTAAAATTGTAGGTGACAATTTAAAACGATTCAAAATCCTTTTTATGAATATAGTTATAATTTCAGAATTTTATGGACAGTAAACAATAAAAATATTTTTAAATATTGTGACAATTAAAGTATAATTTTAAACGGAATAATTAAAATTTTACTAGATACTAAAATACTATGGATGAATTTTTTTAAGTAATTTGCTTTGTAAGTATTTTTAACTTTTTTAAAAATTATTGTTACAGTAATTAATATATATGTGTTAACTTGTTAGAAATAAAATGAAGTAAACACTTTAATAAATATAAAGTATTAAATGCTTAAGTATTTTTTTGCAATACTACATTAATGAATTATGATAAAGCATAACGAGGTATAGTTACGAGGTAACAAATTGATTCTAATATGAGTAATTTTTCATACATCGTTATTAATCTTTAAAATTTAGTTACATGAAAATAAATTGGAAAATTATGTTCTAAATAACATCTTATGTGTTCTAATTAAATGATGTATATGACACTAAACTTATTAAACAACAGTTTATGTAAAGAGCGCATGATTAGTGTATGCAAATAATTATTAAAATAAAAGGAATTTAACGCTCTAGATATATTTATATTAAATCTATCTTAAGTTTAAATAATATTAGATTCTACATTATTGTATCTTGTTGCAAGGTATATAGATATATGAGATAAACTAGTAAAATTAAATAGATTTAAACATCTTCATTTATCATAAGATAGGAATTGGAAGCAAATGTATTATAACCTATTTTCGCTGATCTGTTTTCCTAATATATTATTTAGGCAACACATTGTCCGTGGTTACGTGTTAATAGTATGTCATTAGTTTTTGAGATGGTAATCTAATTGTTTAGTTATGATAAGGATAGTTACAAAAATGAAAATTATTTCAGTAACATTTCGTACGTATTATATTCAATAAAACATCATATATCATACTATTATAGTTAATTGTTTAGAAAAGTTTCAATGCATTTTGGGATATAGAATATGAATGACAAATTATGTAATAGTAAATGATATAGTTCATGACATTGTTACCAATTGTAAGTGTGAAAGCACATTTCACTGTAAAATACGTTTTTTGTCAAAAATCAATAGAATTATAGCATGATTTTATGTAGTTTGCAAGAAAATGCATTCTGTGTGATTTTCAAACTTGTAATTACAAGTTTAAAATATGCATAAACCAAATATCATAGGACGAATAAAGTTTTAGAATATCACATTAGTAACGTGAATAATAGAAAATTTCAATTTTATGACTACAGAATTGTATATTATTTATTTAAAATCATCACATATCTTCTATCTCACACATCATTTAAAACTGTTAAGTTAAAAACTGTTATCTGTGTTTTTGGATTAAAATCAAAATTTATTAATTAACAAATAATTACTGAAAAAAAGCTACATTATTGATATTGCTACTAGAAGCTATGATATGAAATATCTTTTACCGCTTTACTTATCATCCAACATATTGATCATGAATATTTTGAATATTTTATATATATAAAAAAAATAAAAAATATTTCACTGAATATAGGTATCCAATATTGTTTTGATTGCAAACTTATTTTGAGTTATATTTTTCAATCAATGAGTTTTTTTTTTTTTTTTTTAAGTTTATTCATCTGAATTCGCGTATACAAGACTTAAGACATAAATATAGAGATACATCGATGAATAAATTTACAAACGCACTTGACATAAAAAAGCACCATAATCTACAGACTGCATAAAACTCTACTGGATAAATACATCTGTTAAGAAAATTAATTTTAATTAAAGCAAATACATAATACAATATTTATATACATAATTAATTTTGCAAAAGAAAAGGGAACTAGAAGTAAATATATACATCGAGCATTTCAAAGTGAGTTATACTACGACATTTTCATATTAAGTTTATTTTACCAAAATAAAAAAATATATATATAACTATAAATAGCACAAAAATAAGAAAAATAATTGTTTTAGTAATTTTGAGTGTAGCAGCAAAAATCTTTTTAACAAGTATGTTTAAAAAAAAATCCATAGTTTGTAATTATAATTTTTTATAGCGTTATGAAGGTTAAAATATTCTCTTAGGAACTTTTTATAAATGCATTCTTAAGTCTGATTTATTAAAAAACTTAATCTTAGAATATTTATTTAATTATGTCTAATAATAGGAACTGTTAGTACTTTTCATATTAAAATATGGATTCTGTGTTATTCTTTCATGGTCATCTTAAGAACAAACGCTTGAAACATCAGAAATTATATGTTTCTAATTTGAAAATTCTAATATTTTAGTGCATTAAAGATTTTACTTTGAAACATTTTTGTGGATTTAGATGTTTTTAATGCATTTGTTGTACCCTAGTGTGTAGCTGCAGATGGTTAACTATTGATTTTAATCGTTTCATCAAATTATTAAGCAACTTCTACAACATATTTTAGTTCCAATAGAGCAAAAATTCGTCTAGTTACAGTATTGCTGAAGGATTATAATTTGATTTCAATTGACCTTGCTCAGCACTGGGAAGTTAACTTAATCTAAAGGAAGATGAACTTCGAAAATTGATAGAAAGAACCTAGTGCAAGCACAGCTAAACTCTATCTACTAAAAACTATCCGACTGTCAAAGCAAAGAAATATTTGAAATCGATATATCAGGAGTTAGTTATATCGATATATATCTGGCGCTAAATTAGCAAACATTGCTTTTCAGAGCTATTTCAAATGTAGCCGCCTAAGAGTTTCAGGTAAACGAAAAATGCAGCTCTGTTTCATAAATAAGGTATAATAATACATTTTATGCTTAAAAAAACTATTTTAGTTATTTTTTTTTGAAAAATAAATACTATTGATATGTAACTCTATTTTTACAAGCAAAAGAAACTTAATTATTTTTAAGAACGTTCTACCGAATTATTTTAAATAAGTGCTTTGTTAATAAAATCATTATTAATTCGTATAATTATCATGAAGTATCATCATAATAATCTTTAATAATGATTACTTGCTACAGAAAAAGCAAAGTATATAGTATTTTTCTTCATAAAGCACTTTTTGTGGTGTCTCTTTTAAACTATCACTTTAAATTTAAATAAATTAAAAACAGTATAGTTAAAAAAGGTAATACACAGTGTATGTATATTTATTTTGAATGTAATATTTGATCATGAGTTATATCATTATTACATACTACTAGCAAGTAGAATGCAATTTTTGACCTAAAATATTTCGCTTTGAACGATAATAAATTCTCCCAGTTTTAAATATTTATGATTTATATGATAACTAGTTTTATTTCATAAGATAGTTTAAAAAATTAAAAAAGAAGGATTTACAAAATCAAATGTGGTACCTTATACATATAAAAAATAATATTATTTAATATTTACTCTGAAATTAAAAAGAAAAAAAAAACGTAAACTAAATACTCTTTATTAATTTAATGCATTACTTTTCAGTTTACTTTTTTTTGTTATTAAAACCGACGTTCACGTTTTGAACATATTACTACTTAATGAAAGTATATCAATATATTTTTAATTTACAACATTATCAAATTGATGTTAAATTCTGTCAATGTTACACAATAATGAATTTTATATCAATTTAATTTATTAAATTAAACAGATATAATTAATGAAGTTGATTAACTCTCATAACCATGATTTCACACTTTACCTATATTTAGCATCTTATTCATAAATAAAGAGATATCATATTCCGTTTATAATTACTGTCAAAAATATTTTGAATAAAATGTCAAGTTACTCTATAACACAATTTTAAAGCAATCTGAAACATCCACAAATGATGCACATTCTCAGCACTATTTTAAAATGTAAACAAAAATGTGTATATATGCATCATTTCTGTGGAAATACATAATATTTTGTCTGATCAGAAATATACACTTATAATTAGCAGTATACATTTAAATTGATTATATTTTATTTCTACACTGCATATTATTTTTAAAATAGCGAAATGCATATATAAGAATTTAATAACTGTAATATGAAAAACTAACAAAAATAGAGTAATTTCTCCGTGTGATAACTAAAGCAGTTAAGTGGTTTAGAATTTTTCCCCAGCATCAGGAAGCTTGTGCGTAAGATAATAAATTACCTTTTAGGTTTAAAAAAAAAAAAAAAAAAAAAAAAAAAAAAAAAAAAAAAACGTATGACAACCGACCAGCATTATTAAAATTGTATCATTGCTTTTTTAAATAATATTATCTGCACTTTTACACTTTATGACCCACTGCCTAAATCAAAGTTAGTTTCCTCTATTATGTAGACTATTTTTCACAATTTCTCTAGAATAGTACATAATTATGCAAACGCAGGGAGGGAAGGAGGGTACATCAGGTACATGTAATTCTTCAAGGAGTACGCGCGACATGAAAGTTTGAGAACCACAGGCTTCATGGTTAGAGCGGTGACTCGTGGGTTCGATTCTGATGTTTGCAGTGGTTCGGAATGTACTTATTTTATAGAATATTAAATTCGTGAAAGCAAAAGACACGAGCAGAACTCTTCGTAAGGAAAAAAAAAACTTCGGGGAGATTTTATAATCTTGATAAGACATGAAAATGATTGAGAGAATTTAATGCACTTTCATAAAAAAAATAAAGCCTTTTTTAAATAAATATATATATATATATATATATATTTGTCTCAATGTTAATTGGACATTTAATACAAAATAAATTTCCATAAAATTCTTTCACATTGGCTGTATCCAACAATTGTTTATGTTGATGAGCTTCTGTATTTTAACAGCCAAAAATATTTGTCAGAATTTATTAATTAAAATACTTTTTTCAAGACACAGATAAAAGCTTAACGGTTTCAGTAAATTCTATCTTGGAGATAACGTTTGCATTTTGTCATGTGAACACAAGTGTGCATTCGTGACTGGCCAGCAATGTATTATGCGCAGAGAGCAATACATTCTTCTACAGAAATTTATTTTGCACAATGAAGGTAGCATTTTTTTTTTTTTTTAATTTGAGCGCCATACTTCCAGTTTCAGTGACAACGCATGAGAAGGTAATCTAAAACATTGCCCTATTCACTCGAAAACTGAAAAAGCACAAAACTAACAGCATATAGTATTCAGCTAAATTAGTAGCACATTAGTAGGATTCTGCATTTATCACTAAGCCGAAAACAACTGAATGTTATGAAAACGCTTTCTAGAGTAAATGATAATTTTAAAATGTTGCCAGATCTTACGAATTCTGTTTTATACATTATGTAATTATTAACATATTTTATTTATCGTATTATGTTAAACCTAAATAATCCATAGGTATTAAAGGGTGGTGCAAAAATAAACATGATGAATTAATGAATAAAGCGAAAATAAGCTGCAATGCATGAAAACGTTAATGAATGATGCAAAAATAAGCTACCACTAATTTGCTTGTAATTAAATAATTATTCAGACCATTCTATGTGTGGCTAGTTATTTGAAGTTTTGTTCAGTGTCATTACAGCTGACTCACGCGATGGACACCTTTTTATTAGAATAATGACTATTATAGAGAATATGATAAAAATTTTGATGATTTGTGTAGGTAACTGTTAAACTAGACTGACCAACTATATTTATCTTTGCTAAAGAAGGATCAAAGAGGGCATTTTCATAACTTACCATACTGCTGTGGGATTAGTTTGAGAAGAAAATCCCTCACTCCTCCCCTTCAAACTACTAATTGTTTTATGATCTTGAATTTTACATTATATGTATATATATATATATATATATATATTTTTTTTTTTTTTTTTGGTAAGATATATATTAAGTCTAATACTTTTGTTAGCTCATGGCTGTAAAAAGGAAATTTTATAACTGAAGTCAATTGAACTATCAGTCTATTTACTTCAATAAAAGTAAATGTGATTATAGTATCTTTTGTATAGATGATTTAAATACATTATTATATGCGTATAGAACTTCACATCTATAGAATATATCACAAAAATAAACGCAATGTGGATGGTGAAGACGGTGTGAATATATAAGTCTACAAAACATTTCAATCATTTCTCTATTTACATGAAAGTGTTTTTCTAAAATGCGAATTTTTTGAGAAATATCAAAAGCAGATTGGGCCTTGTTTTGTCTAAAAAATATATGTATTGCTATAATTAAGAATATGTTTAATTTTTTTTATATTTTTTCAAAGCACTTTTTTTAAATGTAAAAAGATAAATTGAAATACTAAGCCTGAATTAAAATTATTTTCACTATCATAAGCCATGATTCATCCATGACTCGTCCATGAATTGAAAGCTTAAACTAATTACAAATTATTAATTGAAATATTACTTTTTAATCAATACTAATTAAAGGCGAGTGTTTTAAGCATTAAAAATAAATAGAGAAATTAAAATGTTCTCAGATAAGAGAACAAAGTCAATATTTTGAAAAGAAATTGTCTTTGAAATTTCCTTCTTTAAAGGTTGAAGAAAGCATGGTTTATTTAACATAATTTTTTTTTTTTTTGAAATATATTGAAAACAGCAACTCATTATTATATTATATAATATTCGGAAAATGCTGATTAATTTATAATAGTAAAAACAAGTTTTTTATTGGGAACAACACACAGTGTTTTATATTTAAAAAATTAAACTTTTAAACCTGAGAATTTAAATACGAGAAATTAAAAAAATTTTTATGCAATATTTTTTGATATTTTTAGCATAGAAAAAGTAAATAAGCACACAAGTAGTAGCTATAACAATGCAAGAATCTTAGCAAAAATATGGTCAATTTTTATATCCCCTACTTATTTTCTACTCTTGACCAAACAATGACAAATAAGTGCCTTAATAATTTTCTAAATTAATAATATTAAGTTCCGATTAATTGTTGGAGAATAAAAACTGTATAATTAGATTGTTAACTTTAAAACATCTAGCTTTGGATTTTTATTTTGTAAATAAATACAATACCCTAAATATAAATGGGGGACATGAGGGCTAATGGGACAGGTGGATTTTCTCGTAAAATGAATACGTTAAATGTTCAGGCTTTTGTCAATAGATAACAGTGTCAGCATTATACAAGCATACGTATTGAAAAAAAAAAATCTCTGTTAGCTTGTTGAAAAATAAGAAGCAAAATATCACTAAGCCTGACTGGGAGGAATTTTTTTAGGATTAATACATACTTGTTTTCATAAAGTGTACTCTGATTACGTAATACTTGTTTTGAGAACTCTGTTTTTAATAATATTACATATGATTATGAAGATTTTAATTAATGCTATTCATTTGCAACAGTTTGCGTTAGTGATAAATAGTTAATTTACAATAAGCCTAAATGTAGTTCGAAATGATATAGGGACATGTCAGATTGAGGGACCTTCAAAGTGATTATATACACTGATGTCCAAAGGGGCAGTGACCGATTTCAGAGGTTTTGTCGAATATCCACTGAAATTCGTGAGGAAATGCCCGAAATGCCCTTGAATCTTTAGAATGTAAAGAATATGTTTGACTTCATGTTTTTCAGTGAAGATTTAGTCCTGAAGACAATTGGGGGGGGGGGGGGGTTAATAATAAATTTAATAATAAAATAATATTTGCGTTTCCCCATGAAATAGAAAATGCTCAAAATGATCCGTCACTGTATCAGATGACTATGTAGGTCTTGTTGAACGTTTTTGTGCATTTGTGTAAGAATAGAACGCATTTTCTTGAAGATGCTAACATTTCTGAGAAAAATTCAAAGTTTTTTTTTTATATAGAATGCAAAGTTTTCAACCGAATTTAACACCGCTTTCCGAAAAATTGACAAAATATTGTAGAAATAGTATACTGCAATTAAAATATTAATATATTGATTATTTGATGAGATATGGGTATTTGTATGAAATAGATTTTAACTGCGCATGCGCAAACTACAGCAAAGATTTTTTTGTCATGATTTGATAGTCAATACGAGCAACACATATAAAAAGACCAGTCACATATCGTGAAAACTCAAAAAGATACAGGCAATACAGTGAGCTAATTGATAAATTGAGGAGGAAATCCCATATAATCCTATGGGCATTTCCTCACGAATTTCAGTAGATATTCAACAAAATGTCTGAAATCGGTTACTGCCCCTTAATTTCTGGACATCACATCTAAAATTTATATTAAATGATGCATTTTGCGTAAACAAAAACTTAATGTGCCCCATTCATTCATATATGTTAAAATTAATACCATTTTATCAAATTAGCTTTCAGTAAAGGTATGACAATGTAATAAACACACCAATCAATTTTCCTTTAGAATCTTTTACAAAATTAGAAAGAAAATTTAATTTTAGTAAGATTTTGTAAATTGAATTTATAATAGTGCTGGTATAACTCTTTAATTTGCCTGTTTGGGAAACATTTATGTTTAATTAATGTGTTTCATTAGAGTAAACCTAGACCCATGGCAAGTCCAATTAGAACCCAGAGTCGGGATCTAATGAAACAAAATTTCATTTTACAAATTAAGACTATTTCTCTTGCACTAATTAAGCTATAACTAACACATTTTATCTATTAATAGAAAACTATTTAAAGTAATTATTTACAAAAGAAAAAGAAATTCTGGGAATTTTATAAATTACATTTTCTATAGTATGAAATATAAAACATCCCAGTCTTCCCTAAAACAAATAAAAAAGTGATCATACACTAGTGTGCAAAACTTAAGCAACAAACACAAAATGCTGATATCTGAACACATGAGTACTCAAAGGGAAATTCTATAAACAGCAAGTGTAGAAAATAGGTACTACTCTAACAGCACAGTCAGTCGATGAGACGTCTCCTTGATATCACAAATGGTGACAATTGTCACAGTCACCACAATGAGCTGAAATGCAATATCTTTCATTTGTCTCATTTATACTCTCATTTGGTCACTCCACTGAGAAGTCAACACGACTGCTGCATTTTGACGAGTCACCAGGTGACTTTACAATGAAATGACCTTGTGACTCTCATGTGACTGTTATTTGGAGATTCCATTGTAAAGTCATCATGATAGCTGTTTTGTGATGAGTTCCCAAGTGACAGAAAATGAAATCATCTGGTGACTTTCTACAAAGCAGTGCAATGGTGACTTCACAGTAGAGTGTCGGTCATCTGGAAGTCATCATGTGACTTCATTGCAACATTATTTGGTGACTCATCACAATGCAATGCTCACAATGACTTCAAAGTTGAGTCTTCAAATGATAGTCACGTGAGAATCACAAGGTGACTTCATTGTATTGTCATCTGGCGACCCATTTCAAAGCAACAGTCACAGTGACTTTTCAGTGATAACAATCATTTGAGAGTAATAATGAAAAGAGTGAAAAATACCATATTTTGATTCACCAGAGTGACTGAAACACTTGTAACCATGCGTGACGTCAAGGAGACTTCACATCGACTGACTGTCCTGTTAGGGTAGTACCTATTTTCTACACTTGCTGTTTATAGAATTTCCTATTGAATACACGCTTGTTCAGAGATAAGTATTTTATGTTTGTTGCTTAAGTTTTGCACACTAGTGTACTTACTTTGAAGGCATAACGCGCTTAGTTCAAAAATTCTATTTATATATATATATATATAGATAGATCAAGAGATTGCACAGCGGTTAGTGAAGTGCTATAATGTATATACGGGTCCACATAAACTATTTTAAGTAAGAAATCATTGTTTTCGTGAGCGAAAAAAAATATTGCTCAACCAAAACCTTATTGAATGTTAACAAGCATTTTGAAATATTGAGCAAATGTTAATAAATAATAGTTTAAACGATTTTTTGTGCTGTATTTATAAAAGGTGTGTCAGCAAATAATGCTTTCATAAGTACATTATTGTTTAATTAGTTTCTAAGCATATTTAAGAGTATAAAGTCTATTAAAAAACTATGATAGAACAACATTTAGCTACAAATTAGAAAGCATTTTTCATTCTTTTAGTTTAATATAATGAAAGTGGTAATATAAAGTTGGTGTTTTGGAAAATTATTTCTTTCAACGGAAAAGCGACAAATTACAGTAATTAGAGCAACGCTTGAAAATATATATTGGATTGACAAACTATTATTATCAAGTACATACTTACATGTGTTAGACCTATACTATAAAAGTGTTTATGTCGTGACATTTTAACTACTCAACCTATTCCCTGCTGCTCCAATAAATTTTTAATAACATTTTTGCTTCATATTAATGTTTTATGGTAAATAGTTCATAGTATTGACAAAACTGCAAATTGAAAAATGTTACTTTGATTAATTTAAGAATTATAAAAAGCTGCAAAAACAGGAAATATCATAAATGTGAAAACAAAAATAAGACTTCTTTCTGAGATGAACAAATTTCATGGAAATTCAAATTTTAATTATTATTGAAATGTTTCAAAGCACTTAGCATGTACAGGCACGTTGCATTTTTTTTAATAACAAGTCAGTAACTTTATAATTTTATTTTAATATAAAAAATTACGACTGGTAACCGAAAAACCTTAATTAGTTAAAACAAATATTATAGTTTTCAACAAAAATATTTTTGTTTATCCTAAAATTTACTTTTACAAAAGAAAAATTACTTAAGAAAAGTATGCATTTTTGCACTAAATTTAGGGAATGACTATAGTTAATCAAATTTAATTTAAAGTTTTGAAATCTACGTAAAAATATCTAATAATGTGGTAGATAGAATGTTAAAAATCGGTATTGGTGCTTGAAAATATGTACATTGTTTTATAAACATGTTACCAAAATTAAGTAAAAAATCATTGGCAATATTCACAGGTATATTTCTAGAATATTAGATATCTGAAACTTTCACACACACACGCACACACACATACAAGAAAAAAAAATCCCTGACGACTTGGCCTATAGGTACAGGTGGATTTCGAAGACGTAGACAGTGGGGCTCCTGTTTATTGGGATTTGTAGAAGAAAGACCTTTTTGCCATGATGCGGCAGTTAGGACCACCCACTTCGAAATATACCTGTGCCTGTAGGCGGATCTTTTTGTTTTTATTTATTTATTTATTTATTATTATTATTATTATTATTATTATTACTATTATTATTATTATTATTTTGCTCTAAGAGTTGGTCCTATAAAAAACTTGTCAGTATAAAAGTTGTAGATAATATTAAGAAGATTTATAATAAATTTAAACAGATTTTATATATTTTGAATTGACGAAGTTATGAATGTTTTTCTTTTTAAACCCCTATTTTCCCTCCCCCTCCCCCTTAAGGCCCTTTTTAATGATATCAAAAATCTGTCCTACATAAATTTTTGGCCATTTTCCTAGAAGTAATAATAACTTTAAACGGATTCGATATGTATAATAATTAGGAAGTTATCTGTTTTCACAAAATCCCCCTTCCCCATTCCCTCCCCCCTGACCGATTTTGACCATTAACAAACTTGACCGAGATTTTATGCCACTTGATTTTATGTATCAGTTTGGAAGAGATTTGTGCAGAATTATGGAAGTTATAATGTCCATAAAAAAGTGATATAGATAGATAGATAAAGTTTTGAACTGGGGTTGGTTTTGGGTACTAGGAGTCATGATCGGTGTAGATCTGCAAAAAATTTTCAGAAATTCCAATTTTGGGGAGAATGTAATAAGTAGTATTTCTTACGAAATCTACCTAAAAAAAGACAAGACAAATAAGACAACACAGGGAAACGAAAAAAGTATATTGTCTGAACAGTAACAAATATATAATGTGTCTCAAACTAATTAATACAAATATTTAGGCGATCATGACACACTTCTTAACAAACTATTTTTACATCTTTTCAATTAACTTCGTTTGTTTGTCTGTCTGTATCAAATTTTTGACCCACTTCCTTTTAACCGATGTCTTGCAAAGTATGCAAAAGTACTTATTGACGGTGATAATGCAATATTCATGTATTTTTAGGGTCGTATTTGATCAGTGTCAGGGTCCATGGCAAGAAGCATTCTTTTACGCTTTTGATTGAAATTACATGTCTAGAGAATACATTTTGCTGAAATTTTGCACACAAGTTCATTATCGATTTTAATAAAATATTCAACACGTAGTTTCAGGACCACATCTTAATTAAAGCAGGATTCAGAGGTAAAAAGAGAAAAAAAAGCTTCCAGTTTTTTTTTTTTTTTTTTTTTTTTTTTTTTAAATCACACATTAAACAAAACCGATTTTGCTCAAATTTTGCATATATGGTCATTGTTGATGACACTGCAATATCCAAGCATTTTTAGGGTTGTAACTCATCAGGGGCAGGATCCAGTGGGAAAATCATCCTTTTATATCTTTGACTGAACTCATATTTCTAATGAACCGATTTTGCTCAAGATTTGCACGCAAATTCCTTGTGGAGAACAATACACATTCAAACATTTTTAGGGCTATACCTCGTGAAGGGCCGGAATCAGGGACGGAATTCTCTTTTATATTTCTGATTGAAATTACATATCTTACTAAATGATTTTGTTCACACTTTGCATACACGTTCATTGTTGATGACACTGGTGAGTTTTTTCGTTTGCTTTTCAAACAATATTAACTTTTGGATAAAAAACTTAAAATATTTTTTAAATGATATTCTTTGTTTATATAGGAAACCATTGTCGCATTTCGCTTACTCAGTTAAAAATACAGTATGTATCACTGTAAAACCTAACCCATATTTTAAAAATAATGAAGCTATTGTAACGAAACTTCATGAGACTAACATTATTTTGCTTGAAATGTGATGATATCGTGCTGGATGTGCGCAGTAATTCGATAGCTGACACCACCTGACAAAGTCAGCCACATTCAAAAATATGGAGCATCTAGCTCAATGTTATTGTAAAGGACTGTATAGTGACCGGGACAATAGTGACATTTTTTGCAATTTTTCCACTTACTTAAAAAAGAACATTTTTCGAATGTTGTATGCACTATTTTCAAAGACATATCAAACCTACAACTAAATGGCTAGATATTGGTTAATCTATAAATATCAGTATTTAAATTAACAATGGGGACAGCAGTGATGGTTAATAAAGGTAGCTTACCTTTTCCTCATTCTTTTCAAGCCAGAAAATCTTCTTTATGAACAAACAGCAAGTAATGGCGACTTTTTAAGAACAACGTGTACTACCCTACTGGAAACAATACTGAAAATGACTGCATACTTCCATATGGTAGAAATATCAAGAACTTCATACACAGGGACAGTAGTGACCAGAAAAGTGAGGGACACGACTTTAAACCTAACAAAGCATATATTACACATTTCACTCATATCAAAATTATATTATTATGCTCCATAATATTCATATTTATAATAAATGCATTGGGTTTTCGAAAATCTTTAATAATTATTGTTTGTTGATGGTTTTAATGGTCAAGTTAGAATTGAAGACAGAGAAACATTTTAACATTAAATGAAAATTTATATTGCAGAGAAATGCCGAGACATATATTGGAGACTGAGAAATCACACTTATGAGATTTTGTCCCCTGTGCTCAAAAATTTTATTTTTAAATTTGCGTATCACATTTACAACCTAATGTATTCTGATTTTTTTTTATGTAATCTTTCGTTACTTTTATGTAATTAAAAAATTACAAAGTTTTATTCACTATTAGGGAAAAAAAGTTCAATATTTACTGACGAGCAGACTAAGATTTTCCCTAATTATGAGCACTGATATTAATTTTAGTATTTCTGTTGTATTTCGAAATATCACATCCGACATAGTAAATAAATAATGGGGCATTATACAATCTCGAATAAATTAATTTTCTCCCCGGCAAAGTACATTCATCTTTACATTGCCTAGATTTCAGATGTCAATTAAAATATTTCAATTAGAATGTAGGTATGTATAAAAAAGGTGTTTTGATTAAATGAATGAAGATGTATAGCAAATTTTTGTTCGTGCTAAAAAAAAAAGGATAGAATGACATTATGATGACGCATTTCTATCAAAATTAGAGCGTATCTCTAATTACAATGATCGGTAGTGAAATCTTACCTGTAAAAATAATGGTTTGTTTTTACAGGTGTGACATTACTTAATCAAAATAGGCTAAAATTGCTGTATCGTATAGAATAAAATTGCTGTATCATATACATTTTTTTTTGTGTGTATGTGTGTGTGTGTGTTAAGGTCAATATGATTAATCCGGTTATTATTAATAATGACCGCGGTTACTATTAATAATAACCGGTTATTATTAATAAGGACCGGATTAATCATATTGACCATAACATATATATATATATATATATATATATATATATATATATAACTGAATAAAAATAAATAAATTTGACCTTGAGGGTGTACTAAAGCCAACAGAGGAAGCATTGCTCTTAATTTTACTTCATAATAACAGCTTTCAAAAGTATTAAGAGACCTTTAAACATGCTCAAAGCAGAAAATGCAATTTGCAGTTTACTAATAATTTCAAAACAAGTTAAAATAGATGTCAAATATAATCTTTTAAATAATTAAAAAACTACGCATATGACATAGTTCTTTTAATATTAGTCTAATGAAATCAAACCTTATATGTATTTTTATAGTTGTTTTTATAACCAATCTTAAAGAAAAGGACGTTTGTGATGTAAGAATGTCGAAAGGAAAATGTGTAAAATCTGCGTGGTAATTATATTGAGATACGATATTATGTTCAGCTGTATCCAATACGTCTTGCTTATTCTAATTTTTTTCCCTTTTTCATATCTTGAAAATTTCAAAGATGATTATATCATAGTACCATAATAACATATTCGTGTGAAACATTGCTTGAAAAATTACGTTAATAAGTTGTTTAATCAATAGCTTATTGAATTGTTTTCAGAATTTCAATTTCAACTGAAATTATGTGTAACATGATTAGACACGAAAAAATATGTTATTTAAAGAATAATAGATTTACGCTAATTATAAGAAAAACTTTGTATAATAGTTTGGTAAATTCTAAAGAACAAATTTATTAGGAAACATTTTTGAGCTTAATGGCATTTCTGCACGGTTAAAAAATGGCTAAAGAGTTATCCCAAAAATATTTTGTGTATCTTAACTTAAAAATTCAAAATTGAATGTTATGTGATTTTTTGTATGTTAAATATTTGTTGAACGAGGACATATTTAAAAAAAAAAAAAAAAAAAAAAAAAAATTCTCCTAAATGTACCTAAAACTCAAAATTAATATTTAAAATAAATTTTGTGCACAGCATTTTAAATATAGAAACTTCGAGAAAGGTTATCCTTTTAAATACTAAAATATTTCAAACTAGGAAGTAAAATGAGGAAAAACCTTGCATTTCCTATTTCCACATTCCCTTTCTGTTTTACAACGCACGCGCATACACCATACAAAAAAAATTATCCACCCACACTCAAAAAAAAAAATTTAAGTAAAAAATACTCCCCCAGTCCTACTGGCCCATATTACTCACTATAGCTGACCTTGGACGTGAAGTATGATTCACAATATTTTACAATCATTCTGCTTCAAATGTAGGTCACCCAGTTTCGGATTAGGGGCCCTTTTTTAGGAGGCCCTAGTCCCCCTATGGTGCCCCTGGCACGCGAATGAGTCGAAAGCGTGGGTGATGCATTTTTTATACTAGAGTGGGGAAAAAAATTCTACGGGACTGTAGGTGAGGGAGTCTGAAAGAGTGCTTGGTGTGGGTGGAGGTCCTAAAAAAGCCGGAAGTGTAACGTGGATCGATAAAATTAGTATAGCATGACAGGTTTCTTTTCAAGGTCAACCTATTCTCTCTCTCCAATGTAAATCCAATACATACATGAGAAACACTTTTTTTCAGAGATTCATTTACTCTGAGGTGAAACATGATATGATAAAATATAGTTAAATTCAGATATAATATTTCTCGAATTATATTGCATTAAATATAGTGCTATACCAAAATAGAATAAATTACGTTGAAAAGAAACACGTTAAAAGCGTACATCCTTATTAATGGCGCACTCTTGGACATATTACACTAACCATGGTCTTTAAACATTTAACGGCTATGCGGTGTCAGTCTTTTATATGCTAAAAGTAACACTTTTATAGAGGAAAGAACAAGATTTGAGAACAAAATATCTGGTTTAATGCTGCACTGCACTGCACTGGACTGCAAAAAAAAAAAAAAAAAAAAAAAAAAAATTGATTTTACAGTGTAAAACTGGCCCAGTAGTATATAGTAAAATTAACAGTAATAAACAGTAAAATAAGCAGTAATACGCTGCCGCGCATGCGCGGTAGCGTATTACTTCTCATTTTACTTATATTACCAAATTATTTTTTCATCCATAAACAGAAACCTAAAAGTTTACATAATTATTTACAAATAGTTGTTAGTTTTTAATTTCCCCTCTTTGTTTATAATTTTTAGCATGACCAAAAAAATGACAAAGTTTTTCACAAAGTTTAGTAATGGAACATCATTTGTAATTTTTTAATCTTAATTACAACTGAGACTTACATATATATAAACCCTTAAAACAAATAAACTCCTAAAAATATTTTTATTGTAAATGGTTTAGTTTTATAGGCTACGTCCTGTTTTCTTCCAGATTGAAAGTTAGAAATATTCTTCATCTTGTATTACTAAGGCAGATTTTCAACTATTTATTGAGTTCTAAACACACTGGAATTCTTAATTCAACATTTATGTAACTTTCCAGATATACAACTCAGTAGATTTCCAAAAAAAAAAAAAAAAAAAAAAAAAGAATATATGATATATTAAATTACATGAGATAGATTCCAAGAAAACAAGAAAATAAAAGATGAATCATAAAAGTAAGCGTTGCATAGTGTTTCTTTATTTCTTTCTTTTATTTTTATCTTTATTTTCCTTTTTATCTTTTGGTCTGATTTCTTTAGCAATTGACTTATTGCATTCACTTCGTTTATCTATCTATCTAATTTTAATAAAAGAAAATTTGATATTGATTTTGTTTTTATTATTTATATTTATATATAAATCCCATTCTAATATAAATGATAACGCATACAAACAATAAATTCAATCACTTTTTTTTTTTTTTTTGAAATAATGAACCACATTGTAAAAGAAATAACACAGCCATGACCACAGTGTTTTTCTTTTTTCCCTGATTAATTGAACAAATTAATATAAACTATCACGAGTTTTTAAAATTATATTATTCATATATAAATTGGTAGATCAGAAAGTATACTTGAAGGTGTACCTCCTTGAGGAATTCTTTGTCATTGTTTATAAATGATATTATTATAGATAACATAATTATGATATAAGGTAAAGTTCAATAATTTTTAAAGAATATAACAGACATGTAATATTTTAAATTTAATTGATATTTGTATTCTTTAAAAAGTAAACATATAGTTTTATATAAATCTCTGAGGTCTACATTGTTAAATAGATCATTAAAATGAAATGTTTTATGCATTTTTCAGAATTCATATTTTGTAAATTATTTGTAAGCTTAAAAATGTTTTTTAAGTAATGTTAATTGTCATTTTCAATCGTTACATTGTATATGTGAGCGACAATATTCTGCAATAAGTTACTTGCAGCATTATTATAGGCATTCAACCGATAGTTACAGTACTAAATTTTATCTGATTTTTTTAATGAAACTTTGGTATGATAACAAGATATAGTTAATTAAAGTTTTTGCATTTTAGTTTATAATTTATGGTAATTTAATAATTTTCTGTTATTAATTTCAGTTTTTAAAGAGGTTTTGTAAAAAATATTATTCGCATTAATAGCATTATGGAGTAATTATCTATAGTATTCTTTACAGAAAATGGCATAATTGTTTGATGATTTATCTACATAAGTGATAATAAATTTACTTTGTAGATTCTTGAGGTAGCTGTTTATGTTTTTAATATCTACATTTTTAATATATTGTATTTTTTAATATTTCATTTTTTAAATGATTTATAACTGTAATTTTCCCATTCATTAAAAAACTCAATTGGTTTATTATGATCTATTGAAATTTTGATAAATAAATCTAAATCTTAAATAAACTGCATTAGTATTGATCTAATAGTATCTTTGTATGAAAGGCGGAATTTAGTACCATAATGCATTAGTTTTTAAAAATTATTTTGTTCAATAATATTAATATGAACAGTGATAATGTGTTCATGAGTGGTGTTTATATATTTTTATACGGTGAGTCATAACAATAACAAGGGAAATTGCTTGAAGATTTTAATTGCTTTGCAAAAGTATTTTAATTAAATATTGAACGTTCTAAAGTAAGATTAAATTTACAAGTTTTGTGAATATTAACATTTTTTATTGAAAATTTATTACTTTTGTTAATAATAACGTATTCTAAATTTATTTTATTCATAACGGGATTAGAGACGTTAATTATTAGCTGAGTATTGTTAGTTTTGTATTTAGATTTAGTTTACAGTCATTCATTAGCTCTATAATGAAGAACATCATAATACGTGTGAAAATGTTATGCAAATTGATTAAAAAATAGCGTCATCACGATAACGTCCGAAATACTGATATTCAAAGTACAGTGTTTTGCTCTTGACAGTATTTTGGATGACTTCGTTAATCAAGTTGTAACCTTTATAGATCGTTTACAGGGACACACAAAACATTTCGATGACATTCATTAAATGGTTTATGCGTCGGAAATATATTATAGCCTATGGGCGATTTTTAAACTATGATTTCAATAAATGTTTAAAATTTTTTATGTAATTTCTTCATATCCTTTCAATTATTACATTTGGTAAGCCAAAGTTCAAATATTCCTGCAAATTATCTTTCTCGAGAAAATACCAAACTCAGAAGAAGAGAGACCATTCTATTTTTTTTTTTTTTTTTTGTTAAATATAAAATCTGATATTTGTGCCCCTTAAAATAACAAAAGAGAGAAATCAATCAACCTATTCTTCCGACTGAGCCGGAAGGACTTGTTTCTTTCTTTACTGCACTTTTTTTTCTTACTTTTTTTCCACTTTTCTTTTTCTTTCTTTCTTTCTTTTCTTTTCTTTTCTTTTTTAAAAACATGTTATTGTTAAATGATAAGCAATATATCTGAATAAATAGCAAAATAGTTTTAAATAGCTTGAGTTTTAAACTTGCTTCTAAAATCGCTCTTAAAATCTTCAAAGCTTTTGGCAAGAGTAGGGTGCCTGTATAACAGAGTGTCTACATATGCACAGAGATGCTCAGACTGAAGTTTTTGTTTATGGCAAATCCACATTCCAGAACTTGGCGATGTTCGCTTGGACAAGTTGGAATAGACGAATAACACAAGTTAGCAAACATTAGTTTGTTGCATATATTGGGTGGCTCGCAAAGAAGCTTGGCGATTTTTTTTTCTCCAAAATCGTTTCTACCAATCTAAATTTATTTTCCGTAAATCGCCACTCTCTTATAGAGGTATCATAGTATAGGAGATGTTATTAGACACCAATCAATTTTAAACCAACAGTTAGATAATACAAAGTAACTTCCAAAACTGTAAAATGGAGATAGAAAATGAAACACGAAACAAAACATATAAAAATTCTTCATATATATATATATATATATATATATATATATATATATATATTTTTTTGTACATTACATCATTTTAGTCGAAATATGATTTGAACGAGTTTCAAAATACTCTTAAATGATTTAAGACTATATCTTCTTATTTTTCCTTCAGAAATTGTCATAGAATTTTTAAGAAAATATGTTATTACGCCACCCGATTTTGCCATATTGCTTAAAAAGTAAATACTAAATATTAAACTAAAAACAATAAAAGATAACAGATACAATTAAATGAGTAGATGATATGTACTTACATTTATCTTTCTTATGAATAATTGCTACATTTTTATATATAATAAAATCACATCTAGCAATTCTTACCAATTACCTTAAATATACAAAGCATTTATCAGAAAAAGGTTTATTAAACAGAAAGTTTATTATACAGAAGGTTTATTAATTTTGTCTTTATTGGCATGGAAAAGGACCCGATGTTATTATATTTAAGAAAAATCAACAATTTTATAAGACTGCTGAGCAAAATAGAACCTGCAAACTTTTGCTTCAAAATCTCACATTTGAGAACTTCACATTTTGCTGAGTGAATTGACGCACAAAGCATTATGAATGATGTGTGTAACAGGAGAATCTCCATTTCTTTGGAGATACGATAGCTAATGCATTCATATTTCTTTCTGTTTCATTTAAATGGTCTCATTTCCTTTCATTTCTTTTCCCTTTTATAATTAAAAGAAAATTAATATTTTATTTTCAGTTTACGCTCTTATATGATTTTTCCATTTGTTTTTAACCTGTACTTTAGTTAATTTATTTAATATTAGTTAATTCATTTAATAACACGTGCACTTCAATTGTATTTTTCTAATTTCTTTTCCATTTTTTAATTAAAAGTAAATTGATATTTTATTTTTAGTTTATTCTCTTATATGATTTTAGCTCTTGTTCATATCTGTACTTTAGTTTATTAATTTATTTAATATTGACACTTGGATTTCAATTGTATTTTTTTCTTTATGCAAACCTTGGATTTAATTAATTTAATTATCAAAACTTGTCGGATATGCAAATCCCAAAACTTTCTTCTATCTCATACAGGTTTCACATATATTAAAAACAAAAATCAGCACCAATTTATATCAAGTTCTACTTAATCTAAAGTTGTATTAAATTTCGTGCATTAGTTCTTGAGATATAACTATTTCTAAAATCGTGTAAATCCAGAAAAATACAGCATAGCAGTGCCACCTGTTGGGAGATTTACACCAGAACCTAATCAACAACAACTTTTGTCAACATCTAACTGAATCTGAAGTTTGATGAAATTCTGTGCATTAGTTCTTGAGATATAGGTATCGTGAAAATCATGAAAAAGTAGCACAGCAGCGCCACCTGTTGGATAATTTACTCTAATACGAAATCAGCATCTATTTATGTCATGGTCTAACATAATCTGAAGTTTGATGAAGTTCTGTGTATTAGTTATTGAGATTTAGCTATAGTAAAAATCGTAAAAAATGTACCATAGCAGCGCCACCTGTTGGGCTATTTACACCAAAACATAATCAACGTCTATTTATGTCATGTTTTAACAGACTCTGAAGTTTGATGAAATTATGTGCATTAGTTCTTGAGATATAGCTATAGTGAAAATCGTAAAAAATGTAGCATAGCAGCGCCATCTTTTTGGAGATTTATACCAAAAACTAATCAGCAGCAATTTATATCAAGGTCAAAGTGATTCTTAAGTTTTATTAAATTCCGTGCATTAGTTCTTGAGATAGAGCGTCCACAAAATTTTTGTCACATATAGACAGACACGCAGACAGACAGACAGACTTACAGACAGACATTTTCTAAAAACAGTCAAATCATGTTCAAGACCTTCTGAAAAGTATAAATCCGTCGAAAACTGGAAGTTGAAAATTTTCATGAAACCAATACAGTCTTCTTATAAAGGTAGAAGAAAGTAATAGTCCAGTCAAATTAGTTTTTTTTTTTTTTTTTTTTTTTTTTTTTTTTTTTTTTTTTGCCATAATAAATGCTAAACAGATAAAAATTGGTACAGTTGTTCATTGATGGCTACTGATGACTATGTAAAAAGTCCTGATGGATAGGAGGTGAGCGGGGGGAGGGGGGGAAACAAAGTACTTTTGTTAATTTTTTACAAATATCACAGAAACTGTTGATTTTCATGAAAAAATTACTCTGACGTAAATTAAAGAACATAAAATTATCTACAAATCACAGGTATATACAGTGGAACCTCGATTATCTGTCAGTCAGGAGACCGGAGCTTTGACGGATTTTCCACAAAAAAATTCCTTTAATTTCAAATTTATTTACATAATGTCGCCATAATAAATGCCACAGAGATAAAAATTGGTACAGTTGTTCATTGATGGCTACTGATGACTATGCAAAAAGTCCTGATGGATAAGAGGTGAGCGAGGGGAGGGAAGGGAAAATAAAGTACTTTTTTAGTTTTTTACAAATATCTCAGAAACTGTTGATTTTCATGAAAAATTTACTACATAATTTCTGAGATATTTGTAAAAAACTAAAAAAAGTACCTTATTGTGCCCCCCTCCCCTCGCTATATATAGCATAATGTATATTGTTTTTAATATAATATACTTGAATAAATGGTGAATGTAATGTACTTTAAATAATATCAATAATATATTGTATTTTTCCACGATTTTCTTTTTATCATTTGGTAGATAATAAATACTCATTATTTAAAAACTATTGAAGCTGAGAAGGGATATGTTTTGCCTTTCCGCGTAAATATTCTTACTCAATTAATAGGATTTGTATCGATACTGTAATATCAAGACTTTATAGTGAAAAATAGCATGAATTCCCTGTTACTCTTGAGTTTTGTATCGTTAAACTAAAAATAGGTTCGATATTCCAGTTTATACATCAGAGAATGAGAACCATTTTGTTAACAACGTTGACCTTACGTCCACAGCAACCGTATAGTGGCATTGCGTTGTTGTGAATTTTCTGCAAATTAAGAATGTGACAGTGACAATTATGACGTTATTAATACGTCATAAAACGTCACGAATGTGGCCAATATATCAGTATACTGCGACGTAGCATGTGTGACCAAAATGTGAAGGGTTTATAAGTATTATTTAATTTTCTTAAATTGCATTTTTGCAGATTTACATCATTTAAAAAGAAAGGTTTTTGAAATGTTTCTAAATAACAACACTTTATCCATTTAAGACATTCGCATTTTATTGAATTTTAATCATCTTATAGAGTTTTTGATTTATATCAAAAGAAATTTTACTTAATTAATAATAGAGAAAAATACACAGTTCAGGGAAGTTATTGCACTCTTTTATTTAACTCAACTTACTTTTTGTATGTAAAGGTAGAATTTTGAAATCAATTTTTAACTCACTTCCTGATAGGCTAGAATTATAAAAATTATGTACACAAATGTGTTTCCGATGCCAATACAACATTTTAATATTTTTAGAACTTAAATTTTAATTAATACATTAATTTTAAGGCATTTTCCTGTTAGCCTACGACACGTGATAAATCGCCCAATAGTTTTGAGGGTTTCAATTGCCAAAATATGCCAAATGGCTGTGAAATTACAGCAATGAATCATTTTAAACGCTAAAAAGTAAAAAATAAAATATAAACAAAAAATAAAAGTGTAATATTACAAAAAATAAGTTTGAATTAAGTAATAGTTTAATATTAATTAAATAATGATTATGCGTTAAGAAATCAATTTAGAAAACCTAAAATGATAGTTTAAATTATGTTTCATTTCTTCTTTCGAGTTGCCATATCTTAAGAAAAAAGAAACAGAACAAAAATTTTATATATTTTAATAAGTTTACTTGCTTGCGCTTTCTACCAAGAGTAAAAATAGCAAGGAATTTTCAGTAATCCAGTTCGGTGTCCACGCAGAATCAGTGCATTATAAAGGTAATTTTTTGGGGAAAACATGAATTGCAGTCATGAAAATAGACGTAAATTTGAAGACAGTATTGAATGCTTATAAAAGAGCGTTTAAAAAAACTATTTTTACTTTTATTCTTATTTTTGCATTTCGTTCAAAGGCCCAAACAATATGAGATTTCCACTTATGCAAGCATCATATTTGCCAGAAGGTATTGTCAGATCTCACAAATTAGATTGAAAATGCATAAAACGGCGTTACAATGTCATCATTGAAACGTGGCATCAACGTCACACGACCACAAAGTCAAAGTAATTAACTGTACAGGAATCAATTCCTTGATATGCATTGATAGGGTTGTTGTGTAGGCATGAATGCAATATGCAAGGTGTCCCAAAAACATTTCAAAAATTTAATCATAGACCATATATTACACATTACAAAGTTACGTAAAAAAAAGGTACAGAATTTTATTAAATCGATTAAAATTTTCAGGGGATTAAATATGAAGACATACAAAATTAAAATTTTTATATGGCCCCTGTAAAAAATTCCTGATTAGTAAAATGTGCCCCATACACTAATAAGGTCATGTACAAAATTCAGCATTTTTTCATAAAAAGCCTCAGAGGTATGCCTAAACCCATAACCTAGTTATACCGTAAAATTAACAGTAATAAACAGTACATATAACAGTACAATAAACAGTAATAAATACACTGCCGGGCATGCGCGACAGTGTATTACTGCTTGTTTTACTGTTTATTACTGTTGATTTTACGGTATAATACTGGCAGCTGGGATGCCAGTATTATACTATAAAATCAACATTTTTTTGCAGTGTGATAACGTGTTATAGTTTAAAATTTTGCACAATATACTTTTCCAGATATATTAATTTAATAAAAATATTATAGATGCAATATTTACTTAAAATATGTATTCTTGAATATTAATTAAATGAGCGCTAGTCAATTTAAGAAAATACATCATGCTTTGCTATTCCTATTTATTGCTGAATTTAAACTTACACAGAAGAAATTATGTTTAAATAAATCTTTTTTTTTTTATTATTTAAAAAAGTTAATTTAAATACTGCAAAATTCTGGTTTTTCTTTAATTTACACAATTTTGCTTATGTATAAATTAATCAGTTGTTAAGCAATACTTGCAAATCTCAATATGAAAATAATTTTATTCTATCCTGTGATTTTTCATATATGAGTATATTTCTATATAAAAATGGGAAAATTTGATGCAAAACCCATTTATTTTAAGTCAAAGCAACATTTCTCAGGCCTGTCACAAAAGAAAATAGAATTCATGAAAATTCTTTGTGGCGAAATAGTTTAGTTTTTTGAATCTAAAAGAAATTGCATTCGACAAACAGTATTTCTGAATGTATTTTTCCTTTTTGTTCTATGAAACCAGTATCCGAAGAAATTTTGGAAATTCAAAAGAATAAATCGGTTCTATTTGTTATATAAAAATTCATACAACAAATGAAGAAATTTTCATTCCCATATATCATCTTTCCACTGTATAATGTCTTTTAATATAAAATAGTATTAGATAGTGATATGTTTTCTGAAATTGTAAATAACAGTATGACGGTGTTAATTACTCAAATATTATTGTTCTTTAAAAAATTCATAAAACAAAATAAGGAAATTATGCTTACAATATATCATAATTCCACGACATAATACACTTTAATGTAATTTATATAAAAAAAAATATCATATGTTCTGTCAAACTTAAAATGAATAGATGACAGTGTTAATCACAAAGATATTTATTTAAGCAATTTACGATAAAATATTCATATTTCGTTTGTATTAAGTATCAGTTTGCGTTAGACGCATTTATAAAAATGTAAATAATTTAGGGAAGTAAATTTTCCAAAATGAAACACATTTTCTTTAATATCAAAACTGTTCCAAAAAATATAATTTTGCCTTCTTATCAAATTTGATTACTTTATATGAAAATTACTTTTAAAAATTGTAAACTAGCTATTGGTTGAAATACATGAGTAAACATGTCACTATAATTTAATTATCAATTGTACACAATTTACACAAAAGCAAGAAGCATCTTGGCAAAAAGTAGTAAGCTGGAGGGGGTAATTGGACACTGGGGATAATGTGTATTATTTTTTTATTTATTTTTTTCTAATGCTACCCGCTTAATTCAGAACAAATACATAAAATAGGAGTGATAGATAATGTATGTAGCTACAACTACAAGTGTTTGTAATTGTCCTGATCCAAAAGGGTAGTGTTTTATTTAATTTTTTTTTATAACGCTACCCTCTTGGTTCAGGACAAAACCAAAAAATAATGAGTGATAGATAATGAATGTACCTTTACCTACAAGTGTTCGTCTTGTCCTGAACCAAGAGGGTAGTATTTTATTTATTTTTTATAACGCTACCCTCTCGGTTCACGACAAAACGCTAAAAATAAGGAGTGACAGATACTGAGTATAGTTACACCTAGAACTATTTGTATTTGTCCTGAACCAGGAGGACAACCATTATATAAAAATAAATAAATAATAATAATAAAGGTAAAAATAACACACTAGTACCCGATTTCTCCCAGTCCCCAATTCTCCCCCCCCCCCATTTACCCTCCCTATATAATATACAATACAAATATATACTATAATGAATTATTGTGCATCTTTGTAAGAATAGAAATATTTCAAGAAAATTTTATTATAAATAAATGCAACATTATTTGCTATATTTATTATAGAAAGATAATATTCAAAATGTGGTAGTTGAGCGAAATTAATAAGTATTTTGTAATAGATAATAAAGGTGTTTCTGCTAGATACTGTAGATTTATATGAGATTGTTAAGTTCATAGTGGTGTATGTTACTAATTTTGAAAATTGGCGCTAAATGGAAAATGGGTGATTCATTGGCGTTGTAGGTTATCTATACTTATCAAACTAGTAATAGCAAGATTGGTACAATGTTAGTTCCACACTGCAAAAAATAATTGTTGAATTTGCAGTATAAAATTGGCACCCAGCTGCCAGTATTATACCGTAAAATTAACAGTATTAAACAGTAAAATAAGCAGTAATACGCTACCGTGAAAGCAGTAATACTGCTTATTTTACTGTTTAATACTGTTAATTTTACGGTATAATACTTGCAGCTGGGTGTCAGTTTTATACTGCAAAATCAACAATTATTTTTTGCAGTGCAGGAAATTGCTTGTAGATAGTATATCCGAAGACATTATACAGCCTTGGAATACAGTATACAGGGCTCGCAGCGTTCCTAAATTTTTCTCAGCTACCTCTAGTTAGAATTATTTATTTATTTATTTATTTTCGTAGTAGATTCATTTAATATCTGCAATATAAATCAAGCACACAGATTTTTATTTTGAAATAATAGTAAAAAATTTTTAAAAATCTTAGGGATTCTACGAGCCCTGAATAATGTTTCTACTAGCTTGGTTTCGAATATTTAATAAACTATGACTTGCACCACTGTAACATTAACCTGTTGGTGTAGCAAAAATAGAAAATTTTGTTTCTAACTTTTCCCAAATTTAACATATTTTAAAATATTTATAAGTTTTCTATTTTGTAAATGCGTTAGAAAAGTAACAGCATCAAACTATTTCTTCTTGAAATGTTAGTATTTTAACGAAATTTCCTGCTCTGTGTCTATGTATGGACCTCCAATTAAATTTTATTTAATTGCACTATCGTTCCTTTTTCTTTTTTTAGCCGTAACGTTGGCACATTATCATGAATTTATGAATTTATGAACTATTGATAGGCGTAACGCAGTTTAGTACGTTAATAAAAAATGAACGCAAGTGAAATCGAAATATTGGAATCTCATTTTTTCAAAACTATAATTTTGAAAGAATGAGACACAAGTTTGAGAAATGACATGTTTCGTAAACATTTAAATAATAGGTATTTAGATTGCACATAGAAAGATAACAATTGAAAAGGTAAATCAAAATAGAACCGTTATTATTTATATTGAAACAATGTATCAATATATAACAGCAAAAATTATATTTCATGTAGCTTACATAAAATTTTATGTATAATTAAATCTTCTTTTCTCTTTTTCTCTTCTTAATTCTTTGTGATTTGCATATTTTAAACTTTTTCTCCTTTATAATATTCATTAGCTTTATTATGTTTTAAAAAATATTGATAATACTTCCTGTTTAATCCTAAAGCAAATAAATGTTTATTTCTAATAGTTAAATAAGATAAAAAGTTAAATAAATAAATAATATGTGTTCTTTATATTTATAAGCAATTAAAAACAATTTAGAAACAAAAATATACTATTCGTTCGTGAATATTTTTTTTCTTCTTCTTAAAAACTATTTTGTTATTACTCATATTGCATTGGAAATGTATTTTTGATTGCAAAACGTTTGTTTACCACTACTATGCGTTCTAGAAGATACTAAAATTGTTTAATGGTTAAATTTTAGCTAGATCTTTCCTAAGTTTTTAACTAATTTGAATAACTGTTCTTGCATACATTTCTTTAAATTTTTAATGTTTTGAGTTCATTATTTGACATCGCTTTTTTTCCTAATATCATTGGTGCACTGTGGTTAAATATAATTTTATTTATCAGGAATTTCTTGCTTCTAATACTATCTTTATTTTGTAATAATAATAATAATAATAATAATAATAATAATAATAATAATAATAATAATAATAATAATAATAATAATAATAATAATAAAAACTATTAAACAGTTAAATGCCAATTGCCATTTGTATGAGCTGTCGTTTTTTGCTTGAATGTTTTCTCGCCCTAATATCAAGAAGACTTTAGATAACACATAAGCTTTAATATAAAATTATTTTTCCAGTCGATTGATTGCTTAAATGATTGCAGGCGGTTATACCAAAGGAAATGTTTCTGTGCCGTGTTTTCAAAGAAAATTAAATTTCTTCTTCTTGTTTTTGTTATATCATAATTACAATTTTTAGTTTTGCAATAAACATAATTTTAAAATTTTCGCTATACCTACCTCAATTAGCACAGCAGTTGACTTCTGTTCTAAAAATCCATTTCCGATTACTTGAATTCATTTTCTAAATTCTAGAAAAAATTAGGAAGACTATATATATTATTATTTGTTATAGGGTTGAAAATCAGTCTCTTTTATTTTCATGCTAAATCGACAAATTAAGGCCGTAGTTTTGACAGAAAAGATTCTTGAGTAATAAATTACAGTTTATAATTTAACTTTTCGGAATTAAATTACAAATTTTAAAGTTTTGTTTTTATGCTATATAAAAAGTTTTGAAATTGACAAATGAAAGTATTTACATTTCGGAAGTTTTCTAAGCCATTAATAACGTTGGAAAAATACTACATATGCATGCAAATTTTTAATGAATCATAATACAAAAAACATTTATAAGAGGTTTTAACAATAAAGATGTTATGAATTTAAAAAAACAAAAAACAAAAAATTTAAAATTTAAAATTTAAATAAAGTAAAAAAGGAAAGAAAACTAATTAAGTAAAAATAATAACTTCTTTATAGACTATGAATAAGAGTATAAGACTATAAATAAAATCTATTTTTGTCTTTTTTAAATGCATGGAACTGTATAATTCTTGCATTATTATAACTTTTTTAAAATTTAAGTATTTTAGTAAACCACGTTCGACTGAAAAGAAAATTGGAATTGTTAAATTATTTACTGAAATCTCTGTTATATGTAGTACGTACAAACATGCTGTCATCCAATATATTTGCATCTATTCAGTGCAGTTCAAAATATTCTGAATTTGCAAGTGAACAAAGCTCGACGAAGCCCTGAAGGGGAGAGGGACACCCTTTTTTCCCTCTTTTCCCTAACTCCCACACAACCCCTACGAATAAAAAAAATCCACCCCCACCCAAATCTACCGAACACTACTGACCTAGATTCAGTCGCAGCGTCCTTGAAACTGCTCGTCGCTATACTACACTGCTTGGTTTGGTATGTAAATTTTGCATTTTTATAAATAGTAATAGTTACAGGTTGAAACTATTTATAAGACAAAACTTTTTGCAATGTTTCAGCAACATTTTAAGACACACCATGATACTGCATTTGGATTGTCAGTGGCGTCTTTTATAACCTATAGCAAAAGTGAAAATTTTATTTTATTTAAATTATTGTTATTATTATTACTATTCTTTTGAAAATTTTATCATCAAGGTGTAATATTTTTAAATTTAAAACTTATTTTTCGATCTACAAAAGAAATCTGCATCATAATCTACTAAAATACTAATTTTTAATGAATAAAAAATGAGTTTAAATATGTTTATTTTAGAAAAACTTTCTTGCAAAAAGGAAAAAAAAAAAGAATGTGCTTCTAAAATGAGAACCCTTTACCACATATTTTAAAGAAAAAACAAAAAAATGGATAAAAGAAAAAATTATTCAATGATTTTAAAGATTTTTTTTTTCTCCATTAATACTTTTATAATTAATATATATATATATATAAGCAAATATTTTTTTTTTCAATAATAACCTCCTAATTTGTAATAGGTTCCTAATATGCATGAGATAGTTATCGAAATTTCCTGTTTATTTTATTTAAATTTTATATATGACTGAAAATTATCTTTTGTTTGGAAATTCAATATATATATATATATATATATATATATATATATATATATATATATATAATGAAACTTTTGTAAATAACAATCATTAAACCACATAAATAATCGACAGTAGATAAACCGATAATTACAATACAATACATACATATAGATCCAAAAAATTTAAGATTCTCAAAATTAAAATAAGTGAGAAAAAATACTGAAAGATATGCAGAGAAAAAAATCCAATGTGCAGAAAGCGAAAATTATTACAAGAAGCAATTGGAAACTTATATAGTGGAACACTTTTCCAAGGGCAATATTCCACTAATGCAAGTAAATTGTAATTATTGATTTCTGTTTGAGTTAATAGCCATGAGTCAAATTTATTAACTCTTATATATATATATATATATATATATATATATTAATACACATGTGAAGAACGAAGGAAAAAACACCATAAAAAGCAATAGATTGGGCACTGAAGGAATTATATTTAAAAGGATGAAAAAGCAAAAATTGGAAAAGCAAAATTGGAAAACTATGAATATCTTATAGAATTTTCAGAAGGGTTTTATAAGAATATTCATAGTAAGTATATGTTATTTCAACAAATATTGTCAGCATTATGCCTAAAATTGACAATATTAATATATATATATATTTGAATTTTAAGTAAAACTACAAGTTAGTATTGTTTTTTAAAGTTTATTTATATAAATAAATCTAATGAAGTGAGTATGTAACTAATAAAGTGGATATTTAACTAAATATTAATTATGAACTATTATAATACCAATAGATGGCGACACTTTACCTTTCAGGTAGTTGTAGATAATATTGTTAATATTATATTTAATTTAACTATAGAGGGAGCTATTGATTGTATATTAATTTTACTTTCAGGAATTAAAATTGGATGGAGTAATATATATTCACGGATATAAATTTGTTATAAGTGTATTAAAACAAGAATTATTTTGAGTGTTTTTGAATCATTTTGTGATTGGGTGTCATTTATGGGGTTGTGTTTTAAAAAAAGTGTGCTCTCAACTTGTCTTACAAATCATTTCTCTCAACTCGACTTAGTCAATATGTATGATGCATTGCCATGTGGATGTGAATATTATGCAGACGTTGTGACATTTTAAGGATTCTGTATAATTATTGTGAGTAAAATATTTTATCTACACTTTACGCGTTCATATTTCCAATTTTATTATTTCAAAACTGTTATCTCGTGGTAATTTAGTGAGGTGTTAATTACAGTTTTTTGGATAATCGATGTGAGTGAAATATATTGTATTTTCTTAATGGTTTTTTATTTCCTATTTAAATATTTCCAAATTTTAATATTTCCAATTGTTGTCTGGTAATAATTCAGTGTACCTGGATGATTCTACTGATCTTAGCATTATGCCAGTAGAATTATGAAACACTGAATTATTATTTAAAACACATGTGGGTGCATCCAGGCTGATGAGTACATGTGCATGTGTTTTTCCATGTCCAATTCATATTTAATTCTCATGTGGTCCAATTTTCCATTGTGTATGGTTCATATTTAATTTGTTAATCCATTTGTGTTTACTTAATTGCAACTCCAATTTGTAATTTTTTTCCCCTTTCTCTCTATTTCTTTTTTCAATATTCTTTTGGTATGAGTAAAATTTGGCCAATTACCATTGAAGCATCAGCTATGGTAATAATATGTTTGCACATGTTAATTATTAGCTATGTGGTATTCTGTATACACAGTATCATTGATTATCTCTTTGGAGATTTAAGTAGAATAGAACTTGATATGTGTTTTGAAATTCATAGATATTATAATTATATATATATATATATATATATATATAATTATGATTATAATTATAATACCTTTGAATTTAAAATACATCAAACAAGTTCTTGCAACAGATCTAACCAAATCTCCAATTTAAAGATAGGTAATTTTAAAGTTTATACAATATAGATAATAAGAGGTAGATAACAGATCAAGTTATGATAATTATTTCAGTGTTGTATTAACAAAATAAATGGATACATTTCTTATAAATATAATTTTATTTCATTTCAATGTGACTTCCGCACATAGTAAACAATATGAATTTAATGCTAAATTCTGAAAGTAATTTCTTTTTAGAAGTAATTCATTCTAATAATTTATTTATTTTTATTTTGTTTTTATTACAGATATATTTGTATTTGAATTTTTAAGTTCTACAACGATAGTAAAATAATACTATAATGAGTAAAATAATATTTAGTTTAATGGTCTTTGTAATGAGTAAATACTTTAGTGAAATAATTGGCCAACTACAGTTAAAAAGATATGGATGCTATTATTTATTTATTTATTTACTAATTTATTTCGTTGTTTGGGATGCAATAGGAAAATTTTGCATTTTTTGCATTATGAAGTGATTTTGTGAGTGGTATTTCTTCTTAAATGGTAATTCTTTTGAAACGCTGAAAACTATTTGTGAAAACTATTGTCTTTTTAAGTGAAGTAAATGTGATTCAAACAAACAATTTTAAAAATCGTTTAGATAAAATATCTATTAAATTATTTAACTTTTATTAAATCTCACCAGAACTGCTTCAATAAACGACTTTATATATTTATTACGCACATCATTACTTACGTCACATTCAACACGACTTCACCATCTATCTTATTTGAAATTTTTTATAAATATATTAATTATGCATTTACAGTTATCTAAAAATATAACAGAAATATTTTTATATTTTTAATCTTTTCTATTTTATTTATTTATTTATTTTGCAATATAGATATATTTTAAACTGATTACAAAATATTTAGAAACTAATTTTAACATTTAATTTTTTCAACTCGTCAGAGGTATTTTTTTTTCTGAAAAGGATATGCGCAAAAAAATGTTATAAATATGAAAAAAAAAAAAATACTGGGATGCATCGTTTTAATGTTTATCATGTATTTTGATGCTGAGTTAAAAAATATACGTAATTAAACTTTCCTACCAGCAGCTTTAAAAATAAATAATATTCAAAACATTACATTAAATAATTCAATGACACAAAAGAAGTATTTACATTAAGAATAATTTCAATCTTTATATTATGAGTACATGTCAAACTAATTTTTATTTTTAAATCTAAATTAAAAGCATATATAAAATTAAAGTTTATTAATTAAAATGTGCTTATTATTATTTTTAAAGGTACATTAAAAATTATATCGAATCATAATACATTTATGTATCTGAAAAATATGGAATATTAATCATGCATTACACTAATAAATAAATAAATAAATGAGTTATAAATATGCAAATACAAAATAATGTTGATTATTTATTCATTAACAGACTGCGCATTGATGTTTAAAGTAAATTTATTTTCCTATATTAAAACTGTTCTTATTAATGAGTTACTTTGTTTCTTATACACAATATATAATATGTATAATATTATATACATATAATATTATATAATATTATATACATATATTATATACATATAATATCATATACATATGTATATATATATATATAATAAAATAAAAACAAAAAGGGATAATTTTTTGACTTAAACATGCTCTTTTTGCAAATTTTATAATTCATTAAATTATTTTTCTCGTCAATCAATATACATTTCTATACGAATATTCTAAATAAATCTAAAACTAACTATAAAAAATGTTATTTTATATATATATATATTAAACTTTAAGTAAAATTTAATATATATATATATATATATATATATATATTTGAGACAAAAGAAGGATATAAAATTTATGAAGCTGTTGTAAAAGTTATCTTTATGTGTAAATATTATTAAAAAAAAATGTATTTTGCAGATGTTAATTTTGTCATTGTACAAGGGCATGTAAAATTTACCTTCTGTTTTCATAGCTTCAATCCAGTTCTCTTTTATTTCTTTTGTTTCATTCCTTTATTCCTTTCTTTCTGTTTTTTTTTTCTTGAGAAAAAAGTCTTGAAAAAAAAATCATCAACAACAACAATACTAATAACAGCAACAACAACAATAAAAATGTTAAGGAACTCTAATATTCGTTATTACAGTCATAAAACTTTCTTGGCATTTTGAAATTATTACATTAAAAATTACCATTTTTATTTATAAAAAAAAAGCAGTTAAATATTTGACTCTCAAAATACTTATTAATGAGTGAAAAGTTGCTAATTCTTTTGTTTTAGTACAGTCTATATTTATTTATGGTGAGAGATTCAAAAATTATATAATTAATATTGTTTATGTTTCTCAAATGAATCACATAATAATAATAATAATAATAATAATAATAATAATAATAATAATAATAATAATAATAACAATAACAATAACAACAATAAAAATAACAGTATTTTAAAGACAGTTTTTCTGAATATATCCCATTAAAAAAATGTGTGGAGGCCAAAATAATTAAAATAATAATAATAATATTAAATAAATTAAGTGAGCAGCATGTATTACCGGAAATTTTAATGTCACTACTGAGCAGTTTTCTCAACAATGGGTTAATTAATACAATTCAACTTTTTTTTTTTTTTTATATTATTAAACTATTTTATAAGGACATTAATGTATAAAATAGAAAGAAATGTTTAAAAGGAAAATAAAATTTCGACACTATTTAAATTGTAAAATTTATGTATTAAATAGTTTTAAGATGGTAAAGTAAGATTTCGTAGTTATTGAAATATTAGAGACAAGCATGGTTATATGATTAGCAATGTCTGGAATAAAAATAAATAAATTGATTATAAGAAATTCGGTGCTGTTGAAGAGTAATGTAAATTCAAAGGTAGTAAACATGCTATTGAATTTTTTTACTTAGGTTTATATAATAGTGCCATGTTTTCCTTTTTCTTTCTCTTTCTTTCTTTTCTTTTTCTTTTTCCTTCATATGCTACAAATATTTAGTAATAATCTTAATAATCTTAATCTCAAATTATTGGAAAGCTGTTTAAACCACGATTATAATTATATTAAAAAAAATCACATGAACATAAAATTTTATAATAAGGGATTTTTAAGATGTTAGATTAATTAAACTGCCCAGCCAAAATAAATGTTTAAATTTAAATAAATATTTTATTCGATAAAACATGTATTTAATAATAATAATAATACAAGTTTCTGTAATCCATTTTTTAGAAACAAAGATGTTAATAAATTAATACAATTTTATGTAAAAATTTAGTCTTGCAGATAAAATTCACTCATTCGTAATTTTATGATTACATCCATTAAAATCCAATATGTACAAGAAAACCATTTACAAGAAAAGGGAAAAATAAATGTTTTATTATAAACAATATCAAAAATAAGAATTTTAAAACTGATAATTTGTAATTTTATCCTTATATTTTAATAAAAATTGTTTATTTTTATTAATATATTGATTACCAAAGAAAAATTTAAAGATTTGTTTGTCTGCATATCTTTCCAAATAATCTTAATTTATTACAAAAATAATTTTGATAATAAGTCAAGTTTCTGATGGTTATTTTTTTTATTTTATCTAAAATATTTAATTATTAAAATAAATTTTGTAGATTAAAAAATGCAAATTATTTTGTTAGTATTCATTATTTTTGTTATGAATGATTTTCAAAAGCTATATACAAACTTAACATCATCGCAAAATCGCAAAAATCTGCATCATATTTCCCATAATATGCTGAGTTTTAATTTTAATTAATAATTTATTAATAATTAATCTTCATACTTTTATTATTAATAATTTATTAATTTTTAATAAAAGTATGAGGATTCGTTTTTTCTTTTTAATTTGTAAGTAATTAATAGTTTATTATTAATTTTGAAATTTCATTTAAATATCCATCTTGTGAATGTAATTTAATTTAAATAATATTTGTCTATTTGCTGTTTTGCCAAACTTTCTTTGAAAATATAAAAATTGGTAAATACCAAATTTAATAAAATTTTTATTTTCTCAAATATAATCTAATTAAATGTCAACATTTCTGAAATGATGTAACATGATCTGTTTTTTTCTTTCTTCTTTTTCTTATCATTATTCTATGATAAGAAAAATATTTTCTTAAGAAAAATATTTTCTGATCATTATTTTGACTGCTGCAATACTTAAACGATTATATTTTATCATTTCGCCAAAAAAAAAAAAAAAAAAAACAAAAAAAAAAAAAAAAAAAAAAAAAACTGATTAATAAAATTGAATCTATTTTCTAAATAAGTTATATTTGACTGAAATCAACTATTTCTCGTATGATATTAACTAAACTATATTTCAACACGGCAATACAATTTAATAATTCAACAATATAATACAATTTTATCATAATATAGCGCTGCACAACTTTTTTGCCTGTAAATCGTTTACCACCAGAATTTCAGGAAGGTAAACTTCGTCTTATTTAATCCCAATGTTTCTGTCATTTAAAGAAGCAAAACAGTCTATACTAAAATGGTTGTGACTTGGTGTCCCACGTACCACAGGCTGAGCATCTCTATAATATATTGTATATAATTATACATTTAGTCAACAAAACTATCTAATATTAATTTGTAATATTTATATAATTAATAATATTTATCTAATACTTATAACTATCTAATATTTATTTAATAATATTATCGATTAATAATATTTATCTAATATTATTAACTCTATGAAGACTAAGTATCACAATTTAAAATACTTTTAAAAATACTAAAAATAATATTTATACACATATATAAAATATTTGTAGATAATAAAATAATTGTATATAATAAATATAATTTTCAAGCATCTAAAATCAAATAAATGTCTTAAAAGTAAAGATTTAGGTAATATTTAACGTTCCGTCGTATCTAGAAAACATGAAATATAGTTCTGATAGATTTATTTTATTTATCTTCGACGAAAATAAGAAATAAATCTGACCAATTCTGTATCAATTGTAAACATTTCTATGTTTTAGTGCAAAACATAGATATTTTTCTTAAATTAAAGAAGAAACATAGTAAAACATGGAATGTTACGAATTGAATCAAAGATATATTTTCTCGTAATTCAAGGTATCTTTTGAAATATTTGGAAATTTAAAACTAAATGTTTGGCATTCTCCAAGTTTTCTGCAATACTATCAATAGTTTTTTCAGCTACAAATATTTGAGATATTTTGTTTCTATAATAGATATAGTTTTATTTTCTCATAATTTCACATCGATGGGATGGTTATTAAACTTTTCATAACTCATATACCTTTAAAGTGTCATATATTTATTAAATAAATATCTGTTACTTTAACATTTATAACATATAATATAAGAATAAAATCATGAGATTTGGTGATATGATATAACACTGCAAAAAAAAAAGTGTTCATTTTACAGTATAATACTGGCAGCCAGTATTATACTGTAAAATCAACATTTTTTTTTTTTTTTTTTTTTGCAGTGCACACACAAAAAATTATTCCATTAAATTCTGATCTATGTGGAAAAGTCGTTTGCGTACATGTTAATGATGTTACAATACTTCAAACATGATGCAATTCATATACATCATTGAGGTGGATTACTATATGATTTTGTGGAGTGTAGAATAAGTAGAATTTATAGATAGTTTACATGGACGCGCAAAAAAATCTATCTGGAAAATTCGTTTGCGGTACATTTCACTGATGTTACTACAATACTTCAAACATAATTAAATTGTGCAGAGATCATCAATGTGAACTACAATATGTTTTCTATATACTAAAAAAAAAAATTGTTGTTTTTACAGTATGATACTGGCACCCCAGCTGCCAGTATTATACCGTAAAATTAACAGTTATAAACAGTAAAATAAACAGTAATACGTTGATGCGCATGTTGCTATGAATACCAATCTCTTTTTTTAATCCGGAAACTTATCAACAGGGTTTAGAATCAGACATTAACTATATAGATATTTAAAATTAATATTCGAATTTAATATTTTAAACTCAAACATAACAAACTTATTACATTAATAAATTTTAATCACAAAAACATTTCTATCATGCTGAGTTTATTTAATATCGTTTTTTATTTATTTTTTCCTCCATATTTATATCATAATTCACTGATCCTTACTAACTTAAATAGGCAGTCTTCAAACAAAAATTTCTTTCTTTTCTTTCCTTTTCAAACATATAAAAACTATATTAGTCTTGGCAAAATAAATTACACAGAAAAAAAAATGTTAATTTTACAGTATAATACTGGAACTCCAGCTGCTAGTATTATAACGTAAAATGAACAGTAATAAACAGTTAAATAAGCAATAATACACTGCCGCGCATGCGCGGTAGTGTATTACTGCTTATTTTACTGTTTATTACTGTTGAATTAACGGTATAATACTGTAAAACCAACACTGTTTTTTTGCAGTGCATGCATCTATTTGAAAGAAGTTACTTATTTTTTCCGATGCGCTAATTGCATGTAAATTAGTTTATAGTTCACATCATTGTATAACGTTTTGATGTAAAATAAAGAATGCAAATTACTTTGTTAGCATTCATTAATTATGTTTTGTTATCTGTAAATTGATTTTTTGTGTGTTTTTTAAATTTTTATTATTCAAAGAAATCAAGATATATTATTTAAGTGCACATGTGTTTAAACTGTAGCTACGCAAATATTTTTGTTATATTTTGAGAAAAAAAAATTAAAAACAAACATATGCGCACGCATATTCACATAAATTCAGAAAAACAACTAATTAGCAAATGGTATTTTATTAGCATGTAGTCAAAAATAATCAACAAAGGTTGGTCTATACACATAATCACAATGTTGTTACATTTAATAATTTTATGTATTATTTTTTTTCAAAATATGGTGGTATATAGTATACATCTTAGTGAAAACAACTTTTCATTAAAAAGGTTAAAAAGGATTTAAAATCATTTACCTGTACTTTATATTAATAATAAAATGCTAATGGCTATTTATTTTCATTCTTAGAGTAAAGTAGAATAAAATGCATAAAATAGATTGCATTGGTAATTAAATTGTATTGGTTATAATTGTTTGAGATAATAGGCTCAAAATTTATATGCTTAAATAATACATATATTTTACAATTTTGCTAGTAAAGTTGTTCCACAATTTGATATAATTAATTAGAAAATTAAGTGCAGTCTTTAATTTGCTTGGATACTCGGTTGATATTATTTAATATAAATTAAAGATTCCTCAACATAAGATTGAATTTTAATTTGTTTTATTTAATTTTTTAGTAAGATGTATTTGATATGTTATGTATTTCATGATTTATTTATCGTGATTATATAATTATGGTGATTATGGTGATTATATAATTATAATCGATTTGTTACTTCAAAATTTCTATTATTTTTCCAAAATAAATGAACTATTCTTTTCCACATTCAGCGCCTTCATTACCTCATCGTTTATTAGTAATTACGTATAATTTTCAAAACTATTTTTAAATGTCAATAAAAAATTAATACACCCAAGAAAATAATATTTCCTTAATAACTATGACAAATATACACACAAATCAATAATGATTATTTCGTATTTTAAATTATAAAGCAATGTTATATTTTTCTTTATTTTAAATTCCTACTTATTAATATTGTAAAGAATTACCGTAAAAAAAACCCAAGTATAATAAAAAACGGAAGCGTAAAATGTACGTAAGATTTCCCTTATTTTTAAATAAGGAAAGAAAGACTAATGATAATTTTCATACCATTAATTGTACCATTTTACCATAAATCCTATTAGAATATTTAACTATTATATATAACACTCTTCATTATTTTAACACAAATAAATCATACGAATAGTAATTTTTCTAGCTGAGTGAAAATTTATCAATGCCAGGACTCGAACCCAGAACCTTTGGCTTTAGTTTTCAATGCTCTTCCGATTGAGCCATCTTGGACGATATCGCAGTCAACACAATTCACTTAGATAACTGTTTGATAATGACATCTGATCTGTTATTTGAAACTTCTCGACAGAATAAACCTATACTAAAGGAACTCATTAAACCGTGGTTACTCAATTATACTTTTAATTATTTTAACATAATCAAACTGAGAAAAATAACTACTCGTATTTGATTAAATTATTTGTATTATGTATAATTTACTTTGCGAGCTACTAATACATTAAGACAAATTTTAATGTAAAATTGTTAAATAATTTTATTTTAGCCTTTTAAATATTCTTAAAAATTATATCAAATGAAACTCATAATTGTATTTACTGTGGGATAAGCTCCAGTGAACATATTTGCAAAATAGATAGTTTTACAAATTATTAAAATGTTGTTCTTAAACATCGTTCCGGTTCACCACGTAATTTTAGCGTAAGCTCCGTATCATACGACTCCGGGGAGCTCCGGTGTAGCGAACTTTTAGCATTTGACAGCGAAAAAAACAGAAACCTACTAGAAATTATGTTGTCAAGCCCCCTATCTACACGTCATGTGAAAAAATAGGGGGGTGGCGAGCATACACAATACCCCCGCTTTTCTTGTGCCGCGCAAAGTGCAGAACTGTAAAAGGAGAGAAAGTATACGAAAAGAGAAATAACGAAGAAAAAGATGCCTCGGATGACAGGGATTGTTGGAGGGTGATGGAAGCAGTAAGGATGCGAATATGAGGAGGATCAGACACGGTCATGATGGATGGGGCCATGAAAACCCTTTTTTTTTTTAGTTTTCTTCTCTATATTTCTCACCTTGAAGGAGAAATGCGCGTATTTTTTGCTCTAGTTTCCTTAAAAGCCGTTTTTTAAGGCGATGGTGAGAAAAACTAAAAAACTAAAAAACTAAATAATAATAAGAAAAGGTTCCCTCGTAAAACACAACGGTATTTTTTTGTCGTAAATAAAGGCATAGTATTAATCAAGGCCTTTTCTTAATGAGTTTTCTGTTCAGGGAGCAAAAAAAAAAAAAAAAAAGTTTTAATTTGGGATTTTGTGGGAGTGAAAAAGTGAAAAATTACCCGGAGAGCCACCTTTTAGAAAAGGGAAAATTTAATTTTTGTTTGTGAAATTAATTTGCATGTCATTAACTATTTGAGTTAAATGTTTGTTTGAGGCTGTGAATTTATTTTTATTTTTATTATGGGCATTAGGATAACTGAGAAAATGTTTTCCATGAATATTTGCGTAGATTAATTTTCAGAGAGTAGATCTAAAATGGTTTAAATTAAACTCTGCGCATGTCTTATTTGCAAATATATAACAAATAATAATTATAAATAAGCCGTAAATAATCAAATAGATTTATTAAATGTTAGTGCTTCTTTATATACTTTATATACTTTATATTTTTATAACTCACACTTTCGTTATTATTATTATTATTATTATTATTATTATTATTATTATTATTATTATTATTATTATTATTATTATTATATCTATTTTTAAAGATCAATTGCAAAGTATCTATTAAAACAAATTCTTTATTTATGCCTAATTCAAATGCAACTCAAATTCAACGAGAATATAAATTTGTGTTTGTAGGGTTTAAAATAATGAAATATTTTTTGATGGTATTCTGAAAGTGTTTTAAATATATTTTGTTAATATATAAATCTAACGAAGTTTTGTTACCATTATGTGTTAAATTTGGTGATAAAGGAAAAATATGAAATATTTTAATTTATTTAAAATTAAATGAAACCAGAAATAAAATAGTAAAATTTAATTTCACATTAATTATAAAAGAAAGTTAAATAAAAACAGTATATATATTTTTTAATTAATACCTCATGCTCTTTTAAAAGTCAGGGAGACGATTTTTAAAATGTTTATGCCGTTTTGTTACAAATATTTTTCTTTCTTTTTCTTTTTCTTTTTTCATTTTTTTATGAGATGAATTTTTATTATTAAAGTATATTTAGCAGCAATTTTCGAAATGGAATTGAACCTAAATGACATTAATTAAACATAAATATATACTAATTAAATTTTAATAAACTGATCGTAGATTTTTTTTTAAATGTTTGCAAATTTAATCTATCATTAAACGAAAAAAAACTGCAGCACTTTCGGTCATCGACTTTCAAAAAAATCAGTGAAATATTTGAAGTGCGATCAAAAATTATTCAAAATATTCGTACTTCACTCAAAAGTTCATTCACAGCTGCATCAGTATGTTTTAAATATTCCTGAAAATGTTTTATTTAATCAGCAGATTTTTACATATTTTGCTCCTTTCTAAATGAATATTAACCAAATAGTAGCCAAGCAATTTTCCGAATCAAATGTAACTTTTTCTAGAAATCAAACGTAACCTTTATAATCACCATATATAATCAATTTCCCATGAATGTTGGTGGAATAAGATAATTTCTTGAAATTTAAATATTATTCGCCTTATTTTCATGCAACTGTATTTAAAATATGTATAGGGAGAAGAAAAAAAAGCATTAAGATATATACGCTTTAAAAAATCGATTCTAATTAAAATCCACTCTCAATCTGAAAGTTTAATAGATATGTGCATTTTCAATTGCATATAACGAAGATCTGCCTCATGCCAATCAATACGTACACAGCAAAAATACATTACGCCATAATGAGAAGGAAAAAAAAAAGATTCTCTCTCTGAAAGAGAACGCCATGCATACTCATTAATATAATTTCCATCTTCGATATAAAGAAAGAATAAAAAAAATAATAAAAAGATGGGGGACCATCTTATCTAAGACATTAAGATGGAAGACTTAAAAGATTAATTGCTTCGGAAATTACCTTCTTCTCGGGTATGTGTGCATTAAATATTTAACATAGTCTAATATTAATGAAATGCTGATCCTAAGTATAATGCCTTGATAATTACAAAAAATCTTAATGTCCTTCCTTTTCTGGAGAGCTTCGACTATTTCGAGTGTGCATTCAATTTTTGGATATAGCTCACTGTGGATATTATCTATCAAAGTTAGATTAAAGCGATATTTTGGCGCGCATTTTCAATTATTATTATCAGAATTTCCTGGAGAAAGTGTCATTATCTAAATCATTTTAATGGCCCTATTCGAAAATTTAGATCACACAGAGTGGGAATTTATCGAACGAAATAAAAGATAATACAAAGACGGTCGTGTATTTCGTATTTTGTTGGCCGATTAAATCTTAATTTGATCTCAAGGAGACATTTTTCTTCTCAATCTTTGGACAGTTTCCTGAGCTACATATCGATTATTTGAATGTTTTCAATTATATTAAGAACCTGATAATTTTCTCTTCTACTCTTTTTAATTGAAAACTTTGGATATTATATTTTAAATCAAAATTGAATTGGCTCTTGAAACAAATTCGTAAGATATTTTAATGGAAAAGAGAATTTAATCTAACTTCATTCAAAGCTTCATTTTTTTGTGTATTCATTTAAAATCTAAAAATATATATTCTTGGAAAAAAAAAGTATCAATTTTCTCCAAAATAATTCTCCTTTTTAAATGTATTACGAAAATACCTCATTTATTTCAGAAAATTGAATTAAATATAAATATTCAAATACTCATACAAAATAATGTTACCAAAATTTGTTGTAAATTAAAAAAAAATCTGTTTTGCATATTATTCTTGACTAATTGAAATTAGATATTTGCATCAGTTATTTCTCAAAAATAATCCTATTTTTAAAGTTATTTTCTTATAGGTATGAATCTGCTTTATTTAAATGTACACAAGCAACTCATTAACACGCGAAATTATACAATAAAATCAATGACAATAAATTAATTTACTTTACTTTACTTTATTAATTACTTTATTCCCTTTTACTAATGGTTACAGTTGGTTATCTAAAGTTAAAATATTAGGGAAAAAAAAGGGGGGGGGCATAACCTTTATATTTTAGTTGAAGAGCCAGCAACTGATATAATAATGGACAGTTATAACCATAATCTACTATAAATTCACTATACATGTGACTCATTAAATGAAAATAAAGTTATTTAAAAAGATATTTTGAAAACCTTCTTTAACCCTTTAAATAATCACACATGAGAAATTTTTTGCATATGTGTTTAATAGTAATACATATGATAAGCGTAATAATGCAATGCGCAGTATAAGGAACGTTGTTTGAAAGCACTACAAATTTAACCACACCACCCCGACAAAAAAAAAAAAAAAAAAAAAACTTATTTGTTTTTTAGTGTTAGACATTTTAATTATAAGTTAAAAGACACAAAAAAGGTGATATTTAAATAACCAAAGAATCAATGGGAAGAATTTTTATTTATTTATTTTTATAGTTTTGTAAATCCTATTCAAGTTAATGTATTTATAGACATACTTGAAATTTTTATTCTTGTTTTAAACTTACTTATTAGACAAAATAATATTGTCACATGAGGCAATTTTTTTTAAATTATTATTCCACATTTCATCTCAATTTACATTGGCACAAACAATTTACATGGGTACAAAACTATCCAAAGTATCACATTTGTTTTCAGTTTTGCTTGCGCTAAGTGGTTATAAATGGAAGTCAGAATTGGTTTGGCTCGAAAGCTTCCCTTTTATCTCTCATATTTGCTTGAATAACTAAACATTTATGTTGAATGAAATTGCTCGTGGTCAAATATGGCTGCATTTTCTTAAGTAAAGAAAGTTGGAGGAAAATTCAAGCTCTCCGCATTGATTAGATTTATTTGTCTATCAGTATGTTATCAGTTTAAAGGTTATTCTATTGTCACTAACATGTATATATATATATAAATTAAATGAATAACATTTTTTTTTCAAAATATAACTTTTTTTTTTTTTTTTTTTTTTTTTTTACGTAAGAGTCTCGATTTTACAATGTGATAAATGTTTGGGTGAAATTTTATTTCTAAAAAATGTGTTGCGTTCGAATTGTGATTTTGGTTTTGATATTCTTAAAAGTTTAAAATACACTTTAAATTGGAGATCCCGGTCCAACACCTTATGCAAAAGACAACAGTAGTTCATGTTAAATAAATCAAACCAAATTTTATTTAATCTACTTAACTATTAATAATTTCTCTATCCGTGAATTTATTAGTCTATTAACAAAATCATGATTGCATGCTTAAGAATTTGAAAAAGAACTGGTCTTTTATCCCCCCCCCCCAATACTATAATGATTGTGACAAACATAATATTACTATTTTTAATTTAAGAAAATATTATTTAAATTGGAAATACATTTTTATTTTAATTTTTTACATTATTCTCTTATTTCTGATTTTGTATTTTTATTTTAATTATGCAGCATTTAATTAAATCGCATCCATTATATTAATAAGAAACTGTAAAATGCATTTTATACAAATAATAATTATCAAATAAATAAAAAAATAAGTATCAAATTTTCACATGTGCAACCTGGGAAAGAAAATACAGAAACATCATAATACGAAACAAGCGTTTTTATTTATTTATTTATTATTATTATTATTTTCAAATCAATAATTACCATTAAACTAGATCGAAAACACCGGTAAAAATATTAATTGTACAATCAGTTTTGGGAAAGTTTATTGTTTATTTTATCTTAAAACAACTTCCAATGCATAATGGGCATTTCTTTAGGAAAATCGCAATAGCATATAATGAACCAGAGCTAAATGTCTATTATAGATGAGACGGGCTCGGATTGAACCTAGGCCCGATGCATTCTTGGGCTTGATTTTTATACCAGGATTCGGCTCGAGGTCAAAGTAAAAATTTTATTTATTGGAAAACGAAAAAAAAAAAAACCCTTGATAGTTTTCTATGCAGTTTTTGCATATTCCAGCTAGTTCTTGCTATGCAGAAAATTTGCCACTGAAGTTGTTGAGAAACAAGAATATAGTCTAAGTTTTCTTAAAGTGTTTTAAAATCCTTTATAAATCAGTTTGTAAGGGAACTGAATTGTTATTAATGAGATATAGGATAAATATTCTATCTGGTCCTGAAGCCTTTTCACCGTCAGTAACATAACCTGGACTATTTCTTGTAAATCTCCGCTTTCTTTTTGAACTGCTTTTCCAGAATTATTTGAAAATAGAACTCATGTCTTTCTGTCATAATTGTACAATGATATTTTAAAAGAATAAGATATGTGAGTTTTGCAGATTTCTGCCAGTGGTTGGGTGTAAATAACAAATTTGCTATTTTAAACAGATTTTTAGGGACATGCAAATCGCGAAGCGTTGCAATGAGGGAGTATTTTAGGATTAATATTTATTTTTATGTAAGGAGAACTTTTTAAGTGGGAAAATTAATTTTAAAATGCTATTAACAATTTTCTACTATGTACTTTCGGTAGCGAATACAGGTGGGCTCGGGCTCTGGTTACACAAAATTTTTCGGGATCTGGTTACACAAAAATTTTCGGGCTCGGGCTCCGAAAAAAGAGACCGCACTCATCTCTGATTGTCCATCACTACAAAAAGATGGGTTCAAAATCATTTCTAAATTGTAATTATACCTTTTGTGTTTGTGAGCGTACACTTCAGTCGTACTCATATCAGTTTTTAATTAAAAATTTATTATTATTATTATTATTATTATTATTTATGAACAATCCTAAAGTTAATTAAAATTATTAAAATGATTATTAAATTAATTTAAACTACGCTTACTTCTAAAAAGAAAGACAGTCTGTTTTTCTGATAACAATTTAATGTTCTATTATATAATATTGAGTAATTTTGAAGGTCTTCTATTTTCTGTCTTTACGGTCTATTTGTAATAAGTGAAACAATTATTTACCAAAAGACATAATTGTCTTTAAAGTATGCATAAAAAAAAATTCTAAATAAAAAAAGGAACAACTGTCACACAGACACATTGTAATATCGGAATTTCCATTACATCAAATGACTTTTAATCTTATGCATTTTGAGATATTTGTAAGATTAGTAATTGAACGACATTTGTGATCATTTGCAGATGGACAGCACTTTGAATTACTTAAAAACAGTCGTATTTTTATTGTTTTATCTTTCCTTTTTTTTTCTTTAACTTTTTTTTTCTTTCTCTATTTATTTATTTTTGCATCCAGCCTAATTAAGTTAAACATAGGTAACAGTTTTTAGAAAATTAATTAAAAAAAAATACCAAGTAAATAAAAAGAAAAAAGGCCAAGCAAAAAATTTGTCACTGAGCACCACAATTTCAAGGGGGAAAAAAGGGAGCAGCTTCGTGCATATATTGATTTTATTTGTTTTATGTCTTTTACTCCCCCTTCAAACTTCGACAAGAAAAATTAAAATTCCCCTATAAAAAAAATGTACATGTACGCACAAGTACCGAATTTTTTGCTAACTTCATTTCAAATTAAGCCCAAAATCATGCCTTCATAAAATAGCTTTTAAGAATATCTTTTATTTTAAAAAGCAGTGCATTAAACATAATTTCATTTCATGAGATTTCAAGCATCTTAAGTTTCTTGGTTGTTAAGTGGAGAAAAATCTCAAAACAAAGTATTAACATTTATCTCTTAAATGAAAAATCCACGTTAAGATTTTTCAGCAAGCGATGCCTAAAGAGAACAAAATAACATGTACTTGTAACCTCCAAAAAACGGGGAGCCCCAGCGCGGCTAAGTACGGCACTATCTATCTTTAAAAGAGCGACGTGTACAAAAACACGGCTGAAATTTCAAAGTATTAAAGCCCTTGATTCCAACTTTATTTTTACCCAGATACTTGTATCAGCCAGCGTTAAACGCACCTCTTTATATTTCTCAGTGGTAACATCGAAACTTTTCCGAAAGAAATCAATAGATTCTTCTGTGAAACATAAACGTTGAGTAAAACGCTTTCGAGATAAGATTGGAGTTACCAAACAAGTTGAAAGAACGCAAAAGAATTCTTTTAAAATATCGCATTTTTGGGAACAATGAGTGTCATCTTTAAAAATATTTCAGAATAATCACATGCACGGTTTAACCGTTGTAAGATGAGTGTGATGAATAAGCTAGGGATGTCGTGTTGTTTTTTAGAATAAAATAATATTTTTTTTTTTTGGAGATGTATGACAGAAATAATTAGAGTGAGTTGAGATGTTTTATTAAATATTTTAACGCACATTTAAGAATTGACGTTTTGGATTATAAGATAATTTGGGTTTTATAGAATAATATTTATATTATTATTGATAATAATGGTGATAATAAAGTATTTGTGATGAGGAACATGTCTTTAAAATAAATTACATTTTAAATAGGTTTGTGATAATAGCATAAGCAGATGCTTTTTTTTTTTTTAATTTAAAATAACAATTTGCTAATGTAATAATAATAATAATAATAATAATAATAATAATAATAATAAAAGTCCTTCCGGCCTGTACAGGGAGGGATGGGTAGCTTTTATATATCTTCGTTTTAAATTTTAGCTAATGTAACTTGAAAGCATCAAGCTAAAATTCAAAGAACCCGATTACAGAAGATTCGTTAATACTGGATTTCAATAAGAAATTCGCAAAATTAGTGGCCTATACCCAAGTTGGCTTTCTTTGTAAAATATTATTTTAGTCGCCAAATTTGGCGATATTTTGCCAAGTGTCACCAAGCTCGGCCAGAATTTGACGCTAACGGATATGAATAGAGTTTTATGCGTATGATTGGGAAAATGATTACAACAATGAAAGATAATAATTTGAGAGAAATCGCGTTCATTAAAACTCATAAATTAAGACCTGATTTTAGGTAGCTTACAATACAAAAAGTAAAAAGCTACCTATTGCAGCCGTTCGGAGGAAAGCAATTCAGAAAAATTTCGGTATATTTTCACCGATCATGACCCACAGACCTCAAAACCGCCCTCCGTTCAAATGTTGATATATATATATATATATATATATATATCTGATCTATGTTATACGATAGCATACGTATTTCTAAACCTATTTGGATGAAACTAAGTGTTTGTATTAAGCTCACCAATATCTCGACCGAGTTCATTGGGCAGATTAGTCCGCTAACTTGTTTCAAAATGGCGGCCAATAAAAGATTTAAAACTAAAAAATATATGCAAAAAAAAAAAAAAAATCGAAATTCAAATTTATTTTTTGTTTATGTGTTAGGCCTTGATACAAGGATTCCGGAACATTTTTTGTTTAACATCTATCTTAAAAAATGGGTGATATATAGCATTTTGAAATTCTATGGTGGCTGCCATTTTGAAACAAGATGGCGGACCAAGCTGGCCAACAAACTCGGCCGAGTTATTGGTGAGTTTAATACATACACTTAGTTTCATCCAAATTGGTTTAGAAACACGAGTGCTATCATATGACATATAAATCAGATATATATATATATATATATATATATATAGGATATTGTTCAAACAAGTACGTGTGTTCATTTTTCATATTTAATATATTTATTTATAATTATTAATATTTTCCCTTATATTATATATATATATATATATATATATATATATATATATATATATATATATATATATATATATATATGTTACGGTCAATATGATTAATCCGGTCATTATTAATAATAACCCGTTATTAATAATAAGGACCGGACATAAAGGCCGGTTATTATTAATAATGATATATGGTTATTATTAATAATGATTATATATATATATATATAAATCAACATTTGAACGGAGGGTCGTGATCGGTGAAAATATATCGAAATTTTCAGGAATTGCTATCCTCCGAACGGCTGCAATAGACTTTTGTTATACTTTTTTACTTTTTGTATTGAAAGCTACCTAATAATAATAATACTAATATTTGGCATTTAAAAAGTACTAAGTATTGTGGCAAAGAAGCATGTGTATGTAAAAGAGATGTGGCATTGCCATAAGCAATAGTTGTTTTCAAAAGCAAATACTACTCTCATATCAGATATAGTATTATGTAATAGTTATAATGATAATAATATTATATTTTAATAAATTTATTATATTATAATGATTTTATTTCTATTTAATGAGTATTTCGTGCAAAATTATATATAGGTCTTATAAAAGTGTTTTATCAGTTTATAAAAACACCAAGAATTGTTATTTTTAACTTAGGAAAACAATTGGCACACAATATTTTGTTGTAATTGAAGATATGAAAATAATGTAATAATTGCAAATATCTCTATCATATAGTAAAATTATTCTGAAAACTATTTTTTTACATGTATATATTAAACTGCTATTTTAATTAAAACACAGAATGACCTAATTAATTATGTACAAGATTTTATGTTAATCCAAAATTTTTTATAAGATTGTCTATATTAAATAAGATATTTCATATGTATATATTTATTAAAAAAAAGCATAATTTTTAAAGCAGCATAATATGAGCAATGTCATACATCATATCTTGAGATACTAATTTTGTGTGTTGCTTTATAAGTATAACATAAAACTATAATTCCTTAATATATTTATATTTTGTCACTTATATTTAAGATTAATTTTATAATTTCAATGTGTTTAAGTGACAATAAAAAAAAAATGCATATTGTAACATTGTAATAATTTACGTGAAAGCATATAAAACAGCATATAAAAGCATATTAAAGTATATTAAAGTATTTTTAAGCGTCACTATATGTTTTCCAGATATAATAGAAAAGAGCATTACTGTAAAAAATTAAGTACATAAGTCGATATTTATCTAAAATTTTAATTCGAAATTCACTGAATAATAATTTCATATGCATTCTTTTCTAATACTATACAGTTTTTTTCCCCTTCAAAAACGTTATGAAATTTGTAATCGAGGGCAACTGATGAAAACTGAGGGCATCTTTTGTGCGTTTATGTAAAAGGTTTTAAAAATTGGATGCAAATTAATGAATATTTTTTCTCGAAAAATAATGAATTCCATTTTGTATGCATTTGCACAAGCTTCTTTGAAAACGTTAAAATAAAGGGTAAAATGCGTATTTAAAGCGGCATAAGCTATAGAATAACCTTTTCTTTTCAATTTTTTTTTCAATTTTAAAAATGTTTTTTTTTTCTCAAGTTAAGAATAATCAGCGATTCGAGGAACTATCATAATTGGGAAATACCAAAAATAGACTGAACAATAGAATAAAGATTTACTGCTATCAATTTCCTCCTTTGATATATATATATATATATATATATATATATATATATATATATATATATATATATATATATATATATATATATATATATATATATATTATATAAAATAACTATCATGTGAAAAGAAAAATGTATTAAAAAGTGTTGGTGAAAGAAATATTAGAAATGTTAATTGCGTTATGGAATATTTATGATTTAATTCCACGCAGATTGGGAAACGTAAAATGAAAGTTGCACATACATTCAGAGTGACTGGAGAATGTATATTCATGAGTTGAAATCAATGATTTTCTCTAGAAGAAAAAAGTAGGAAACGAAAAATTATGATTTCTTTTTGGTGCCTCTTTCGTTTTCTACGAACATGCATATTTTCTGTTGAACAGAGCTTCAATTCCCCTTCCCGCTTTGTTGACGGAACTAGAATTCTGTATTCTTTTATTCCCCTCCCCCCCCCCTTCCAGTTACACAGGGTAGAGGCCTTTTATAGTGAATGATTTTTAGTAGGTGTCGACGAAATAAATGTCAATGAAAGCATCAGTATTATGAAAAATTATAATAGTAATGTTTTCATAGCAATTAATTAATATTTTAATCTCTCTCTCTTTTTTTATATATGGTAATTAATTTAATCTTTTACCTAATTATCTTTAGTTAACTCGGCTACATATAAAAATAATAATACTGAGACAACTCACGGACAGATTTTTTTTTCATCCCAGAACTTTTATTTTTATTATTATTACACATTTAAAATTTATATTTACTTTTTTATTTTAATAAAAGCTATTAAATGATTGATATTCATTTAAAAATTACTATTATGATTAATGTTGGCTCCAAATTGATGGTTATTAAATGATTATGCAAAGCTAATGTAGTGTCATTTTTGTTTTTTATAGTGGAAATGGTGAACGCGACATAATTATTTAACGAGTCATTTTGAGTAAAGAAATGTTGTAAAATAATAATATTAATATTAATAATAATAATAATAAATCTAGAATATTGAAATAATATTTTATACGTTATTGCGCTTGTTAAAATTACATAATAAAAAAAAAGATAAATTTTGTAGGAAAGCCAGAAACGAAAAATAATAAGTTTACTGGTTAATATAACATTTAGCTGTCAAAACATTTTTGATAAAGTGTAATACCTTCTTTCTATCTAGTAGTTATATCATTTCATACATTAAATAAAATTTCTGGTTAAAAAATTGTTATTTGACTAAAAAAAAAAAAAATAAATAAATAAAAAAAACGGAAGTCTAGCAGCTATGAGTAACAGGTTATCCATTCATAATAATCTAAAAACTGATGCTCTCTTGCAGTCTTGGAGAAATATCAGTAAGTAGTGTATGGTAAATATTTTCTGATAATAGGCGCTCTATTTGTTTAGCTTAAGTAAACAATATATATTTTTAATTGTTTAAGAACTTATTAAAACAGCTGAGTAAATATCAGTTAAATATTTATAAAATCTTAATGATAGGATTATAAAGTAAATTTTAAAAAGACAGTTTCCGATGAATATCGCTGATTTTGTTTGTTCTACAAAACGACTTTATCTTTTTGTGACCAGCAGAAAAATTTGAATTTTTCTTTTAATCTAATGTAATATTTGGTTCTTATTCTATTCTTCTAATTCCCGAGGAGGAATAATTTCCGCACTTGAAAAATGATAATATACGATAATGTATGGGGTGTTAATGTAAAATGCTTACACAGACATATTTTCTTTAAAACACAATGGGTCGTTTTTCCCCCGATAGTAACTGAAGATCAAAATCACAGTCTGACGCTGCATATTTGTACTGCTACTTCAGAAGCGAGTTTCTTTTGTAACTTTGATTCGTGCTATGAAGAGTCGTTATGGAAATTGATATAAAGACTGAAAACTTATTCAGTAAAACTACTTACTGCTTAAAAAATCTTTTTTCAAAGGAAGCATTCGTGTTTTTTTAAGAGCAAGAAATGTATCTTTCAAGTGAGACCATCTTTATCCAAATTCTATTTTTTGGCAGGAAGAAACATATTTCCATTAATCCTATTCAATTATCTTGACTGAAGAAGTCATCCTTCGCTAAAAATCAGAAGCTATTTGAATTATATTTTACTTATTATTATTTTTTTCCACCATTATTTTTGTCTCATACTCTTCTTACCTTTTCATACAAATAGTGCTATATTCTGACCCGGATATTAAAAAAAATCTAGAATTTCGGCTGGTGAAATTCTTATTTGTTTACATAAAACGTTTATAGAGAGCTTAAAACAAGAGAGAAATTAGAGGAATTAGAGGAAAATTGAGAAAATACTAAATTATCCCAGCCGTTTTCAAGTTTTAATACAGTATCACTTTGAGTATTTGGTTATTATTAATATAGTGGAAAATGCCCTTCTAAATAATATAAATCTCGATAGGTCAACTGGACGACGTGCTATAGTGGACTAATAAAAGTTATTGCATCCAACTGTTGTTTTTTTTTTCTATCTAGATTAAAAGACACCATGTATTTGAAATCAGATGATTTCAAAATTGTCGGTCTAAGATCATAATATTCAGATAAGTTGTCTTATTCATGAATACTTTCAGAGAAATTGCTGGCGCTGAATTATCTAAGACTCTATCCTGGTGTGTATGTGTAGATAGGCGGTTAGGGTATGGAGAACTCCTTATCATATCACACAATCATGTTGATAAAATAAGTATTTCAAATTATTTATATGCTTATTCAAATTCTTTTTTTGATTGATGCAAACCCTGTTAATGTACAAGTAAACCACACTACTTAAGGTTGGTACTCCACTAAGTGTATTTTGAGGAAGAATTACGCAATGCATAGCATAACACAAATTCTAAAATATATTTTTTCACTTCAGTATTTCTAATAGTTTTAAAGTATTAAATTGATATTGATTCAGTGTAATGCCACTTCAGTATTTTGGAAATGAAATACATTTTTGCTGAGTTGAGATTTTTTAACTAACTTCAGTTTAAAATAATGTATAAGTGAAGTAAAAAAAAAGTGTGCTAAATAATAATTACTTTGAAAAATTGAAAAAAGTATCATAGAAAACTGCCCACTTATAGCACGATGTTTCTGGTGATGATAGCTGTTACAACACGGTAGCCGAAGCGAAGGAGACGATAAGAATTTGATTTCTAACTTCTCCTCTCTCTCAAAACATCGACGTAACACTTATTCGGCCCATCAATTTTGAATACTTAAAACATGGCTGCCAATTGAGTGGGTCGCCATATTTTCCTGGAGACTAGATTTTTGTCGATTACTTAAAGGACAAACTTCTCCCGACTTCAATGGACCAAAGACGGTCTTCAAGAAAGGGATGGGGGAGGGGGGGGTAGGAACTATTTCATCACGAAGAAAAATCATTAAAAATGACAATTCGAGGCAAGAAATAACGAGAGCGAAACTGAAAAAAAAGGAAAGAGTTTAGATATATATTCCCACTGTTTCTCCAGATATCATTGTTCCTTTTGAAAAAGGGGCTGCTGGGCTATTAATGGCAACCGGCAACAACAAAGAGTGATTATTACTTAGTGAATGTGCCCCTTCGTTCTGAATTCGACTCCCCCCTCATTCGAATTCGAATGCAGTTCACTTTTCTTTTATTCATTGTACTCTTTTCTCTTTTTATATATCGTTCTCCAAAAACCTCATTGTTTGCCGCTGGTTATAATCACTGCTGGCCAGTTTCGTGTTTTTTTTTTTTACTCTTTTTTCCTTCTGGGGGAAAATTTCGACTTTTTGGAGAGAAAATGTGATCGAGAAAAAATGTATAAAAGAGATATAATAACGAGAGATGATACTGGGAAAGAGGGGGTGAGGGGGAGAAAAAAAAGAGAGTCATCATTGGCGGCGAAAAAGTGTGCACGGATGTGTGCGGAGCAGAATGAATTCCAAGAAATGTGTAAGAGGCAATGGAATCATTTGATTTTTGCAAATGGACAAAGTTTGTTTTTAAGATTCTTGCCTTGTAATTTAGAATTGCGTTTTGTATCTTTGTATTGTCAGAAGTTAAATCATTAAGTTTTGTAATTTACTGTCCATAAGATGCGACTTTCTGGAAAAAAAGAAATAAAATCACATAAATTGCTTCTATAGCTAATGCCTGAAAATGACATTCAATGTTTCTGCGTTATCTGGAATAGAGGGTTTTTTTCTGTTTTTTTTTTTTTTTTTTTTTTGTTTAAGAATTTTTTTCCCCAAGATCAATATTGTTTGTCTAAAAGATTATATGGTCATTGTCTGAGTTTGTAAACATAGCACATTGAAGTTCTGTTTTATTTTATACCAAATGTGTTAACCTAAAATCTTGAATATAAAAAGATCGTACAGTGTATGAAAGAAAAAAAAACTTAACAAACCCTACGGGAGAAAATGCTTTACGCAGTAAAACATTCTACAAAGTAATTTTGAAACTCTTGAAATATGTATTTTTTTTATTATTATTTATTTCATTCTTTACTTCTATGTTTATACTTACTTATCATCAAATCATTTGTTGTATTCATCATATCGAATAATTTAAAAATATAAAACTGTCAATTTTATGAATTGCTTTTATCTGTTAAATTTAATGTAACGTGTGCATTAAGAAAATAAAGGCCACTAAAACAACTAAAAATTGCAGCTGAAATCTTTTAAGATGTATGTTTTCAAAACTAAAGTTTTCGAAATATTGATTTATTATTATTATTATTATTTATTTACGATGGAGAGTTATGATCATCAATTATGTCTCTGACTTTTGGATGTCACAAAAATTTTATGTCATTAAAATTCTATGTTAGTCTTAAATTGCACTTAATAGGACAAATTTTATATATTTAATAGTAAATTATGTATATAAATGTATATTAAATTTTATATTTATTAGTAAATATATAATATTTATTAGTAAATCTACAGGGTGGCCATAATATTAAAGTATAGGTGCTTAGAGCTCAATTATAAAGAATGTAACTGGAGCAAAAGCAACACCATTTCGTGTGTATTACACATTTTAGGCCATGGGAAATCAACTTATAAATAAAAAAATATTCATATTTTCGACACCAGGGACCAAATCGGCGCTGCAGGCTGATTTTGGGCAGTGAAATAGGCATAAAAACTAAAATAAAAAAAGAATGCTTCACGTATAATTGGCTAACATTTAATGCAATAGCATTTTAGTTTTTATGCCTATATCACTGCCCAAAATTAGCCTTCAGCACCAGCTTTTCCCCTGGTGCTGAGCTGAAAATGCGAACTATTTTTTCTTTATAAATCGATTACCGATGGTCTAAGTCAGTAGTTCTTAACCGGTGCACCGTATTACACAGTGGTGTACCATGGAAGGAATTCAGGTGTACACGGACAATTTAAATCAAGATGCATAAAGTTTTTAAGAAGTAACAGAAGTATCGATGTTTTAACATCAAACATTTCATATTATGCGATTTACTTTGAGTATAACTAAATAGTATGCGTACGAAATCGTGTTGCGTATGCTCCACTGAACACGTTGTAATTAGGCTCTAAACAGGTATACTTTAATTATAGCCTCACTGTAAATTAGAAACTATTTAATTTAGTTCAATATTTGATATAATAAGTAACAATAATTTTCTCATGATGTATGCAATGGACTAATAAGCCTACAAAAACATTTATTATTCGTTGATTGTCGACATGAAATAACATTTTATAAGATTTGCATTGTGAAAATAGTTCATTAAAAATAACTGTCGAAATACAGGGTGGACATAATTGAAGTGCACGTGTTTGAAAGGTTGTACAAGGTAAAATATTAGTAACATTTTAAAAAGCTTTGGTATTTATACTATTTAGAGTATGTGGAAACGAGTTATGCAATAAAAATGATTAATTCGAAAATTTACTGATAGATGGCACTTACATGTTAGGGATGTTTCATTAGCAAATATTAACAAAAAGAACACATTAATAATCAATATCTTTTGAGACGACGATATATGTTTATAGTAGCGCTACAATTACTACAATTTTAATTTTAAAAAAACCACTTTATTAACAGAGCTCGGCATTTTTTTTTTTTTTTTTTTTTTTGCTAAAATATTAGTGCTCATAAGGTTCTCCATGGCTGAAACCTTAAGCTAGAATCATGTGAAATTTCCGATAAGAAAGTTTTAAAAGATAGCTAATAGCAAATTCTATATATATATTCTTTTTCTTTTTTTATCTTAATGATATACAGCGCCCTCTATTGGAAAATTTTTAATTTTTAATTTTTTTTTCTATCGCTGAGCTTTTTTCCGTATGCTCTAAACAGTATAAATACCAAGTCTTTTAAAAAATATTCCAAATAGTTTTGCTTGTTGAGCCCTACAAACACGTGCACTTTAATTATGGCTACTCTGTATATTAATAATGATTGAGAAAAATGTGGAATAAATAATAAAAATCATTTGTAAAAGATAGCTAAAAATTATGTATATATATTAATTACCAATAATTTCCAAAATGAAAGAATCATTCTTATCTTTATCATAAAGTATGTATCCACTTGCATACTGAAATTTTGCTCTCTCCAGCATACACGCCAATCAAGTTCCAGCTAACTTTGAAGAAGAATAATAATGATATGTATTTTTTTTTAATATGTAGGTAACTCATAAATATTAAACTTGTGTATTAATGAATTCGAAACGCAAGATGGCTGATAATTTTAGTGATATGTGTTTCATTTATTTCTGAGGTAATAAGATTTTGTAAAAATTATTATCACAAACAATATATATTTCAATCAACTTAAATATATATATATATATAATATGAAGGAATTTAAAAATTATTACATGATTTTAAATTGGGGAATGAATAAATAGCAACAAAAAATTAAATACAAAATGTTCATTTGATATATAATTTAAATTATTAATAATTAAATATTTTTTAGTAAAATGCAAATTAATTTATTTGTTGATGAAAATTACACCACATTCATTATTTTTACTTTTTAAATTTCAAATTGTCCAATGGATCATTAGTTTTTTTTTTTTTTTTTAACATATATTTTATATCTGTGCAGCATATTTTTAAGTGGAAACTTTCTTAAAAACTATTTGTAAATTACAAAAGCATATTTGAGTTTTTATTATTACAAAAAAATTACTCCGAAACATCTTGATCAAAGTACTTTTTGAAAACTTTGTCAGAGCCATGGAAAAAGTTCACATTTAATGAACTGAAAAAATATTTCCGTATATTTCAAAAATTGTCGTGATTTGATTTTTCTAAAAGTTTCAGATAATTTAGAAAATTTATACCGCATTTCTTTTATTTCTTGTTTTATGAACGTCGTTTCATCTGAAGAAATCAGAGTTTTTGCTCTAAATACCTTTAAGTTCATTGTTATTTTCTTTTACTGAAATATTAATATATTCATACAACAAAACTAAAGGTACAAAACCTCGAAAAAAAAGTCAGAAAAATTGTGTTTTAAGACCGTGCAATATAATGAATACATCATTAAGGCTGAAAAATAATATCGAAAATAATGCATTCCAGCTTCCCATTTGCATACTACATCTACCCTAGTACATGGGACCGCGATTAAAAAAGTTGTTTCTCGAATAAGGAAACATCGACATTCTGCTTTGATGGATAATGAAAAATTCTCATTAGCGGGGAATCGATTGTTTTTTTCCTCCCTTTATTATTTTTCCGCACTTGACTTGGGCTCTTATTTAACTGTCAACCGTTCCCGTTTTTAGGGGCGCTCATTAGATGTGGGAGATGAAAAATGATAAGCGAGGAAGCAGCAGTTTCCTTTTGTTTTTCCAATAATATTCAGCCGATGAGATTATCGGAACTTTTCCGATTTATGAAATTCGCTTTTTTTTAATTTTTTTTATCTCTTGTGCTCTTCCCTTTTTATCTACCACTCTTTATTTAATTCTTTTTTTTTTTTCTCTCTGATAATGAAAATTTTTTTCTAGTACGTCGATCGATGAGAGCCTCGTTTGCCCAGGGATTAAGAATTTTCGTAGTTTGGGGTACGGAAATGGTTGTAATGTAAAAGTTAATGAATAAAATTCGCTGCCTGTCTTAGCCATCATCAATTGGCGACGGCCAAATGCGCCAGCAAATTGATCTTTGGCGATAATTTTCAGCCTTAAAACTTGCTGAATTTTCTTTCCAATTAAATTTTATTATTTTTCTGGTTTGTACTTTTAATGGAAAACCAACAGCAGCAACAACAAAAAAATATATCAGCATTGTTTTATTTTTCTTAAGTATTGCCTGGAGTAAAAAGCATTCAAGTAGTTCATTCCGCAGAAAATTAGTTGAATTCGCAAGATCATTAAAAATCTATAGAAAATAATGCAGGACATCATTGCGAAAATATTTTTAAAGTGAAACTGTATTATTTCAGATAATGATTTCGCATATAGAGGGTCCATTATTGAGTCATTATAAACAGAATTCAAGACTTTAACCACACAGTACAACCGTCAGAATGATTTTGTTGCTACATTATTTTCCTAATTAGCTTCTGTTTGTTTCATCTTTATGCTTTTGCATGTGGTATATTAAGAAAATTAGCTGATTTGGTCCTATATAACAAGCATATTTTGTCTATAAGATAACTTTAGCGGAATAAATTAGTAGAAGACATAAGAAGATTTTTTATATTAAAGTGCAAAACGAGGGCATCCAAAAAGTAGCAGCAAAATATTATTATTCTTTTAATGCATAATTATTTCTTTAATTAAAAACAGAAAAGTTACTAATATTTATTGAATTCCTATTTTTGAATATTCAGATAAATAATAATAAACTAATTAAAATAAGACAAAATTACGATTTTAAAATCTCCAGCATGTAGCCAGAATACAAAAAAGCAATAATGCAGCCGTGTTTTAAAACTTTAATCTCAACCAGAATACTTCGTTTATGAAATAACAATACAAATTTAAACAAAAAAGTATCATTTATTATTTAGAATCTGTAAAATTATTCAAATAAATCATATAAAAAGAAATAAATGGACACATTAACAAAACTTAAAAAAAAAAAAAAAAAAAAAACTCGGAATTTTTTTTTTACAAGTTTAGTTGCAAGTTTTTTACAAGTTTTTTTTACTTACAAGTTTAGACACAATACAAATAATAATAATAATAATAATAATAATTTAACACTTTTACATGATGGTATTTATAAACAGTGGTTACGAGGTTTGTGATAACTTCAAATAATCCTGTTTCTATTGAGACATTTAGCTTTTCAATAATATTGGTGGCAAAGAATACCATGTTTTTTCAGTGGTCACTTATAGTTCTTCAGTAGAGTCACATTGCTTTCCACTCTTTTGTATACTTCATGGATTAAGATACCTCAAATGTTTTCAATTGAGTTTATCTCTAGACTTAGTCAGTCTAAACAGTCAACGTTTTACTGGGAAAGCCACTGTTTTGTACTATGTAAGTTGTGGATTGAAGCATTGTTGTGCTGAAATCTCCACTCAGGGTTAGAACCCCCTAAAATGTCACCAAATGGAAGTAGATGTTGATCGGGTGTTTCTTTATACTTTGTTGAATTTTGTTTCTCTTGCAGAAATGCCAGGCAGGTTTGGCCATTAAAGCCAATCGCTTCCCAAACTATCAGAGACTAACCACTTTGTCGTCTACTGAAGATAGTACTCGGTTGTTTCTTGAAGTTATGCCAGTAGCAATTCCAGGCCCTTGTTTCCGTACGACCTGTACTTTTAAGCACAATCCATTCTGGCTGTTTATGGTGTGATATTAGGTGCAGTTTGCAAGTAATTTTTTTAAAAACTAAGTTCTTGCATTACATTAAGTGTCTATGTATTGTGTCTTTTGAGACATCGGCAAAATGATTATTTCAATTTGTCTCATGGACATATTTTGTTTTGACACGAATCTTCACATTTTGTTAGCAGTCTGAACACTTGTTACACGTGGTCGCCCGCTTCTTGATTTTTGGTCGAAATTGTTATTTCTAGTGCGTACTTACTATATTCCATGCTTTGAAGGGTTCAAATTTTTAGAAATGTCGATAAAAGGCTTACATTTCGATTTCAACGTCAAAATATTTAAAATTTCCTCTCTTGTAAACTCCATAGACTTCGGCATCTTAAATGACCAACGGAAATCGAATATTCATTGTTATATTGTTCAGGGATAACAGTTTGTTTGTTGGTTGAAACTAACCAATCATTTGTTAACTTTTCATAATGTGACCCAATGTTTGAGACAGTTGTTTTGTAACAACAATAAATAAATAAATGAATAAAAATAAAAAATAAATAGTGATGATGCAACCAATGTATCACTTGAATTGCATTTTGAATACTCTTCGTGAAAATATTCCATATATTTCTGTTTTCAATTTTATTATCATGATGATTTATTATATAGTATGTGTCTAAACTTTTGAAACAGATTGTACAGTCGAACCTCGTTAACATGACTCTCAAGGGAATTAAAATTTGCTCATGTTATCAGTAACTAAATCTTTCCCCTCAACAGGGATTGTGAAAACAATTCATATTAAATAAAATTCATGTCAAGCGTTTTCGCATTATCGAGGTTCGACTGTAATAATATTAATAATAATAATTACGATCATATAATATAAATATTGAATAAATTAAATGTAAAAAATAACTAAAATTAAATGAATAAAATATTGCATTCATAATTAAACTAAATTAATTATTATTGAATTAAATATAATAATTTAATAAATAATAATAATTATTTTCAATGTCTAAAGTATGTTTTATAAAGCTTTAATTAAATTATTATTTTGGATTTTAAGCAATTATAAATTCACTGAAAATGAAACAAATAATGAAATAAATCTTTCTTTTTTCTCCATATAATACCAACAGATCACAACTACGGTTTCGAGAGCAATTATATACTACTCTCATCATCAGGTGAGACTATCGGAGAGCTCTTATTCGGGCAGACAAAAATCAGAACTACTTTCACCGTTGCCTAGATAACTACTCCCTACTAACCTTAAATAATCATAAGAGCAGACAATTGCTCTCGAAACTATAGTATGGAGGATTAAAAAATAGATTTAATTCAACTTATTGTGGTTTTCATTTAAAAAAAAAGGGGGGGAAATCGATGGAATGATTCCATTCATGATCTTGTGTGATATTGGAAAACTAAATAAAACTAGATGGAACCTGCCAAAACTTGACGGCAAACAACTTGATAGTACCATAAAAATAAAATTCACAGCTGTTTTAAAAAGTTTGAAATTTTTGAAGAATAATTCAAATAAAATAAGAAAAATCATTCTGTCCTAGCAGGGATCGAACCCTTACGATAATCGGAGCAGAGGAGAAACGCGCTTTATACCCCTCGGCCACCGTTTTCGCATTTCAGTGTGCTCTAAAACTGGTTAGATTCTAGATTTAAGCTTACGCATGCGTAAATGGGGCAAATTCGTGTGAAAAATAAATTTGACGGAAATCCCTTAATCGCTTTTCGTTTTAATATGTAAGATACTGCATAATATTACTTTAAAAATGATTTATTTATTTATTTTTTAATATAACGCTTTAAAATGAATAATAAAACAGATACTTTTCACCAGTGTGTTTTTAAAACAAAACCAATTTCACAGACGTAATTTTTTTTAAAATTAAATTTAATAAAAAAATGTACGAAAACTTTATTTAAAAATTTCATTACTTTTATCGTCAAAATTTTAGAACTTTATTATTTATATTAAAAGCAATAAAGTTTATTAATGAACTATGGGTAATAAACTTTTTACGCTAAATTAAATTTTCGGTGCAGTGGAATTTCTCGTTTACAGCCTTTGATGTGATTAGCAGCTGATTAAAATTCTATTTATTTTTTTTTTAGGAAAACAGCCTAACTTCATTAAAACTTTGGTAATAAACTCTGTTTATTTTAGTTTCTTGATAGTTTAATTAAAGTAGCCTCATCGCATAGGTGTTTTCCATTGTTTATAATTTCAACCTGCTATAAATATCTGTATAATTAGCAACAACGTAAAGACGTTTATTTTTATTTTTGAATTGATGTTGAAGAAATTTACTATGTTAAAATTTGCACTGTAGATACTAATTTTGAGTATTATTATTATTTTTTTTATATAAAATTTTACCTTAATTTAATTTTTATGCAATAAATAAAAACAACATACATAACTTTGGTTATAAAATTTCAAATTACGTTTTTAATTTGATAAATTTTAATCTGTTTGATTCTTCAATGATAAACAGAACAATAAAATTGAAATTTTGTAAAATCAAATGGAAATATGTCGTATATTTCATGGAAAGTTAGTCCATCTGTCAAGAAATAAAGCAGTTTTTACTTCATGTAAACATTGTTCACAGTTATTTTCGAGTTTACCATTTGATTAAGAAAAGTTTCCAGCACTACAATACATTTAAAAACTGGGATAAAAAAAAAAAAAAAATTAAAGCATATTTTATTACAAATTTGTAATGTATAGAATAAATAAAAAATTTATATTTGCAGTTAAATACGCCAGTTCATGCATAATAATAAATAATCAATATTTACATGCCTAAAATGTTCTTGAACACAATTATATGTGCCTACATAAATGCTTATATGTATGCGTGTATATGAATGCAGAAACATGTTTTGTTAAACATTCATAATAAATAATTAATTTTTTAATTAATTACATTACATTACTCATTGTCGAGTTTGTAAAAAACTTATCATATAGATACTTTTGTCTGTGAGGATATTTTAATGAGATTTTGTTTTACTTTTTTGAAGTATACTTTGAGCATCACACAAATGTGTTACGTGTGATGCAAAGGTAAAACAGCTGAAAACTTATAATTTGATTCTAGGGTATAGGAAACAGGTCTAAAAAAAAATGTGTAAATCATATTAACAAAAAATAATGAAAATTAGTGATTTTTTTTCTCTCACGATCCTAAGTGATACACTTATAAACTTCTGAATATGACAAATCTCTAGATTTTCAAAAAAAAAACTCCATGATTCCTGACAATTTACTCATTCTTATATCACCGATTGTTATTACAGTGGACAGTAAAGTTAAGAAGTTTCTATAGAAAGCAAAAGCGATGCACGTAAGGTAGAGTGGGAACAAAAACTCATTCTTTTGATATGCGATTTTTTAAAATCAAGAGAATTTTTTATAAATTTCTTTTCATAAGCTTTTTAGTTTTTTAGCTTAAACATAGAAAAAAAAACTATTTTCGTATTCTTTTTCAATTACCCACATCCGATTTATTAATACTATTTTTTTTTTTTAATTTTATGTAAATTTAATTTTTTAAAGAATTCAGTTCAAGTGACCCAACTCTTGAAAATTAATATAGATTTTTTTATTTTATTTTTTTTTTGGGGGGGGGGGGGGGATTGCAATTTCATTTCATTTTGTTTCATTTTTATCTTAAAATTAAAAATTTTCAAGTCCTAACTCTTTGATTAAAAAATATATTTGAAAGATATGAGGGAAAAATTAAAAAATAATATTTTATAAAAAAAAAGGAAGATTCCGCAATAACGTTTTAAATGTATTTCGAAAAAAAAAAAGTAAATAAAATAAAGAAGAATAGGTAATTTCAAAGAGAAACTGCCGATGAAAAATATATTCATTTTCATTTTAAAAATCTTTCGAAATACTTTTTTACTGTTCATAACTCTGAATAGATGGGGAAACAGTTCATTTTAAATGTATACTTTAAGAAAAATTTCTGAAAAGGCAGTTAAAATCGCTACAGTGTACTCCTTTGCTATCTAAATCTTTTGAAACTCTGAAGAAAAGTTCGAAATCGATAAAAGTAAATTATGAGAAAAGCTTTTCTAAAACATCGCGCGTGCAATTGGAGAGATGAGAACAACATGGCGCTAGGATTCTGATTAAATCTTAATCGTTATCGTAAAAAAATGCCTTGTCTCAAAGAGAGAGAATGGTGGCGTTTCTTTCTATCGAAGTACATTTAATTTATTTTTCCAAATTAAAAATTTTAAACTAGTTTTGTATTCATTTTTTGTTCGGAAATATTTTATAGAGAGAAGCGAAAAATACTTTTTTTTTGATAATTTTTATATAATTTTGTAAATTTATGATTTTTTTCATATTACACAGAATTTTTTGTTATTTTCTACTTGTTACCTTCGTCATTCGGATATATTGCTCTTTTTATGTGTTTCCCGAAAAACAACAACAACAACAACAACAACAACTTAAACTATGGGTGCACAATCGCTGGCCAACAAAATGCAACTATTTTAGTAAAGAAGATTTTGCTTTATTTAATGAGAGAAACTTTGCGGTTAAATAAAACAAAAATTACATTTTGAAAATTGTGATGGCAAACAAATTTCAGGCAAAAAGATTGTGAAGCCCTAACTTAAACACACTTTTTAATAAACATATATAATTCGATTAGAAACAGAATAATTATTTATTGCCGTCATTATATTAAGAAAATTTCAATGTGCGTATGAACTAATGTTTTGAAGACAAATATGAAAAATTTTCTTGTCTGTTATCATCACACTAAATTTTTAAATGACTTCGTTTATATCGCGCTTTTTTCTTGCCTCTTGACAAGTGCGATATAACGATAGTGTAATATCTTGTACTGTATAATATCTCTACGCTCATGACTCTAATATATTTTTCAATTATGTTTGTTCATTTACGTTCTTTAAATTGTGTTAAAAAATGTGTAAATATATTTATAACAAACATAATTCTTATTTAATTATTTATTTATTTCAAAAATCTATATTGTATGTAAAAAAAAAAAAAAAAAAAAAAACAGTTTTATTCAATTGGATGAATATGTTTGAGGAATAGAGATTTCTGAATGTTTCTCATTTTGAACATGATTACATACCGAACAATTTTTTTCAACTGAGTGAAAAGGTGTCCAGTCGGGATCCGAACCCTGGACTGTTGGATTAAATTGGCTACGCTCTCTCCAATTGAGCTACTTGAAACAAGAACCGGCTGACACAATTCATTCAGACATCCGTTTGGGCAATAACATATAATCTCTCATGTTTAGAGCTCAATAGAATGAGCTTCATGTAAAGGAACTTACCGCATTAAACGATGTTAAACATAGGTACATTTTATTATTTTAACCCACTTATACTGATTGGTATACATATCGGACAAGTTGAAAATTTTCTACCGAGAGAAAAGGTTTATTCAGGTGGAAAATTTTCAACTTGTTCGATATACAGAGTGATTTTTTTTAAAGTTGTGAAAGTAAAATCCCATAACAAAAGAACCACTGATCAAATGACCTAAAATTTCACCAGTATGCTCCCAAAGCAATGGGAATTTTTTAGGCGTGGTTAAAAAAACTTAAAATCGCACCGACAGATGGCGCTGTATATGCAGTAAAGTTGGGAGACGAACTTGCGCCCGGCACATGCACATTGGCGTTAAAAACGTGAAGTACGCACACATCGTGTTCATTATTCTACGGAAATCCTCGCAATGACTGCGCCATTGACGGACCGTGCGTTGTTAGTGAAACTGTATTATCAGAATAATGACAGTGCAGCAACTGCTCTTAGGCGATTTAGGACACTTAAGAATTTAAGAAAAGGTCCAATGACGACAGAGAGCCTACGGAAGATGGTTTCTCAAAGTACCGTCAATTGTTTTCCTCCCACAGACGATATTCTTTGTTTCTGCTACCTTACAGCGCCATCTGTCGGTGCGATTTTAAGTTTTTTTTAACCATGTCTAAAAAATTTCCATTGCTTTGGGAGCATACTGGTGAAATTTCAGGTCATTTGAATCAGTGGTTCTTTTGTTATAGTGTTTTACTTTCACAACTTTAAAAAAAAATCACCCTGTATATACCAATCAGAATGATTTCGTTAAAATAATTAAATGATTAAATAAGTCTATTGGCGAAATTTTAATCGACAGATTGGCTACTTAAAAAAAATATACATAATATTCCTACTATAATATTCTTATGCTCTTTAAGAGGGCCCGACTTCGACTATCTGGAGCCCCGGGGCAAGCATCATTTGGGGGGGGGGGGGCTTCTATCTGGCCATAGAAATTGTTTGGGAATTATGTTGAAGTGACTGGTATTAAACTTCATACCTATTGTATGTATACATAAATTTCGGGCCAAGTACTATTTACATCTGTATACCGGGTATCACAAGAAAGATGCTCACAAATTTAACAGATGACAGAACATTATTTTTTTGGATATGAATATAACGACTCATATGAGCTTTTGAAATGTAAATACAGATCTTTCAGTCACCCTTGGTTATTTGTAATAATATAAAATTTTCTACCACATTATAAAATTTAATCTTTGTATTGCATCAGCATGCACTTGAATAATTTCATAATATGGAAAAACAAGTGAAGCCATGTACTTATACTAATAGAAACACATTTCAACACTTGTTATGTTGTTTCTTCATTCCTCATGCTCTTTAAAGTACTATAAAATTTCATAACAATAGTTTTATGATGATGTAAATTGTTTCTTTATGGGGAGGTGGGGACATGGGGTACAGGAAGCAGATTCTGGAAGTGGAGGGCTACACTCCCTTCCCAAATCTTTGAAAATGTAAGAATTTTGGTCACTTTTGGCTAATTTGAATCATTTTGCATCCTTTTAACAAAAATTCTGATTAAGCATAGAGGGGCCCCCCTCTCAAATGGGGGACCCGGGGCAGCTGCCCCCGCATGACCCTGCATAAGTCGGGCCCTGCTCTTTAACTCAAATATATTTTCACTGATCTTTATTCATTTGTGGTCTTTAAATTATGATAAAAAAACAAAAAAAAAAAAAAACAGAAAGAAAAGAAACTTAAAACACTGTCCGATGTTTATGACAAAGAGACACAATTGTTATTTATTTTATTTATATTAACTTGATTATTTCAAAAATCTATCCTATGTTGTAAAAGGTAGTTTTATTTAATCAAAGCAATATATTTGAAGAAAAAAGTTTTCTTTTAAGTTTTAGTTGTTAAGCATTATTAGATAAAAACCTCTGTTAAGATTTTAGACGACGAATTAGCTACTTTAATAGCTATGTAAAAGTAAATCACAGATGATTTTTAGAGGAAATACTTTATGCAAATATTTGGGTTGAGCCACTTTATTGTCATATTGTTTTGTCATTAGTCTTAAGTAACCCGTATTTGGTTACGTATTGTTTGTTCTATATATATATATTTTTTTCATATTAGAATTTTCTCTCCCGAAAGCATTAAAAAAAAAAAAAAAAAAAAAAAAAAAAAAAAAAAAACAGCAATTACTTAGATAATTTAGTAAGGAATGTTTTCTTCTCAACGAAAAAGCGCCCTCTGGCGCACATAAGGCTTCGTTTTCCATCTTATATTGTAGAATGAAAAGTACTTGTTTTGGTAAAATATACCATTCTCAATGATTTTTTAAAAATAATTTTTAATCACCTCTTCTGGAAGAAAAATACATTTATTTTTTAAAGGTATTTTTTTTCATCCTTTATTATTTTAATTTTAATTTAATTTTAGTATTTATAATAAGATTTTAAAAAAAAGGTTTAACTAAAATACTTTCTTTATACCTCTCAGTTTTAGGATTTTGAAATTAGTTAATGGCATTTAAACAATAAAAAAAATCTATATTAAAATACTAATACGAATATTATTTATGTAAATATTTGTAACTGAAACGGAAAATATTATGAGAAATTTAATTTTCAATATCGTTTATGCATCCAGCCTTTTAAAATATTTATTATATATCCAATAGTAATTATTTACTGATTTATATAAATACTGTAATATAAATTTATACATTTCATGCAAAAGAAGCATTCCGGAATGCTATATATAAACTATTTGTATTTCGAAAATGTGAATATATTCATGATATAGAGATAAAAAGGTACTGATAATATGTCCAAGAAATTCTAATAATAAATTATGAAAACCTCATAGGCTTACGGTAATAAATACCTTTTTAAGGAAAACAAAATCCATAGAAAAGCTAAATTGTACAATTATGTATTACTGCTCGTTGAGAGATATAAGTTACAGAAGTAACTATTACATATTAGCTTTTCACCTATTTCTTTACCTTAGCTTTGATCAGAGAGGAATATCGGAGAATTTCGAAGCTAGTTATCCAGTAAGCAACTTGATAACAAGCTATTATCAAAGCACCAAAGTGTTCATGCCCTACGGTGTTCAGTGGGACTTTCTGTGCATTCTATGTAAGATAATTTGAAGAATAAATTGATTTTCTTATTCTGAATCGAACTTTCTATGTCTTACGTCATGATATACTTTTAGAATAAGTTTTAAACGGAGATATTATACATAATATGGACCAGCTCAATCAGTTTTGTGGGTTTTCAGATTGCAATCAATTTTGTCCAGAGGCTCTTTTATTCCGACTGGGGGAACATGTATGTAAAATTTATTTATTTATGCAAATACCACATAAATGATTGGGAATTTTGTGTCCTTAAATTTTTGGGTGGTGATCTTGAAAGAGTTCAGAGAAAAAAGTATATAAATGAATTTTTTTGGTTGGTTCCATTTTCGTCCAGACGCCAAGGGTAGAATGGCTTCAGAGAAGCCTTTGCAGAAGGAAATGTGAATTTTGGGTTTTCATTTAAGGATGATCTTGAAAATTTCACCATGTTAACTTGGATTTAATACACATAATAAAATATTGTCATGGATGAAAAAAGCGCAAAATTATAATAAAATCTCATTCAAATTTTCATTTCTATAATGTATCATTTATTTATTTATTTGGTGTGAGTGGATGTGTTTTCTTTTCTTTGTTAAAATATGAAAATTCAAAAATTGCTCAATGCAATAAATTAAAATAAAAGTCTTTAAAACTGTAAAATGTATATATAATATTAAAATTTTCCAATAATAATGAACTCGGTTCTCATTAACGAACTGTATTTCACTTAACTGAAATGTTATTTTAACAAACAAATATTTAAAGATAATAGCTTACTATGTTTTTGAGACCAAAATGGGTTTAAAAACTTGTACCAAAATACTTTGAACGTCAATTAATATACTTAGCATATTCTTATTACCTTTTCAGTGAATTTTTGTTGAAGATTTTTAATCTTTAGAATTTGCTAAAAATTGCCCTTAGAAAAAAAAAAAAAAAAACTTTCTAAAAATTTTGGATTTAAAAAAAAAAAGAAAAAAAAGGCTAAAATTATATTAATTTGAACCTTTTTTAATATAAAACTAAATTATTTATTAAAATATAGGTAAATATTCTGAAAATAAATTTAAAAGAATCCCTAGTGATATAAAGGACAGTAATTTGGCTGAATAGCCCAATACCGAATATTGAATATTCGGTCAAATGTTAGACCAAATACCGAATATTCGGAAGTTAAATACCAACTTTCTAAACATTAAACATTGATTACAATTTATTAATTTTTATTTAAAAATATAAATAAATTTAAACACAAACTGAAATTTATATTTTCTTATTTATATGTTTAAAAATTTTACCAGATTGATATATTTTTTGTAATACTTCAAACACCTTTATGCTAATAATAAAGCAACATAACTTTTACTAAACCTAAATTACTAAAAGTATAGTGTATGACTGTGAGAGAAAAAAAGAGATTCACCCAATTAGAATAAGTAATTATTTCCCCTAATAAGAAAATTATTTGTTTTTAACACAAACGCTAACTTTGTAAACTCATATTAATCGTTATTGGGGTTAGTTTTTATTCTGAGCGGAATAATAATAACAATAAAAAAAATAACATTTATTATTTTCTGAAGAACTGCTCAGTATGAGTAAGAAATGTAGCAGTTTTTTAGCAATGTATGTGATTCTAACAGCGATATATGGAAATTTATTGAAGTTTATTTTTTGATTGCACATATTTGTTTTTAATTCTCAAAATCTTTAAGGGCAATACGGGATTTAATTTCATCGCTAAAAGCACAAAAAAAATTCTTAAGAGTGGAAATGAAAACGAAAATAATGCCATTTTTGTTACATTATCCTCTATATTACTATTAAGAAAGAATTCTAGAATATGATAGTTAACAACAACAAAAAAAGTGTATAATTATATTATACATTTGTACATTAATTTTTGTAGAGGTATTTGCAGGATGATATTTAAAGAAAAATAATCAAGATTAAATAATAATCTATATTAATATTTTCTGTCTAGATAACCAAGCATCATAGTTATTGAATTTCCACAAATGTTGTGATAATATTTTCGTAAGCTCAAAACAAAAGGTTTAATTAATTACTGTAATTTAGTATGTTAATGGTTGATCTAATTTAAGTTTTTCTGAGTACTGACGTGTTTAGAAATTAATTATTTGGACGATGAGAGAAATATAGTAGGGTGGGACACGCGCTAAAAATTAAAATTAAAATAAAAAAATAAAATCTAACATATCTAAAAATATTTTTTAATTCAAATCTGATGAATGCACGGTTGTATGCCCGTTTTAGGGAGCACAGTTTTAATAGTACTTTGAAGAAAAAGTTTTATAAAATCTAAAATTTGTTGATTTTAATTTATGAGTTATTGATTGATTTAATTAAGTTTTAGTCCTATTGGTATTTTTATTAATTTATTATCTATTAAAATGAACATGTTCAACCTTACAAACAACACAAGAAAACAAGAAGAAAGTAATTGAATTAAAGCTAGAAAACAACAACATTTATATGAAAGTATGTTGTGTTTATGTTTTATTTTTTTATATATATATATGAGATTTTTTTTTTCTTCGAGAAAAGTATACTTTACCGCATTTTTTTTCAATGTTGAAAGATTATCTTATTCTTACATTTGACTCATAACTCATACAATATTCATACTTCAATTTTATGAACAATAACAACAACAAAATATTTTATTATTTATTCCCAAAACATATCAGTAATTGGGGCATTTTAAATTTATCTCGTTAATGACACTTATATTACGTAATGAATCATACAAGTAAGCAGATTTTTGCATTTTATATAATTAATTAAATTAAGTCGTCTTATTAAATTCAAGATGGTTCTTGGACGCTAGAGGAAATATTTATGTAAATAAAATATTTCAGAACTTTCAAGTATGTAATTAACAATCCACCAGTCCCAACAACTTCTTGTGACATAAAATGATTATGTTTTATCTTCTGGATGCATTTTATATTTTTTCAATAATACTTTTGCGTAAATAATTTAATTAAAAAAAAAAGCATAAATTACGCACTTAGAATAACATTTATTATAAAGCAAGGTAGGAAAAAGAGATAAATGTCAAGTATTGAATTAGCAAAAAGAAACACAATGAAATGATGCAGGCAACTTTTAGATAACGAGAGAGTACTGAAGTATTAATTAAATTCAAGCGTTCTTGTTAAATTTAAAAAGTAGCCATTGCAGTTTAAAAATATAGTTTTAAGTGTGATTTTAAATAAGTTTTTGTTTATTGAAATAGAAAAATTAAATAATATATATATATATATGTTGCAAATTAAAATAACAGTATTTTAAACTGAGAAAAAGTATATTTAAAATTAGAATTTTCTAATAATAATGAATTTTGCCCCCAGTAATAAACATTATTTCCGTGAACTGAAATTTTATTTTAATAAACAGGTATTTAAATGCAATAAGCTTATTGTGTTTATAGAAGAAAATGGGTCTTAAAAAATGTGTACTGAAATTCCTTAAACGTCAATTAATATCTTTAGCATATTTTGATTATATTTTCAGTGAATTTTTAAAAAATAGTAATTTTTAGAGTGTGCCAAAACATACTTTTTAAAAAGACTCTTCTAAAAATTTGAAAAAAAAAATTGCAAACAGAATAATGAAATTTCCCGTCAGAAATTATTTTAATTCAAATCTTCTTTAATGTAAAACTATATGGGTTATTAAAATATAGCTAAAGATTCTGCAAATAAATAAAAAAAAAAAAAAAAGAAATCACGATACTTGTAAATTAGGGATATAATGTATAGTGATTTGACCGAATACACTAATACCAAATATCAAAGTTTCGGCTAAATACCGAATATTCAGCGGCCAGATACCTACTTTTTAAAAGGCACATCTTGATTATAATTTTTGTTTAAATATAAAAATAGAAATAAATTTAAACACAAATTAAAATTTATGTTTTATTATTTGAATGTTTAAAAATTCTAATAGAATGGTGTATTTTTGGTAATATTTCAAACACATTGATGCTAATAATAAAACCACATGTCATTTGCTAAATCTAAAATACTAAATAGCATTATTCTATGTGTAGACTAATAAACCTGTCGGGATTGCTCGGGCCAGCAGAAAGATACAGTCTATCCGTGGGTATTCTTTGTTTTTTCTTTTCTGTATTTTCATCCTGGCTACGTGGGTGGCAATTTTAAACTGCAGAAAACCAGAAAATATGAAAATGCCCATCAGGAAATATATATATTTATTCAAATAGTTGATATACACACACACACACACACACACACACACACACACACACACACACACACACACACACACACACACACACACACACACATATATATATATATATATATATATAGTTAAATGTACGGTTGAGAGCTGAAAGTACCTCCTACCTCTGAGTATTTTTTCCTAATTTTTATTCTGGCTATGGGGATGGCAGCTTAGAACTGCATAAAAACGGAAAATAAGAAAACAACCTTCAGAAAATCTGTATTTTTTAAAATAGTAAATATTCATATTTTTTAAATGAAAGATACTTTCAGTACCATGAAAGTACCGACACAAGGTAGGTATTTTTTGTTCTTTTATAACTCCATCCGAGCCCCGGCTGTTGCATTTTTTAAAGTTTATACAAACGCACACACACACACACAAAAAGAAAACTTTTTTTAGAATTTTTGTTGTTGTTGTTGTTGTTTTTGTAATAATAAATATTCATGGTTTTTTCTTTGTGAGCCATTTGCTTGAAAAACCATGTTTTCCCTGGACATGTGTGAAAGTGATCAAAACGTTGGAAAACTGAGGGAAACTGAAGTTCGTTTAGTAGTGTTCGATGAAGGTTTTTAATTAATATTTCGGTTAATTATGTATATAAAAAAAGAAGAAATCTGAGTCCAAAGTGCACTGGGACATGTCTTCGTCTTTCTTATTCAAATTTGCAGACCTCTTTGTGCGACAGATTTCCCTAGACATCTCCAACAGACAGACATTTAGACAAACTATTTATTTTATTTATATAGATACATTTAATTCATATACACATTTTAATTAATTTAGAAACATATTATTTTCGTTGTAAAATATTATTTTTTAATTGTATATATATATTTTATTTTAGTAAACTTACTTTAATACAAAAGTTAAGAAGTTGCATTTTACCCTTTTACACTTAGACATATTTACTTGATTTACTGTATGTGAGGGCGGTAAGATATTTCCATTAAAATATAAATAACATTTTTCACTTCTATTATATAGTCATACTTTTATCTTTTCTTACATTCAAAATTAATGAACTCTTCATCATGCTTACTCTCTTCTATAATAAATGAAATAGCTCTTGGTAAAGTAAATATTGTTGCCACGAATTTGTGTGTTAAAATTCATTCATGGCTTAAAACATTAAAGGCATGTGTGATATACATTTGTATTTTATTAATTAAAGTTACAATGCTTATTTAGATGCATGGTGCTTAAACATACAGCAAGAAAAATACTTTTATTTATAGTCCAGTAGAAATAGCGCCTTACAAAAATTCGGGTAGTTCTGACTTTTGGGTATGTTATAAAGGTTGACCCTCTAATAAAAAAACCTAGTTTTCGACCTTCTAGACCTTGTGCGTTTTTCACAATATTAAAAAAACCAATACTTTTCGGCACTTTTTTCGATTTTTCTTAAATAACTCAATTTTAGTGCATTCTAGAGACAAAAGTGTTTCACCATTTTGTAGAGCATACAATTCTCTACAACATGCAGTATTCATGTTTGTAAATTGTCCAAATAGAGGGTAAGATACGGAGCCGGGAAAATAGGGTTAAATTTGGAAAAAATGTAAAAATCCACTAAAGACGTTTAGTTTTTGCTTAATAACCTACTTTTAGTGCGTTTTAGAGACAAAAGCACTTTGACAATTTTTGTAGAGCATAAAATTCTCTACAACATGCAGTATTAATGTTTGTAAATTGTCCAAATAGGGGGTAAGATACGGAGCGGGGAAAAGGGTTAAATTTGGAAAAAATGTAAAAATCCACAAATGACGTTAGTTTTTGCTTAATATCCCACATTTAGTGCATTTTAGAAACAAAATTGTCATAATCAACTTTTTAGAGCATGAGGTAGTCGATAGTTTCATTTATTGTAGGTTGACCCTCTAATAAAAAAAAAACAAGTTTTCGATCTTCTAGACCTTGTGCGTTTTTCACAATATTGAAAAAACCAATATTTTTCGGCACTTTTTTCGATTTTTCTTAAATAACTCAATTTTAGTGCGTTTTAGAGACAAAAGTGTCAATATAAAGTTTGTAAAGCATGAAGTAGTCTATAAGTTTCATTTATTAGATCATTAAATGTCTATAATAGACTCTAAAAATCAGAATAATACAATTTACGGTTAAAACAAAAAAATACCGCCTGACAAGTTATTAATTTAAAAACGAGCTTCTATTTTTGATATTGATTAAACGATGCAACTAATTAATTATAATATGTACAATAATAGGTAATTGTTGAATAATTGAGGGGGGGGCGAAGTTAACCACAAAACCTAGTCAGTAGATATAGGTGCAGGGCCAAGAATTCAAAGTCGAAAGTAAAATTAATAGCTGGGAATAATGTAAAAAAATACTTGAAAAATAAATAAGTTATAATTTAACCCTATTTCCCGGCTCCGTATCTTACCCCCTATTTGGACAATTTACAAACACGAATACTGCATGTTGTAGAGAATTTTATGCTCTACAAAATGTTGAAAGTGCTTTTGTCTCTAAAACGCACTAAAAGTAGGTTATTAAGAAAAAACTAACGTCATTTGTGGATTTTTACATTTTTTCCAAATTTAACCCTATTTTCCCGGCTCCGTATCTTACCCCCTATTTGGACAATTTACAAACATGAATACTGCATGTTGTAGAGAATTTTATGCTCTACAAAACGATGAAAGTGCTTTTGTCTCTAAAACGCACTAAAAGTAGGTTATTAAGCAAAAACTAACGTATTTAGTGGATTTTTGCAAATTTTACCCTATTTTCCCGGCTCCGTATCTTACCCCCTATTTGGACAATTTACAAATCTGAATACTGCATGTTATAGAGAATTTTATGCTCTACAAAGTGGTGAAAGTGCTTTTTCTGTAAATTTCACTAAAATTGAGTTATTTAAGAAAAATCAAAAAAAGTGCCGAAAAATATTGTTTTTTTTTTCAATATTGTGAAAAAACGCACAAGGTCTAGAAGATCGAAAACTTTTTTTTTTATTAGAGGGTCAACCTATAATTAATGAAACTATCGACTATCTCATGCTCTAAAAAGTTGATTATGACAATTTTGTTTCTAAAATGCACTAAAAGTGGGTTATTAAGCAAAAACTAACGTCATTTGTGGATTTTTACATTTTTTCCAAATTTAACCCTTTTCCCGGCTCCGTATCTTACCCCCTATTTGGACAAATTACAAACCTGAATACTGCATGTTGTAGAGAATTTTATACTCTACAAAATGGTTAAAATTGAATTATTTAAGAAAAATCGAAAAAAGGGCCGAAAAATATTGTTTTTTTCAATATTGTGAAAAACGCACAAGGTCTAGAAGGTCGAAAACTTGTTTTTTTTTTTATTAGAGGGTCAACCTTTATAACATACCCAAAAGTCAGAACTACCCGAATTTTTGTAAGGTAAAATGCTATTTCTACTGGACTATTATACAATATTATTTTTTTGCAATTAATTTGAACTTAAGCAAACCAACAACCCAACAATACAACTTAAACTTACATTCAATTTAAAATTGAGTTTATTGTTAAAAGATTTTTTTAATAATATTCTGAAATATAACTCTGGAATATTGTGAAATAAATATAGTTAAAGCTTTTCTTAAAAAAATAATAAGTAATAATAATAATAATAATAGATCTGAACAGTGCTTTCTGTGCATTAACAACGCCATTTTTATATGTCATGAAATTTGGAGACATTATTAGTCAAATGCTTTAGAATTGAATAGCATTTTCAATTTGTCCTAGTTTGTTCTCTAAAATTGGCTCTAAATTTCAAGTCTGACGCCATATATATATATATATATATATATATAGTTTTTAAAGTAAATAGAGAAATTCGACTTCTTAGTATATAAATAAGAATACCTGCAAACTTTGCGTGTTTAAGCCTGAAAATGTCTGCAGGAGTGTAACAGAATGTAACATATTTCGTCTTTATAAAAATATATATATATATATATAAATTCATTTTTATCCTTAATTTATTCAGCAAAATATCTAACAATATTCGGTCGAAGTATTCGGCCAACCCAATACTGAATAATACTGAACCAAATATTGAATATTCGGAAAGAGGACAGAATAGGTCGAATACCGAATAGTGGACGAATATTCGTTACATTCCTATTTATAATTTTTTTTAAAAATACCAGAAGAAAATTAAAAATTTTGCTTTTGACTGAATAAAAATATTGTTACTAAGACAAAAGAAAATCGTAAAAAAAGCAATAAAATAAAATATGACATTTCAAAACTACTATTAAAAGTTATTCAATCCTATTTGCCTTTAACTTAACTAGTTTTCTAAATCAAGGAAATTACATTTTAATATTAATGGTAGTCATAGTAATAATATTGAATTACATGTAATTAATGTACTATTAAGACCCATTTTTTTTTTCGTATGTTACCACAATCTTTTCTTTAATATTTTCAACTTTTATATTCTGCAATCCCTAATCAGTGGTCAACGATTCATTAAAAAAGATGTTACATAAAAAAAGAAGAGAAAAATGTCTAAAAACCTCAACACGCAAGTCACGAGGATCTCTACCGTCTCATCAATTTGTCTCAAGTACCTAAAAATTAATGAAAATGAACCTAAGATAGAGGAGAGAGTCGTTCATTGGGTGGGTACCTGTACACCATTTCTCATTTGGGCAAACGAGGCCCATCAGAACTGCTCCCTCCCAGAATCTGCTAATCGCTCATTTTTAAGGGCGATCGTACATCAAAATCCCGATTAAAAATATATGGGATTTGAGTCTCATAACTCAGCACGGACCAGAGATCTATTCTGGTGAAAAGCTTCATTTATATGAATAAGCCTTATTGGTGAACGAATGTCGTTTAACAAGTTCATTGATATTAGGAAAAGACTCCAAAAGAACTACTTCCTGACATCTTGGAAATAAATTATATACAGTTTTTTTTTTTTTGCGATACTTTTTCTAATAGGTGATTCATCCCTGTAAGTGTCGCGCTCAAATAAAAGGATAATTTATTAGATGTCTTTTTGATATCGTCTGTACGGGAGTTCTTTCTTTTTTTATACAAGTACGCTACAGATTATTTAATATTAAGAGTGAAAAATAATTACAAAAGCTGCTGGAGCTAAAGAAAACGCATTCCGAAATGGAAAAACGTTGTTTTTAATGTACAGTGATACCTCGGCTCACAAAGATGATTCGTTCTGGAATCACATTCGTTAGATGAAATATTTATTAAACGAAACGTAGTTCCCCGTCCAATTAAATTTCAACGTGGATATGTCATGTTAGCGCAATAATCCAATAAAACATTCGTTAGCAGAGTCACGAAAGCAGTGGAAAAAATCTTCGTTAGTCAAAACATTCGTTAGCAAAGATATTTGTTAGTCGAAACTTTCGTTTGAAAAGGTCTTCGTTAGCCAAGGTATTACTGTAATTAAAATATGAAAAAAAAATCGAAAGATGATTTTAGTTATATAAATAATTACATTTCCAGAATCTGCTGATCACTCCTTTTTAAGCGTGATCATACATCACAATCCTGTTATAAATCTACGGAATTTGAGACTCATAACTCACCGCGTAACAGTGATCTATTCTAGTGAAAAGTTTCATTTATATGAATAACCATTATTGGTGGACGAATGTCATTTAACAAGCTCATTGATTATTATGAAAATATTAAAAAATAACTACTTCATGACATTTTGAAATTAAATTATATACAGTTTTTTTTTTCTAAAAGGTGATTCATTTTTATGATTGTTAGATTCTAATAAAAAGATTATTTGTTAAGGTCTTTTTTTATATAGTCTGTATGGGAATTCTTCAACTTTTTTGTATGCATTTCATTGATTATTTAATAGTAAGAGTGAAAAATAATTACAAAAGAAAACGCACTGAGAAAAGGAAAACTTTGATTTTAATATAATTCATATATGAACAAAGATTAAAAAAATAATTTTTGTTACATAAAATATACTAGTGTCGAAATTCCTAAAATAGTTAAATAAGAAAAGTAAGGGGAAAAATCATATAGATTTAAAAAAAAAAAATAGCCTGACTACTTTTTTTCCCGAAAATGTTTTACATCCTATCACATATAAAACATACATAAATTATATTGCTTAGTATTAGCACTTTAGTTGCTACCTTTTGGTAAATTTAAAATAAGACCTCTCCCCCCCCCCTCCCTTCCTCTATAATGCATAATCTGAAAAGTAAAACTAAATATGCCTTTCTATTGCAAATAATTAGCATTTAGTTAGTACAAATTATTTTTTATTAAAATTATTTAAAAAAAAATTATGATTCATACACCAGATGTATCAAGAATGATATGACAAACAATGTTACTATAGTAAAGATTTTGTTTTACCAAAATAACAATATAGTATTTATGTTGATAAATAACATTAACACATTGCCCGTCTTTGACTCCAGGGTTGCCCAGCGCAAAGCAGACAGCCCCTCCGCTCTATAATTATATTTAATAGTGCTTTTTTTTGTTTTGCGACTATACATCGTTTGAAAAGATATGAATACAAATAACAAGTTCAATATGTTGAATGCGCTTAAAACGGAACTGATAAAAGAGATATGAATAAAAGTAAAAAAGTACCTGTTATAGTAATTCTAAGAATAATGCATGCAAATGCATTCTGAATCATAAAATTATTTTTTTCGTTTGCACCTTGTATGTTGTCAAAACGATAGATTATATCATCAAAATCCATTTTTTTGTCTCAAATAGATATCAGTATAAGTATCATTATTAATATAATTTGATTAATCATATTTAAAAAAAAAATACTTTTATTATTTTTTCTTGTCAAAATAAAAAGATAGTTTAGAAACTCGCTTTGAAATTCTAAAAATAATAAATTAAAACACAGAAAATATTTTTAAACGCATAATATATACATATATATATTTTTTTTTTTTACTCTTATGCTGGCTCAACCAATGATTGCGTCATCAAAATCTAGTTTTGGAGTTATATTTCAGTTCCACTACACAACATTATGATTAAGACAAAATTAATAATAGATGTATGATTTAAAAAATATATATATAGATGTTTTTCGAGTAAAGTAGAAAGGGAAAAAATTACCACTAAAACTGCTACTAATACTAAGTTTAGGGCCTCCAAATTATGGGGGGCCCTGGACAAATACCTCACTTGATCGTGCAGAAATCGAGGACTGCATTACATAGGCCATGAAGATGATTGTTTCGTATTATAAAGAAATATAAGTTAATTACTATGAACATTTCAATCTTCTGTATCTTTGTTTATCTGAGCGGAATTTGACCACTGACATGAGGTTTCTCCAAATCATAACCATTTGGAATAGTTCGAGTACAAATTTGGACATTCGTTAATTTACATTAAAAGTTTCTTCCAATATTTTGAAAACCTTGCGATGATATGGCTTAGCCCCTATGTAAGCTGAGCTGATTAGATTTGGGGCGAGGTGGGACGAGGTTTTTTTTAATTAAGGGTTCCTCACCTACATAGGGACAGGGGATAGTCCTATATTCAACATATTGTAATCAGCTCTAATAAGCAAATAAAAGAACTCTATAAGAAATAAGATAAAAATTTAGAATGTTAATTAAAATATTTTGAAAGAATCAATACATTCCAGTTTTTCATTATATCCTGTGAGAATGTTTTTTTTTTCTTTTGCTTAGCTCACGATTTTTCTACAGCAACCTATTAGATTTACCTATTAATTTAAGAACTATTAAACTTTTAATATTAAAATAATGTTATTAAAATATTTTGATATGATTAATACTTCCTATTTTCGTCATTAGTGTTTTCTAAGCATACATTTTTATTATCTTTACGATTCTTAATTTGGAAATCTATTAGATTGGGGACCTATTATTTTTTTCTTGTTTGCGCTAAAATAATAATAAGAAAAAATGAGGTAGAAACTCGCATTGAATTTCTAACAGTAATAAATGAAAACGCATAAAATATTTTGAAATAACTTTTTTTTTTTACTCTTTGGCAAAATCAATGCATCATAAAAATCTAGTTTTGGAGCTAATTCAGTTACAATACGCAACATTTTGATTAAGACGAAATTAATTTTTGTTAAATATGGATGTTTTTCAAATAAAGTAGAAGGGGGGGGGGATTACCACTAAAACTGCTACTAGTACTAAGTTTGGGGCCTCCAAATTATAGAGGGCCCTGAATAACTACCTCGCTTGGCCATGCAGAAATCGGGGACAGGATTAAAAAGGCCTGAAGATGATTGTTTTGTATTATAAAGAAAGATAAAGTAAATACTACGAACATTACAATCTTTTGGATTTTTGAATATCTGGGCGGAATTTGACCTCTGAAACTTTCTCTAAATCATAACCATTTTGAATGGTTCGAGTACAAATTTGCATTTTCGTTAACTTTCATTAAGAATTTCTTCCAATAATGTGCAAAACCTTGCGATAATTTGGCGTAGTCTGTATATAATTTGCGCTGATTAGATTTAATTAGGAACGAGTAATTTTTCTTTTTATAAATTAAGGATATCTCATTTATATCGGAACATGGGATAACCCTTTATTCAACCCATTGTAAACAGCTCTAGTAAGTAAAAATAAGAACTCTATAAATAATAGGAGTAACATTTAGAATGTTATTAAAAATATTGCAAAAGAATCAGTACATTCCAGTTTTCCATTATATCCAGTAAAAATGTCGCCCCCCCCCCACCCTTTTTTTTGTTAAGTTTACGATTTTTTTTTTCATGAATCTGTTGGGTTTACCTATTAATTTTGGAACTATTAAACTTTTAATATTTACAATAATATTATTAAAGTATTTTGAGACGATTAACACTTTCCATTTTTTTATAAGTATTTTCTAAACATGTATTTATTACTTTTACGATTATAAATTTGGGAATCTATTAGATTGGGAATCTATTAAATTGGGAACCTATTAAATTTTTCAAAGTTAAAAGTTATAAGGTTATTAAAATATTACTAAACAATAAAGTAGAAGGAAAATAAAATATTTTGTGTGGTAATCACATTCAAGTTTTTATTAGTATGTCTTTTAGAACCTATTAGAATGCTCTTCTATTAAAATTGCATCTTTGTTTACATTAAAGCGTTTCAGAAAAAAAAAATCTAGAGAGGGAGAGAGCAGGACATTCATGATATTGATGATAGTGTTATGATAGATAATGATTATAGAATAACAGTGTTTATGATATTGTCAGCGTATATTGTCTGCGTGACAAATCAATGTCATAAACACTTTTCTAAAACAAAACCGCTAAAACTTTATGATCACTGTTATTACATTAGTTGTAAATCAGACGAAAAAAAAAACAAAAAACAATATTTAATTAAAAAAAATAAATTTAAAAAAAATTAAGAAAACACGTTTTTATTAAAATTTACAAAATAGATTTTTTTTTTTTTATGCGCTAAAAAGTAGATGCGCGGAGTTTAAATTAAATTGCGGTACTCTCGAGTATGGAAGATTAATGGATTTAAATGGGAATTTCGCCAAATTAGCCATCTATTGCGAATTTGGCTTATTTTTGTCGCCAAATTTGGCGACAATTCAACCGAATCTTTAGGACTTAGTGATGTTTTTAGGTTCCTACGTTGTTTTCCATTGTAATACAAAATTAATTTTTATTAATACAAAAATAACTGCTCTTTATGCAAAAAGTAGATTAATTAAGAATCAACTACTTTTTAAAAAATTATTTATAAAAGAAAATTTTATCGTGAAAAACACTTTTATATATTGTTAAAGTTAAACTAAGACATCCTCTGCCCAATAGCTAATAAAAAATTGTGCAGTTAATTACAATAAATAATGTATCACAATTAAAATTTAATTTAAAAAAAAAGAAAAAAGTTCTGCCTTTTAGAATTTTTAATTAGAATACCTAAAGATCTTATGCTGTCAGTGATGAATGTTATTTTGTAATGTTTGTGTAGTTCAAACTTTACAGACAAACATGCTTTCAGTAAACGGGAACAATTTGGAAACATGTATCCAGATTTCATCCAGATTTCAAACAAGATTTTGCGCTCATTTACAAAATTTACGGGAATTTATTGCTAAAATGTTAAAAGGACAGATCATGTAACAACTGATTTATTCTGAACCAAATGACTATTTACATCAAAAAGTGCAGAAATCGAATAAAGAAAGTAAAAGTCGGATACTTAGAATGAACATAAAATTTCTCGCAAGGTTATCAAGAATTTATTTGTGAAAAGATATACTTTGAAATCTTTTGTATGACTCGTGGTCATAGGTTTAGCATGAATTAATAAGGTATACTATAGTATACGACTGATATTTAAAAAAAATAATCAAGTACCCCCTCCCTACCGAAAAAGAAAGAAAAAATGGTTTAAAGAAGTGTTAGAATATAGCTGAATAAGATAAGTCAATACAAAATATGAATTATTGAACAGTACAATTGTTTTTGCTAACTATTTAAATTTCGCATGAAAAAAAAAAAGGGGCAGCATGTTCATTTTTTTTTTAACTTGCCCCATTAAACATATGAAGCTCATAAGAAAAGCTCCATGTAATATTAGATGGAATCTTTTTTTTTTTTTTTTTTTTACCTCTCTTCTATATTAATTATGTTGTTTTATCTAAATCGTATAAAATTTCTTTCTGGTAGTTTTTACAATTAAACATTCATATACATCGATTTTACTTTGTTCTGAATTGTTGAAACTGATTTGTTAGTAAATTTTAAGGAATAACAGTTACAAAAGTTAAAATAAAATACCTCTAGAAGAATGATTATTTTTTAAATTTTGACAAAATAGATATAATTTAAGCTGAATTTGGAAGAAAACAAATTTTAGTAAGGAATGTCAAAGCATTCAACAGTATTTTTCTTGAAAGCATAATAAAACTACTTTGAAATTATGTAATAAATATAAAAATTATTATCAGATTACTTACTTTAAGTTATGTTACTGTCTTTAATTTACCTATACTAGTATTATAAGTTGATTGATGTGCAATGTTTTTTATTTAATATTGCTCTGATATAAATCCAACTCATATTTATTTTAAAGTATTACCGTCTATGTTTAGATGTAGTTTTACTTTTATATACCTTTTAAAATCCTTAAAATTAATATTCGACTTTCATACAGATTATTTTGTGTAAATTTAACTATTTGTTTGAAATTTAAAATCATAGATTGATAGTAGAAAAGAAATTATCTTTTATTGATTATCAGTTAGAGTTCTAAATATATATTATTATTTTGTTGGTACATGTATTATATGTATTATTAATTTGTACATAAAATAAAATGTATGGTAATTATAAAACTGACGAATATTTAATAGATACCATTATTAACCGACAATATATTATAGTGTAATGTTTACTTTGTCTCATTATTATTATTATTATTATTACTTTAATAAATCCATATGTGCACAATAATGTTTAAAATTGTGGCCACTGTTTGCTGTAATAAATTTTGTTAAGTTATTCTTATCGCAACATATTAGTTTATACAAATATTTAGATTAAATTATCTTTTACAGTTTGAAACTAACGAGCTCTTTCCTGGCAGTATAGATCTTTTATAGGTAAGTCATTCTTATAATTCTTATAATCATTTAAATTTAAAAAAAAAATTTACCCCTACTTTTTTTTTAAAGTTAAAAATACATTTTATATATTCTAACAAAATATGTAAATTTTTAATTGTATTATCAATGATCTCATTAATTTGGAGATAACATTTGGGGAAATATATAATATAAAATATTAAAAGAAATGAGTTTAAGATATATTTTGTAAAATTCCTCTAATACCTCACGAACTGATCAAAAAGAATTGTTTAAATTTAGGTCATAATTTTGAAGAAAACACTTTATGATATTATTTTTAATTGATAAAAACTACTTAATTTTGTGATATTTGAAAATCCTTATGTCATTTGAATCCTAGTAATTCTTATTTGGATTCTGAACATAGATCTATTACTGTTTTAAAGTTTTCTCTCTTCTAAAGTTATTCTGTATGCTACATTAATTAACATATTATAGAAAAGATAAAGCAAAATTTAAATAAAAACATTCAATGTAAAATTTTCTGTTATGTTTAAATTGAGGTCCTAGTAAAAATCGTCATTAATATAAAATATATTTATAATCATAATAAAAATCTTTTCCATTGGCAACCAAAACTGTTTTAACTGCGACTGGAAGCATCAAAATTGAATGAGCTAACGATAATTCAATTGACGGCCCTTTATCTAATGATTATAAATCATAGAAATCTATAGATAGGTGGTACTTTGAATTAATAAAATCAAATCCAAGAACATATGCCAGACATGTACACAAGAACATATGCCACAAACTAAAAAGCAAAAAGTAGCAAAATGCGGATTTTGAAGAACCATGTCAAAAAAAGTATTTGTAAAATTCTTAAGGTACTATGTCATTAAGCTGATACTTTAAAGATACTGGTCATTGTTTTGTCTAAGTAATTTTTTTCTGAATAATTTTCTTGAAAAAATAAGAATTAATTTTCATAATGTTGCATATTATTGCATTATTTATCCAAACTTTGTAAGGTATATTTCATTTTTTAGAGTTATATAACTTTTATAAGTTTCTTTAAGAAACTTTTTACCTTTCTAATGTTTCGTTGAGAAACTATATTACATTTTCAAATTCATTTATTAAATTGAATTGAAGAATTACGGCAATGTTCAAGATGTACTATAACGATGATAATGATTGTTATTTTTCAAAAAATTCATAAAAAAATTCTTTTATGCTTTTTGAAAATCTTCTATTAAATAAGAAAAAATAAGAAAAAAACTGACGACTGTGGAAGAGAGGAAGGAGTGTAAATATTTTTACTGGCGACTAAAAATCTTTGTTGGTTACCAGAATGTATTTCTAGAGCCCTGATCAAATGTATTCAAAATTTTTCATATTTCAGAATAAATAATTTTTTAAGAAATTATTGTTTTTCCAAAGCAAGAAAAATGTTTTTATTAATAGCTTTAAAAAGAGTTACGGAAGGATTGCTTACTTTTTCAGAATTTAAAATGTCAAGTACTTTTTAAAATATTTACTTTATGACTTTTATTTTATTTTGGAAAAGTGGACATTTAAACTATTCCTTGAAAACACAAATTCAATTTTGAAACAATCAAATGACATCTGCACCTAACACGTATATATCCAAGCTTAACAACCAAATGTATAAATTATTGTCATCTGAAAGCAGAATTGGTGCACCAAAATAGAGAATAAATATTAAAATTATGTTTAGAAATATGAAGCTCTGGTTGGTTTAGTTACAGTACAATAACACTTTTAATGATTTCAAATTTATTTTATTATTATTTACGCCCAAAAGAAGCGATTTCTTTATTAATGTTATTTGATATCAAGAAGTATTTATTAGAGGTAAAACAATGGTTATTAACTAATAACGAAAAGTATTTCACCCATTTTTCATACAAAGTTTCTGCATTTTGACATTTTATTAAGAGAGTTTTTACAGTCTGTATTCCAGATCAGTTAACCAATGAAATAAATAAAATACATGAAACAGCAAGAGACAACGAATGTAAAGAAAGCACTATTAATAAAGTAATTACGAGCATGGAGAAGAAGAAGAAGAAAAACTCCAATAAACAAAATTCAAAATTATCTACTTCACAATATTTCCCTGGGTTCTTTGAAAGATTGAAATATAAACTTAGCAAATTCAATATATGTCTTATCACAAAACCACCCATATAATTAAAAAATGAAGTTTGTATGTATAAAATATAAAGAATATTTTAGTTCGTCCTAGAAAATTCTAGTACATTCAAGAATATTCTAGTACATTCTAGAAGATTCCAAACATTTTAAGAACATTTTAGAACACTTTGGTCAAAATAAGAAAATGCCCTAGGCCGACCACTTTCAACTCCCATATATCCCACACACCTATGGAATGGTCTTGAACATTCCAGAACGTTCTCGATCCTTCCGGTCCATATATAAACCTAATAAAAATATGTATATGTATATGTATGTATATGTATAACAAAAATATACGTATGTATAAAATATAAAGAACATTTTAGTACATTCTAGTACATTCTAGAATATTCTAAACAAATTTTAGAACACTTTGTTCAAAATATGAAAATGCTCTGGGTCGACCACTTTCATCCATCCTATCTCCCACACCCCCACAGCTACCGACATGAAACCACCATAGTGAACGATGGGAGACTCGAGACTAAAATACCACACACAAACACCAGTGGACTCTGGACTGAGCCGGATAGTTGTGGCTGCAAAGTGAAATACAGTGACACACACGTCTATTTTTATATTGAAAACTAAGGGGTTCTGCCCCCTGTGTCTTTTGTCCGTGAACCACCGGACTTTTTTTGGTATATCTCTATCATCTGACGGCTGTCTGTTTGTCTACTGTTTGTCTGTTTCCTGTCTGCATGCTAATTGTCTGCTGCATGTCTGACTGTCTACACTCGGCAGTCTGTATGCTGTATGCCTGTCTTCTGCCTGTCTGCTATCTATTGTCTGTTTACTGACTACCTGTCTGCTATCTGTTTACTGTCTGTCTGTCCGCCGGTCTGCTCTTTCTGCTGTCTGTCTGTTTCCAGTCTGCCTGCTAACTGTCTGCTGCTTGTCTGTCTAAACTCTGTCGTTTGTTTGTATGCTGTCTGTTTCTTATCCGTCTGTCTGCTGTCTGTTTGCTGTCTGTATGTTTCCTATCAGTTTGATAACTATCTGCTGTCTGTCTGTATACAATCTGTTAGTTGCCTGTCTGTCTTTCTTCTGTCTGAGTGTTTGTTTTCTACACTCTGTTAGCTGCCTTTATGTTGTATGTCTGCTATCTGTTGACTGTTTGTCTGTCTATTGCTGCTTGTCTGTTTGCTGTCGGTCTGTTTGTTGTATGTCTGTCTGCTGTATATCTGTCAGCCTGCTCTCTCTGATCTTTGTCTGTTTGCTTTTAACCTGCTAACTATCTGAATTTTGCTGTATGTCTGCTATCTGCTGTCTGTCTACATTCTTTCTGCCAGCTCTCCCTGCTGTCTCTTTCCTGTCTGCCTGCTGACTTTTTGGTGTATGTCTGTCTGGTATCTGCTCTCTATCTGTCTGATATCTGTCGGCTGTCTGTATGCTGTCTGTTTTTGTGCTTGTTACATGCTGTCTGTATGTTTGTCTGCTATCTTCTGTCTGTCTACACTCTGTCGACTGTCTGTAGGTTATCGGTCTGTCTGCTATCTGCTGTCCGTCTGTCTTCTATCCATGTACACTTTGTGAGCTGTCTGTCTTCTCTCTGTCTGCCATATCTCCATGCTGTCGGTGTGTTTCCTGTGTACCTGCAAACTGTCTGCTGTCTGTCTGTATTCTATCTGCAACTTTTCTGACTGTAACAACATACTAAAAATACCTTAAAGTCAGCGTTAAAAAAAGCGCATTTAACATCTATTCATTTCATTAACTCGTATTCTTTTATTCGGCCTTGTAAAATAACTATAAGTATAAAATAACTATATACACCTTTTTCGAAAAAAAAAAAAAAAAAAAAAAAAAAAAAACAACAACAAAAAAAAACATACTGTTACGTAACTGTAACAACATGCTAAAATTTCATTACCTCAGCATTCTACAAATACCGCCTTTAACATATATTCTTTTCATTATATTCGTATTCTTTTGTATGACCCTCTAAAATAACTATAAATAATATGTATACCTCCTTCGAGAAGAAGCATGCTGGGTGTGACTGCAACACTATACATAAAATTTCAAAACCGTCAGCATTCTACAAATCCCGCATTTAAAATATATTCGTATACTTTTATGTGGCCCTGTAAACAACTATAAATGCTATTTACCTTCTTCGAGAAAAAACATGCTGTAGGTAACTGTAACAACATACTAAAATGTCATTACCGTCAGCGTTCTATAAATCCCGCAATTAACATATATTTGTTTCATATATTCGTATTCCTTTGTCCGGCCCTGTAAAATAACTATAAATGCTATATACACCTTTTTCAAAAAAGCATACTGCAGGTGACTGCAACACCATACTAAAATTTCATTACAGTCGGCATTCTACAAATCTCGCATTTAACATATATACGTATTCTTTTGTGCGGCCCTGTAAAATAACTATAAAAGCTATATAAACCTTCTTCGAGAAAATACATGCTATATGTGACTATAACAACAGAGTAAAATTTCATTACAGTCAGCGTTCTACAAATCCCGCATTTAAAATATATTCATATACTTTTGTGTGGCCCTGTAAAGAACTATAAATGCTATATACACCTTCTTCGAGACAAAACATGCTGTAGGTAACAGTAACAAAATACTAAAATGTCATTACCACCAGCGTTCTACAAATCCCGATATTAACATATATTTGTTTCATATATTCGTATTCTTTTGTCCGGTCCTGTAAAATAGCTATAAATGGTATATACACATTTTTCAACAAAGCATACTGCAGGTGACTGCAACACCATACTAAAATTTCATTACAGTCGGCAATTTCATTACAAATCTCGCATTTGACATTTTGTGCGGCCCTGTAAAATAACGATAAAAGCTATATAAACCTTCTTCGAGAAAAAACATGCTATATGTGACTATAACAACATAGTAAAATTTCATTACCGTCAGCGTTCTACAAATCCCAATTTAACATATATTCGTATTTTTTCGTGCGGCTCTGTAAAATAACTATAAATGCTACATATACTTCCTTCGAGTAAAAGCATTGTGTAGATGATAGTAACAACATACTAAAATTTCATTACCGTCAGCGTTCTAGAAATCTCGTATTTAACATATATTCCTTTCATACATTCGTATTCTTTTGTGCGGCCCTGTAAAATAACTATAAATGCTATATACACTTTCTTTGAGCAAAAACATGCTGTAGGTGACTGTGACAACATACTAAAATTACAGTACCGTCATCATTCTACAACTCCCACTTTTAACATATATTCTTATTCTTTTGTGCAGCCCTGTAAAATAACTATAAATTCTATGTACACTTTTTTTGAGTAAAATCATGCTGTAGGTGACTGCACCAACATACTAAAATTATAGTACCACCAATGCTCTACAAATCCAGCAATTAACATACATTCATTTAATCATCATTTTATTCGTTTAATCAGTCGTTTCATAAAATCGTTTCACAAAGTCTTTTCATAAAGTCGTTTCATTAGGATTTTATATGTATAGGGTAGATGCTCTATATGTCGACCACTTTCAACCACCATATCCCTCACACTCCCACAGCTACCAACATGCAACCACGATGGGAGACTCTAGGCTACTACCACACACAACCACCAGTGGTCTGTGCTGAGTAGTTGTGGCCGCAAAGTGAAATATAGACATACACGTCTATATATATATATATATATATATATATATATATATATATATATATATATATATATATATATATATATATATAAGGAGATGATTTAATTAAAATGTTACAAAAACTTGATATGTTTTTTGAAATTCAAAGATATTATAATTATATATATATATATATATATATTCACTACCTTGGAATTATCGTAATAAGCTTGGAAAAAACAAGGCTGCTTGAACAAATAGGTGGTCATTTCTTAATTAACCTAAAATTGCATAGGTTCATTGCATTGAGTCTTAACAAATTCAGACTGACTGAAAAACAAGTAGTCATTTTCCAATTAGACTACCGTTTCATAGAATCATTTCAATAAGTCTAAAAAATACCAGGCTGATTGAGAAACAAAAGGTCATATTCCAATAAACCTAAATCTGCTCAGGCTTTTTGCAATAAACCTGAAATTTTTCAGTCTGATTGGATAAAGTCATATGATTCTCCAATTAGCTGTTTGCAAAGAGACGGATTTCTTAATTAGCCTACGCTATCTATCTATCTATCTATATATATATATATATCTGATTTACTTTACAGCTTTTTACGTGAGAGGATGGGAGTGATATGAATAAGCGTATTTATATATAATGTATTGTTTAACTAACAATTCAAACTTTGATATTTTTGTACAGTTTATGATTTTCATGTATTATTTAGGCTATTTTAGGTATTTCCAAATTATTTGTAATTAGTTTTAAAGTAATTCAAACTTTATACTTAAAAATTTCTTGAAAATAAATTTTACACCTGATTCTATGCTTAATTATGTGTGAAAACAAAATTCGATGTACATATTTTGAATTAAAGATTGAAGTTATATTTTATGGAATTAAATATTTATAACAAACTTTCTGTAAATTAAAATGGAGTTTCAGAAAATGTATTTAAATTTTTATGGATAATTAAAATAAAAGATGCAATATTAGTGTACCGAAAACATAAATCAAAAATGCATTTTTATAAATTAGTGCGATTTAAAAAAGTTTAGACAATATGGAGCCTTTTATAACAAACTAGAAAAAAGGAGAAATAATTTGTACTTCTTGAAAATCTACGAAAAGTTTAAAATTAATACTATCTACGCGATAATTTAAATTTTAGGAAAACAATAAAATCTGGGGAAGACTGTAGATCCACTACCTTAGATCATCATTTGATAAAATATTCAATTTGAAATTACTATTAAAACGTCCTATTAAATGCATAAATTCATACCCCTTGAGATACATTTTTATGAAAAATTTGTTGTCGATTTAATTCTGTTCATTTTATTTTCAAGAAAGCTGATATTTTTTGTGAGATTTTATAAAATGAATTTATTAAAAATAACAAAGAAAGAAAGGCATTCAATGACAATTTAAGATTGAAGACATTTTTAGCAAGTAAGTAAAATTGCTTTTATTTTTATAATGCATGCTTATTTGAATGGCGTATATTAAATTATAAACAGCTTTTTAAATACTCTCTAGGTAAAAAGGAATTAAAATTTTTTTATCATTTAGGGAGTATACAGAACAAAGATGAAAAAAAAAAAATCTTTATAGAAGGTGATTTTATATTATTATTTTTTTCTAGTCTATTAAAAACGATATAGGTAGAAAAAATTAAAATAACAAAAATCCCTTCTTTATTCTGAAGGTTTTTATTATTTACTTTTAAGTTTAAATTTATCCCCTTACAAGAAATATTTTTCTGTCATTTCATTTTAGGAATAAATTTATATTATTCTAGCTCATTTATAATAAAATTTCTTTGACAGAGATTGTTAAGTTTTTTATTTACATCCTTAGCAATTTAAATTGTAACAGTAAAGTAATAAATTTCTATTTGAATGAAACAAGATGATGATGAGAGGATTTTTATTGGCAAAACATGATTGCTTCGCACTAAGTGATATAATTTTATATGTATATTCAGTTGCCTATATATAAGCTATGTTTTTTATTTTACAGAACAACATAAGCTACGATTTAAATTTTAAAATATAATAATTTAAAATTGAATTTTAAAATAAATTATATTTTAAAAATATAATAAAAATATAATAAAATTTTAATTAAAATAATAAAATTATATTTATGTAACCATATAGTATTATACGTGTAAGATGTACGTGTAATCTCTCGCTGTTTTATTATTAAGTAGTATTTAAGTTACATAAATAAAATTTAATAAAATTTATATGTATTTATAAGATATATGACTTACATTAAGATTTTAATAACACTGAATGCAATAATTTGAAGAAACACTCGACTGAGAGGTATTGTCTATATAATTATTATTGTTTTATGCGCTAAAATCTTGATGTTTTCCCCAAAGCATTTTTGGAAAAAAGTTTGTAATATTTACACGCTGACGTCTCAAAACATCATTACTAACTTAAACTTTTAATTTTAAGAAATATGTGCTATTAGGTTAATTACAAAATTTGATAATTTTGTTTTTTTTTAGAAACTCTTGCTTTTTTCCTTGATTTGGATATTTTTGAAGATATATATATTTTTAATCTGCCATTTTCTGTTATTATGCAAACTGTCATCATATAAAATAGAGGAATTTCTTTAAAAGGTATGCAACTGACTTGGCCTTAAAATATGTTCAGCGAAGCGTTCAACTACTTTGTAGCGCCATCGTATGTAATTCACAAAGAAATGAATTAATTGTCATTCATTCAAGTCTGTACCATCAAATTATTTTTCTAATTACGAATTAATTTTGCTGATTCACTAACTAAATATATACACATATTTTTTTTTCTTTTTTTTTTTTTTTTTTTTTTTTTTGTTAAACTGAGGTTAGAGCGATAATAGATTTAGTTACTATCAGACCTGATATTATAGTTATATTTGGATTGGTAATTTTTTAATGTTACTTAATGCCTTACTTAATTACTTAAAAATGATATCTCACTGTCTTAAGTAAAGATTAGTGTAACTTTTAGATTATTTAAAAAATAAGCTGCAGCAGTAACGGTGCAGCACTTGTTTAGAGCTTATAATCTACAATTTGCCTTAGAGTCAAATTATAGGCTATTTCGTCACGTTACACCCTCGTTTATGATAAATGCTTCAAGAGAGTCTCATTTTGGACGCGTTAATAAAATAATCAGAGAAAATATTTAAAAACAAAAAAATTATATTTTTCAATATTATTATTTTATTTTATTTTTATTTATTTATTTATTTATTTTGCGTTTATTATAATTTTAATCACCAAGTTCTGAGATGAAGTGAAAAATTTTAATAGCTTAAGATGTTACTCTAGCACACTTGACCTTGAGAGAATAATTTTGAAATAGATTCTAAAATTCCGAAGTTCTGAGGATTACAAAGATTACCAGCATTAAATGTATAATCAAATTTATCATTAGCTTTAATGTATAATCAAATTTATCATCAGCTTTAAATGTATAATTATTTTATCATCAGCTGTAAATGTATAATCAAACTGATTATCAGCGAGATGAAAAGTTTATAAAAAAAAATTATCAGAATTGATAATCTGTAAGTTTGATATTTGAAGAGCATATATTCATTATAATTCAATATGTTGAGTTAATAGAAAAACAAACACCATTTTTTCATTCTAAATTTAATGTTTGCAAACACAGTCTTTTTCCGAAATTTATAAGATAAAACTCAAAATTTCTCCTAAAAACACGTTTTTCCACGAATTTTCAAAATATTTCTGTATTTTACTCCAAAACTTCAACAAAGAATTCTTCGGGTCATTTGGTCTAGCTCATTATTTATCTAGATATGTGCTCCCCCTCCCCCCTTTTTTTTTCTTCTTACATCTATGTCTATACCTGCAAAATTCCTTTCACTAATACAGTTTTATCACTTATTAATGGAAATACACACTTACAATTTCTTTTATAGGTATATTGAAAAATAACCAGCTTTAAATTTACTATCTACACTGTAACAGAAAAAGTCCTTCCGGCCTGTACCGGGAGGAAAAGGTAGCTTTCCTATATCTTCGTTTTAAAATTTTAGCTAATGATACACGAAAAGTTAAAATGCAAAGAAACGTTTACAAAAGATTCGTTAATACTGAATTTGAATAAGAAATTCGCCAAATTATTGAGCAATAGCCAAATTGGCTTCATTTATGAAGACTTATTTTGGTTGCCAAATTTGGCGATATTTCCCCAAATGTCGCCAATTTTGGCGCTAACGGATATGAATATATAGTTTTATGCGTGTGATTGAGAAAATTATTGCAACAATGAAAGAAAATAATTTGCGAGTAATCGCGTTAATGTGCTGTTTTGTTTCAAAATGTCAGCCACCCTAGAATTTCACCAGCCCCCCTAGTAATCTGGTATCAAGGCCTAACACGTAATTAAAAAATAAATTTGAATTTTTAACTTTTTTGTATATTTATTTTAGTTTTAAATTTTTAAATGGCCGCCATCTTGAAACAAAATGACGGACCAAGCTAGCCAACGAACTCGGTCGAGACATTGGTTAGCTTAATACACACAATTAGTTTATCAAAATTGATTTATAAATACGAGCGTTATCGTATGACATAGGTCAGATATATATGTATATATATATATATATATATATATATATATGGATATATCTATATATATAAATCAACATTTGAACGGAGGGTGGTTTTGGGGTCTGGGGGTCATGATCGGTGAAAATATATCGAAATTTTCCGGAACTGCTTTCCTCCGAATGGCTGCAATAGGTAGCTTTATACTTTTTTGTATTGAAAGCTACCTAAAAGGAAACAAGCACATCAAACTATGCGAAGGATTAGCATTTTTCATTATAAATACGGCTATATTTTCTATATATACATGCAAAGGGAAAAAAGTTTTAAGGTACTTTATGCTGTTAATTTGCAATCAAAAATTTAGACACTCAGATTGTCAGAAGAATTTGCTGTGATTTTTTCCGTTTTTCCTTATTTTATAAATTATCATAAATAATGTAAATATATATAAAGAGAGAGAGAGAGAAAGTTGATTTTAGCGTTAGAAATTGTATTGCCAGTGATTTATGCATCGATGAAGATTTTGATTCAGTGTCATACATGGATATCATTTTATGATAAAGTTACTCAATACTTATCGGTGTGGGATGGATGGGGCAGGCGGAATTGAAACATTGAAAGACATCTTCGGTCGCATGTTTGCCAAGAAAAAATACACGTATACCCATGGCTACTCAAAAGTGTTAAAATACGAATTTTTCCGATGAAAGTTTAAACATTTCAAAGTATTTGTTCTTTAAACTTTCAGATTTATTTTAGTCCTACTTTGAAACAAAAATCTATTTTACTTCTATTTTTATATGTGGGGTAAAATATTGACTTTAAATTTTGTCTTCGGTTTCTTACTTTCTAGCTTTTTTGAATTATAAAAAGGGACATTTTTATTATTATCAATGTCTATTTCTATAATTATCTGCTTATAAGTGCATAAGGATTGTTTGACTTATTTTTTTAAAAACAGGCATTTACGAAAGGGTTTCAAAAACTGTGTTCAATCAATCAGAGTAATTTTTCTAAGTTTTAAATCAAACAAGTATTAACGTAAATGTATTAAACTATGAAAAATTGTATTTAAAAACTTTAAACAAAGAAATAAGAAATTCATTGTAGAAATTTAACATGCACTGAAATACCTTCAAAGTCTTTATCATATACTAATAAATATAATAAAAAAAAATTACAGATAGAGAAAAAAGAAGATGAGATACATGAGAATTGAAACAGTAAATTTATCCCATTACTTAAAAATAATTCTGAAATATAAATTTGGGGTTATAATTGAGGTTATATTTGGGGTTATATTGAAATATAAATTTGAGGTTACATATATTTTGGGGCCTATCTTTTCTGCGTCATGTTAGGAAAACATTAAAAGTCTGCCTCGCCTGCAGATTTTACTGATACAGCAATTTTCTTATATATGTTCTATAATTATTTCGATAAAGCAACCCATCTTCACGACGTATCGCTGGGAAAACATTCTAAATCTGCCACATCTGCAGATTTCATTATTGCAAAAATTTTCATACATATTTTTTATTATAGTCTTCATTCAACAACCCATCTTCTCTACGTAATGCGGGAAAAACACGAAAAATCTGCCTCATCTGTAGATTGTACCAATGCTGATATATATATATATACACTCTAAAAAAAAACCTGTTGTTTTAACAGATACTCTGCAGTACTTTTAACAGAATATCTCCATTTTATGTCAAGCACAGATTTTATCTGTTACACAGGGAAGATGTCGTATTCGCCTTCTGGCGCGGACATTTTTATAGTCACACGGTTCTTCTTTTTCAACGTGTATTAGAGGAAAAGTTGTTTGTCTACGATCTTTGTATTCGTATCTCTAGATTAGTCACTATAGTGTGTACGTTTGTTTACATCGTGTTCGCCGCCAAAACTGGATACACAGAAAAGCAGAGTAATGTGGAAAACCTTGTTATGTGGTGATATTGCGGTAAGTCTGTTCAGAGCACGCTCGTTATTTTGTTTTGTTAAATCCACCTCAATCTTTATAAAGTTCATTATTTTTTAATACATTTTATTTCGTAAAGTTTTAATATCTTTAAAGAATTAAATTTGCGTAGATATTTTCGTTGTAGAAAATGATAGTTGTCGTGAAATTAGGGAAATATGTTTCTGCATCTCTATTATTTAAGCTTTTATGAAATTTGGCATATTTTTCTATTTTTAGTTCTTTTTAATTAGTGCGAATGCTTTAAACGTATTTTTAGTCTAATAATTACAGAATGACATTTGATTATTATTTGTTTACATGCTTTAAAATACTCATATACTCAAAAATCGTCAAAAATTTCGATTGTTTAATAATAATAATTTATAATATTTGAACTTTAACTTATTCAAAGTTACTAATACATTTATTTTTCGAATTATTTAAACCATTTTTTTTCAAGTATCTTAGTACTTTGATCTGTATAATTTTTCATTTAATAATACTATTCAACTGCAGATAATTTTTTATGCGCAATCTTAATTTATTATATTTTTGTTGTACAAGTTGCTTGAATTTTAAAGTATTATTAAATTTGTTCAATACATTTTATTTCTATAAACATTAAAATAAGATAATTTTGATTAAATCAATCTATTAAAATATTTGACATTTTAAATGTACATAATAATATACATGAGAGATTTTGAAAATGTATATTTATATTTTAAAAAGAAAGATTTAGAAACAAAAATGTAAATAATGTTACTTGATTTAAATAAGAATGAAATTATGGAGCATCATGTTAGATATAATGTAAGATGCAAATGATTCTGAAAAATTAATTGTCCTTCTGTTTAAATGAAAATATATTTAGAGAATTTAATACAAATTAAAAATAAGAAAATATGCAACATGTAGATCATATAAAAATATTTTAAATAGTGCTACGGAAATGTAGTTTTCTAATTTTGTACAGTAAACATATAAACCAGGGGTCGATGAAGGTTTTTTTTTTTTTTTTTAAATCTTGGGGCCCATTTTGTGAAGTAGAGGTTATTTTTGTGAATTTTATTATATTTTTGTGAAAAATAACATTTTGTAATGAAAGTTGAAATCCAGTTACTCAAATCGAACCAAGCATTTAACAAAAACTTTTTTTAAATCCTTTTGCTCAAGTTTTCCTCTCTGGTGAACTTGTTTGTTTACAAATTACACATTTTAAAAGTCACAAAATAATAAAAAAATAATAAATAGTAAGATTTTATGGAATAGAATTTTGTGAAGGGGTGCATTTTTTCAAATTGATTTTTGTGAAGGTTTTCGAGGAAGGAAATCGAACCAAGCATTTAACAAAAACTTTTTTAAATCCTTTTGCTCAAGTTTTCCTCTCTGGTGAACTTGTTTGTTTACAAATTACACATTTTAAAAGTCACAAAATAATAAAAAAATAATAAATAGTAAGATTTTATGGAATAGAATTTTGTGAAGGGATGCATTTTTTCAAATTGATTTTTGTGAAGGTTTTCGAGGAAGGAAATCGAACCAAGCATTTAACAAAAACTTTTTTAAATCCTTTTGCTCAAGTTTTCCTCTCTGGTGAACTTGTTTGTTTACAAATTACACATTTTAAAAGTCACAAAATAATAAAAAAATAATAAATAGTAAGATTTTATGGAATAGAATTTTGTGAAGGAATGCATTTTTTCAAATTGATTTTTGTGAAGGGGAACATTTTATTAAATAGATTTTTGTGAAGGAGTTCCTTTTTTTTAAATAGATTTTTGTGATGGAGCCTAATTTATTAAATAGATTTTTGTGAAGGGACCCTAAATAGGCCCCAAATTTTGCCTGTGTCGACCTTGTAAACTCTAAATTTTGTTTATATATTTCTTAAAAAAAGATTAATCTTTAAAAATAAAATTATGCAGAAATATTTAACTTGCTTAAGATTGTGGTGGATTTAATAAAACTTAAAGAATTGAGCTTATTTATGACAGACTTAACATTTTAAGGAAAACAAAATCACAATTATTTCAGGGTTTTATAAACAGGGTACATAATACATTTTTAATTAAGTAATTAAAAAAAAAGTTTTATTTCGACAGTATGACAGTAACGTCAATCAAAAATTTCCAATCCTATAATAAACAAACTCGCAGAGTGATAAAATATTTTATTTTTTAATGAAAACTGAACAGATTATTTCTTTTAACGTTTAATCTTATTTTCTGTTTACTTCTTAAGAATAAGAATATTTTTCTAATAAACTATTTGTGTAAATATTAACCTCATATAATAAATATTTAATTAAATTAAATTGTTGAACACATTAAACTTTAAATTTTAAAAAGTATATCCACTGTTTCAGAAAATACTCTCTTTTAAAATATTCCTATTATTCACGCTGTTATAAATTATAAAAAGTAAACAGAAAATACAGAGATGAAAAATTAAAATAAATACATAATTTGATTAGTTTCATTAAAAATTAAAATAGCAGGTCTCCCCTGTCTATACTACAGATAAATTCTGTACAAGATAACAGGTTTCCCCTGTCTATACTACAGATAAATTCTGTACAGGATAACAGGTTTCCTCTGTCTATACTACAGAGAAATTCTGTTGCATACAGGGAAAGCCTATATCAATTTAACAGATTTTCTCTGTAAAAACTAAAGGGGAAATCTGGTAGCATAGCTGACAGATTTTTTCTGTTAAATCTACAGGTTTTTTTAGAGTGTATATATACATATATAATGGTTAATTTTTGCAATAAGTTTATATATATATATATATATATATATATATATATATATAAACTTATACTATATACCTGTATATAAACTATATACCTGTAGATTTAACAGGGGAAATTTGGTAGCATAGCTGACAGATTTTTTCTTTTAAATCTACAGGGTTTTTTTTAGAGTGTATATGTATATATATATATAATAGTTTTATTTTGGCGATCCACCTTCTCTTTAAATCTGGGAAAACATTAAAAATCTGTCTCATTTGCAGATTTTCTTATTGCAGAATTTTTCTTATATATATATATAATTTATATTATTATTTTCATTAGCAACCCATCTTCTCTACGTAATGTTAAATAAACAATAAAAGTCTGCCTCATCAGAAGTTTTCATACATATGTTTTATAATAATTTTCATTCAGTAACCCATTTTCTCTAGGTAATGCTGGGAAATCATTAAAAATCTGCCTCATCTGCTGATTTCAGATTTTATTATTGCAGAAGTTTTAATATATATTTTGTATAATAATTTTCATTCAGCAACCCATCTTCTCTAGGTAATGCTGGGAAAACATTAAAAATCTGCCTCATCTCCAGATTTCATTCGTGCAGAAGTTTTTATACATATTTTTAATAATAATTTTCATTCATCAACCCATCATCTCTATAAAATACTGGGAGAACATTAAAAATCTGCCTCATCTGCAAATTTTATTGACTGCACGGAGTGTTTGTGAGAAATATACCCTTAAAATAAAAGTGAAATATTTACTAATCTTAGACACTCAATATTAATGAAATCTGTCAATAAGACAGGTTTTTTTTTATATTTTTTACTCAAATTAAGCATAAACATTCACTACCTTGGACTTATTGCAATAAAACTGGTTGAAACTAGGCTGTTTGGACAAACAGGTGGTCATTTATTAGTTAGACTACAATTGCATAGTCTAATTTATTTTATTTAGTTTTATTTATTTTATTTAGTCTTATTTATTTAGTTTAGTTTTATTTATTTATTTATTTATTTATTTATATTTCACAGAATGGTTGAAAAATGGTGTTTAGATGTCAAACCTGTTGACAGATTTGTACAAAAATGAATGCAGTTCTTCCGTCACAGTGACCTGTAACACATTCATCAAATAGGAGCTCAATCGAAAACACAGTTTGGGCACAGTCGACATCATCGAAAAAATACGTAAAACGGACACTGAACCATAAACGTTAAAAAAAAAAAAAAAAAAAAAAAAAAAAAAAAAAAAACCGACATACACGCACATCCATACATACGTACATCCATAAGTACATGGATACATATGGAATCATTCAATATACAAATAGCAAAAATAGATTCGATGGCCTTGAAAATGTAAAAAATTACCATTATTACCGCAATCGGGTTTTTATTATGATTACAATATTTTCCTTATACTATACGGAAAGTAATAATAGAATACCAACAAACTGTGTCTATTAATTGCCTATTGTGTCTAATATCTACTGCATTGTTTTTTATGCTGATATCAGCAAAGAGTACTATTTTACTATTTACTATTTTACTATTATATAAGAAAATTTAGGCAGAATATTAATTTCTTATTATTAGATATCCCCTTTAACAACAAAGAACACAATAATAATAATAATAATAATAATAATAATAATAAAGTTTTCTTAAAAAAAAATTTCAGTGAAGTTAAAAAAGAAATTTTATATCTCAGAACCCTGAAAATTACAAAAATACAAAGAACTCTTTAATTTAAAGTTTAATACTCCAGCAACTTTTCTAGAAATTTGCCTTGAAATGTTTGGAATTATTGTTAAGTAGATATGATGATAAATTGTATTTCACTTTAAATAATTATTAGGATACATCCATATATTCAATATTGTCAATTACACATCCTATTCGGTTAAACATTTCCAAAGTTTTATATTTAAAAAATGTAAAAGTTTTCATTTTTATACGGCATCTTAACTTTAGCCATACTGTAAAATGTAAATATTTATTTCTTTGAGTAACCACTATTGCACCCCCCCCCATTCCTATTTTTGCATTTCAAATCATATAACATTTTAAATACTTTTTATTTACTATGTTACTCCCATCTAAGTAATTTAATGAACTGGCATAGTTTAAAATTGAGAAAACTTTATTTCACTAACAACTAAATATATGTATATGTATTTTAAAAAATGAAAAAAATTAATAATAAAAAAAAGAAATCCTTTTAAACATTACTATCAGATAAGGCAAGAAAGGGGCATATTTAAATATTGAATATATATTAATTTTCTTATTCCGTACAACAAAAAATAATTTTACAAAAAATTTAAAATGCATGAAAAAAAATTACATCATAGTTATTATAATGATTTCACTTACCATCTTAGCATATTTTTTCAGGAAAGAAAGAGTTTTTCTCAATTTTAAGAACCCTATAATTTAAAATAATGAGTTCTAAAAATTTTCATTCGTTTCTAACAAGAAATGGAACTAATTTAATTTCTTTATTCGTTTTTTAAAAAGAAATCAATCAAAGAACGAAAAAGACCAGATATGAGAATTATGACAGTATTTTTTTTTTCTTCGACACCTTTTTCCATAATTATTCCAAATTATCCTACTCTTGAACGTCCTCGTACATAATCACATTTTCGTGTCTTCATCCCTGGACATCGCTTAAAACTGTCACTTTCCGGTAATGAGTCAATTATTTTTGGTAATAAGATTTTTTGCCTACGCCGAAAGGGTATTAATAATGATCCCGAATTCCAATTTAGTTTCCCAAACTCAGCTTAATGCGTTTTTAACTTTTTTTTTTCTCCGCCGAATCATAAATTCTATTAAAAATTATGAATTTTTTAATTTGAAATAAATTACTAAAGTAACGATAAAAAAAATTCTGAGAAACCGAAAACGATTTTTTTCTCTCTCTCTGATAATTTTTGAAGTAATTTGAATCCTATCTTTCCAAAAACTTTTTTTTTTTTTTAACATTCCTACATTTAATAAAGCCTATAAAAAATGCATTCTATTCTATTACAAAGTAGTTAAAAATTCTGCCCATCATAACGAAATTTTTCTCATTATAAGACAATTACTGTTCCGTTGCAAAGATTTTGACTCCTTTTTTTTTTTTTTCGAAAATTTTAAAGGAGAAAAAATATATGCTTTCTTCGAGGAAGAACTTCAAGGAATGAAGCGAATATATTTTAAGATTTTTTTGCACCATCCTTGTCTTTTTATGAAATGCTACTTTTTGCTTGCGGCTTCGTTCGCATCTGAAATTACTTTTCCTTGAATTATAGAGTCCTTTTTTCCCCGATAATTACTTATGTGCAGTACAAAATGAAGAAAAACATTAATTCAACAAAGTGCTGAAATATGACTCGCAGAAAAGTTTTTATCGCTTGACGGAGTTATAAATTTTTCACCAGTCATTTTATTTTTTTAAGAATGTGAGACAGCGAAAAATATGTACAATGAAAAGCTTGAATTGAGGGCTTATTATATGTTTTACAGAAACAGAATCAATTTTTTAATACTTTAAATATGAATAAGTTTTCTCACATCTTGAAAAAGAAAACCTTGCAGAAAATTTGCATATGTATATATATATTAAAACATTTTTGAAAATATATTGCGACGTATGTTGTTTTCTTACACGTTCAAAGGAGATCGTAATGGCAAACGCTACTCTAAACAAAGACATACATTTCTTATTCTACGAAAATGTAATATAGCCACGAACAAAAACAAATAATAATCTCTTCCGAGTTACCCACGATTTCGAAAAGCGTTTTCTTTAATCTCTGGGAGCCTCAAAAACCAACATATTTTCGAGATTTAAAGAGGCATTTATATATATATATATATATATATATATATATATATTATGTTGGTGTTATGGTAATGTTTCATTTATGGTTATATATATATATATATATATTCTTCAGCAATGTCATGGCTAATATGATGATGAAACCACTCATTTTGTTTGTGGTATTTAGGCATTTGGGACTTGATAAGTCTGTCTAAATTCCACAAATTTAATTTCATTCATTCAATTTCATTTATTCAATTTTTAATTTAATTTCTTCTTCTTTTAAATATGTTTTTGGTATCTATATTCAGAGTGTTGGGGAATACTTTCATTGTCAACTAATTATTACATTCTAAATCATTATTTCATAGTTTAAGTTGGTGTTATGGTAATGTTTCATTTATGGTTATATATATATATATATATATGAAGCGATACTGAAATTGACTTGCTATATATATATATATATATATATATATATATATATTTCATTTGCTGTCATTAGTTTTCGAAAACGTTTCCGAGAAGTTTTTATTTTGCAGCATTACAAAGTTTTCTTCCCGGAATATCGGCTTTTTGGATGCCATCAATTCTAAATTATTATTTTTTTTCAGCTGCGTAACTAAATTTATACATTCAAGAGTAATAAAATTATATTAATTTTAATGTTAATGTTAATGCTATTAATTTATCATGTTTGTCTGTAGAACATGTTTGTTGAACATGAAAATGTTTACTTCAGAATGATATCATCCTAAAAACTGACATTTCGGTTTGAAACAAACTGTTTAGTAAACTATAAAAACTACTCGGAAAGGTTTTTGAAAATCAGTAGCATCAAAAGAGACTTTGTATTTTATAAAAGCTTCTATATATCTCGAAACTATATTCGTATCCAAAGTTTCTAAAGATAAAGAAACGCTTTTTGGAATCATTAATAACTCGGAGGAGATTATTGTATATTTCCTTTCGGGGTTATATTATATTTGCCTAGATTAAGAAACATTTCTATTTTTTTACCGTGCATAATGTCGCAATATTAAACCATTTTTGTATATCATTGTGCAACTATTTTGATTTTAAATTTTCACATAATGAAAGAAACACTAATATTAAATCCATGTTAATGCTACATTAAACTACTTTTGTAAAAAAAAAATATATATATAAAAAAAGTTTTATAGTATTTTGAAATCTAAATAGTAGTATTCATTCTTTACGGTTGTGATATTGATTTTAGCAGCACTATTCCAAATATGCTTCATTACTGTCAATACACTTAAAAAAAAGTCCTAATGGTAATATAACTGCTGATTCATAATAAACTAGTTTTAGATCTCAAAATCAGTGTAAGAGTCGTTCATTGTATCTATACTATATTTCGAATACGAATTTAATGGGCATAGCTTCATATTAAAATCAAATTGTCAAAGTTCAAGTTATCTTTGATCAATCAGGATTTTACAATGCATTAATAGAAATGCTGATTATTATTATTATTATTATTATTATTATTATTATGTGATACTTTATCTTATGTTGTAGAATATAGCTCTAAATTCTATGCTCATTTTATTGCATCTTTAAAACGGAAAAAACTCAGGCATATTTAAAGAAATGAAGCAATATGCCATTAATTGCACTTATTCTTTTCTGAAATAATCTTTCATTTGTTCATAGTAATAACTTTTGACTTATTAAAAACTATAATAAATATATACGTCAAAGTTGTTTTACATAAATGCTAAATGTGGATAGTTAAAAGTCAAAAGAGTTTTCTAAGAATTATCTGTAAATGACAAAATATTACGTAGCTGTCAACCCTCTATATTTTTGAGTGCCACAGTTTTTGAATATAAATATTCGCTTTATTTAATGAAATTCTGCGATTAATTAAGACAAGGGTTACTATTTGGAAGTATTGATATTGAAAAATCCAGCGGATTGGCAGCTCTGATATTAAGCATTAAAGGATATTGATAAAATTATTTATTTTATTGACATTTATTTATTTGTTTATTTATTTATTTTTGTCATTAAGAACATTTATACGTTAAATTGAAAATATAGTGCGATTCCTTTAATGAAATAATTTTATCATACAATTTCTGAACTAATGAAAATAATTTTTAACTTCATACAATCAACTCTTAAATAAAATTTGTACATTTAAAAAAATAGTTTATGCGGCACAATGCATATCAAAAATAAAAAAAATCATTATTATTATTGTTATTATTAATTTAATTTCTTATTTATATCTATTAAAAAGGACGGGGGGAAATAAGTTTATGTTTGAAATACTCAACTGTAAACTATTCCTTGGACATTTTCACTAACTGTATATTGAAATACGTCGATATAATAGAATACACAGTGGTATATATTTGTAAACTAAATTCTCACTATGACGACTCTTTTTTATATATGACAATTTGTTTAGCTTTCAGTTCTTTTGAAATATCTTTGGTACATACATGTATAATTAGAGACAAAGAAATAAAATACTTATAATTATTTTTAATTACATGCAAAATAAAATAATAAAATAAATAAATAAACCTTTATTAATTTGATTTTTGAATTGCATTTGTAAGTTAATAAATAAAACTTTTAACCCTTAAAAAAAATCGCTATTGTTATACTGATTTTGTCATAGAGTAAAATTTAAAATTAGTTCGCAACATTTGATGAAAGTGTTATTTTCCACATGAAAATTATTTTAATAATGCAGACATTTAGATATTTCACTTGCAGTTATACTGGAGTATTTCATTAATATTTTGATACCTAATCAAAATCATCCTTATGATCTTAAATATATTCGTAAAATATTCAGAATGTCTAATTTAAAATTCATGAAAATTGTTACTGGAGACAAAAACAGATCGCATTTCTTCGGTCTCTTAATAGTTTTTTTCCCTTAAAATAATAATAATAATAATAATAATAATAATAATAACAGAACAACAAAATAAATAAATAAATAAAAAGAAATAAATTAAAAATGAAAACCCTTTAACCACCCCGTTTCCAGAAAACATGTTAAAATGGCTGTAGGCAAAAATATTTTAAACATAATTCTGTTTTGAACGATATATAGTATGAGTGGATATAAAAGATATTGTAGGATCGAACTGCGATTAATATATATATATATATATATATCCTGTGATTTACAAACACACTTATGAAAAGGCAGGAAAACCGTCAGATAGTGAAAGGGTTAAGAAATCCCTGCATTTGTTTTTGGCCAATGAAAAATTCGATATGCTTCTATTTAGATGGCTCTCTTGTGCCCTATTAAAATACAACAGAATTTTTCGATTATTTGATTTAATTTGATTGGTACATAGTTTCTATTTAAAAAAAAAAAAATGAATCACCCATACATTAACTATTTAAGGAAAAGCGTTAGTTTTAACTGCCTAAGGTGTTTCGAATTAAAGGGTGTTGTTCAGTTTGCAATATCATGTATCATACACAATGATCAGAAATAGTCAGACTAAATAACTGTATACGTATTACTTGTAGATCTTGAAAGTATACTTGTACGCGTTACTTGTTTTCACAGACCCACGTTACATTATTTTTAATATTCAAATCTTCACCATGATATGCAAAAAGCAAAGTGTTTTGCAGCTTTTGTATTTTATAGTTCGCACTCCATAAACTGAAATTTTCATTTATATTTTTTATAAGTTTTAATGTATTTCTTTCAAAACAACATTTTGAAATAGAAGAGTTAATTAACATTTTTTTTCTTTAGTAATAACTTCTTAACATAATTTAAATAATATATTTTTTAAGTAAACCGTATTGTGAAACAGACGAGAGATTTTATATTTATGGTTCTGTTTCATAATTCATTTTTTTTAAATGTGCAATTAAAGAAATTAACATCTAATATTATCTTTATTGTGCTTGTTTACACGTATATCGAAGATTATATTCGTTATAAAAATTGGTGAAATAAGAGATTAACTTCATATATGACTACCTAATTTTTTTTTTTTTTTAAATATGTGACTGTATAAATTTTAATCACTGAAAATCGTAACTGTATAAATTTAAATGTTTTTTTTTTTTTTTTTTTTTTTTTTTGCCTTTGTTAACTATGTCAACACAATTTTGGAATTAGCATTTTTAGGTTAAAACTTACCTCTGAACTTTATCATAGATGATTTATTTATTTAACTATTGTGGTGCATGTGGTGATTGCATCATATTTATTATATATTTTTTATGTAAAGTTTTCATTGTTTTAACAATTTAAAAAGTGAAACTTTAATATTTTGAAAGGCTTAAAATTTATTTTCTTCGCTTTTTTCTTTCAAATTATTGCTACTTTATTGTATAAAATAATACTATAATAACAGTAATACAGAAACAATTGTATATTTTGTTTAGGTATGCTTGTTTACACATCTATATAGAAGATTACATTCGTTATAAAAATTGGTGCAAATAAAAGATTAACTTCATATATGACTACATAAAATTTTTTAAATATATGAGTGCAAAAGATGTTTTGTTACTCCACGCGCTAGTAGTAGAAACATACTGAATAAAATAATTAAAGTTTATATGTACCATTAAATGCTTAATATGCGATATTTTATAGCGATAGTGTAAAGATGTTTTGTTATTACACGCACTACTAGTAGAAGCATATTAAAATAAAATTAATTAATTAAAGCTGATATATACCATTAAAAAAACATGCTTAATAAGTTATACTCTTATTTTACAATTGTTACGGAAGTTATTTTGTAATGGCTTACAACTACATTTAATCTTCTCATTTTAAATGTAATGGAATTTTCAATAATAACAAAATAAAATAATAGATAAAAATATTTTGAACCTTTTATGAATCTGAATTTCAGTATTTAGCGCGCAATTAGCGCAAAAAAAATATTTATTTAAATTTATGAAAAAAGAGAAGGAGTAAAAATATTTTGTATTCTATCAACAGCGAGAAAGGTTATGGACTTATTATTAGCCGAAGCTAACATCTTTTATATTACTTTATTGTGCGAGAAAGAAACATGACCAATAGCCAGATAATAGGTATACAAAATAACTTGCTTCACTTGAAAATTAGAGTGCTGTTCGAAGTGTTTATATCTCTGAAATACAATGGTTACAAGTTTAGGATAATGCTTCCTTAAAACATAATTAAATCTGAAAGCAACATGTATTGAATTGAAAAGTATACTTCCAAAATAAAAAATCATTTATTTCCGCATTTATAATTATTGTGATTTAATTGTTGTTCCCGCGTGCTATTTTGAATAAAACGTTTAAATAAGAAAAAAAAAAGTCTTTAAATCCATAAAATTTTATCTTAGTCATAAGTGAAGAAAAGCTTTTTCTTTGATATTCACACACCCTAGAATGTTTTTTGTAAAGAAAGATTAAAAGGTAAATAATGAAGGGTAATTTTTAAATATTTAATTTTTAAAAGCTCAGTAAAAGTTAAACAAATGTGCTAAAGGTCAAACCTCCAAATTATTATTATTATTATTTTTTTATATTTATGTTGTTTTAAATCTATGATGAAAAATATTTGAAAACTTTCAGTCTCTAAATAAAAAAACGCACAATTCTAGAAAATTAATTTAAATAAATATTTTTGAAATGCTTTCATTAAATCTGAATGAAACTTCTATTAAATTAAAATATATCCATGAAAAAACATTTCAGCATTTTTAATTGCTTAGTAAATATTCTAACTTTTTATTTGCTACAATACACAATATAGTACATAAACACGCGTATACAAACACACAAACGCATACACACATCTATATACAGATGTGTGTGTTATATAATTATAGGTAAAATTTATGCAGTAAAACCTCCATAACGGACACTTCCAAATAGCGGACACCTCTATTTAGAGCGTACTTTTTTTTTAAAATCCCCAACACCTATGTATATATATTTACCTCTGAACAGTGGACCTCCGAATAACGGACAAATGCTTCCAAGATGTCCGTTATTCAGACGTTTTACTGTTGATAATTTATGTAAATAACTTTAATAGTTTATATATTTACATATAAGATGCAATGGGAACTAAACCACTGATACATTTGTTTCTGAAACATAGAACTGAATATTTGGCATTTCTTATTTTATTTAACCATTTTGCATTAAATTTGTAAAAAAAAAAAAAAATAAGAAAATAGTATTAAAAGCTACCCATTCAGCATGTTTATATATATATATATATATATATAATACAGAATTATTAGAACATGCATCTGAAGTTTAAGAGTCTGGTAAATTTAAAAGCTAAATGCAATTTTTAAAAAAAGTTAAATTTTAATGCAATTTCCGCTTTGTATTTAAATTTTGAGAAGCTGTTGTTCCAGCGTGGCAGCTGGAACAAAGCACATTTATTATTATCTAACATTCTTTTGTTTTTCGTTTGAGGAAACTAAATAAGTTTTAAATTACATGTGACGATAAAAGAAAGATAATGAAAGAAATATATTTAAAAATGAAAATGAAAATTGTTATTATACAAATAGCAATTGCTGTCATTATAACATTTTAAACATATTTTTCAACAAAAAATTAATTAATTTGGATATCTATTATCTGTTAAATACATATGCACTGTAACTAAAACATTCAAATTGCTACAAATATAGATGAAACATTTCTTGGAATTTATTTACAATACAAAAATTCACATTAAATTCTAAAAGGAATTAATCAAAATTTCATTGTTTAATTCTAACAAACATTAAGAAGTTAAAGAGCTTAAAAAGACATATAACCCTTTTCAACAGCAAACAGTTTCTTTGAAAAGTTGGAGAAGATACGATGTGGTGAAAAGGAAAGATAAAAATAGAGTAATAAAAAAGTCTGGGGTTTCTGAAGGGGGAGAAATAAAAAAGTTCTTAGTAGCAGATACATAACATGGTTGACAACCAAGTACCCGTGTGACGGATCTATTGCGGAGTTTCCTAACTTGGTATGCAAATGGAGGAATTTGACTTGGACGCGTGCCTCTAAGGGACCTTGCACAATAGTCCCCCCCCCCCCTCAAAAGACCGGAAGTGGCAACAACTAAAGGGTTACATGGCCCCTACCCTCAAATCAAGAGCCATGAGAAAAAAAAGGGGGGCTAAAATGTCTGCAACCCGGACTATTTTGCTTGAAAGGGAAATGAAGTGAAGAGTCGGGAAAAAGAGAAATGGACCATTATGATACGGAAGAAGCTCTTCTTGGATAGGCTTAGTAGAAAAAGACTTTATTTCAAAGACAGTTTCGTTTTGCAAATGCGGGGGAACATTAAGCGCGGTCAGCGCCATCTGTTTATAAAGTAATGCAAAATCTATTGGGATTGAGATCACGTATCACGATTTTTGTTTGCTTTTCCAGGTTCGGTTTTTAGTACTGTTGTGATTTTATGCATTTTCGCCGTAATCGTGATGCTTGTAGCGTCGTACTGAAGCATGATTTGTAATATTTTGTTGTCCTTTTACGCAGGGTCTGATTCAAGCAGGGGCGAACTGGTTCATGCCCCTGGATCTCCTGATTTTGGAGTGCGCGAAATTTGGTTTATAATTTTATTAAAGGGGAAATTAAAAATCTGTTTTGACTTTATACTATTTATAATCAATATTTTGTATTTTTAAAGTAGAATAGAATAAAAAAAAACAGTAAATATATTTATGGAAATATGCATTTTTATATCAATTTATATGTTTTCCAATGCATCAGAAATGTTTGTTTTTTTGTGACAATACAGGAAAGAGGTTCCCGAATGATTCGAGGCCCTGGACCTTTCTTTGTCGTGATCAGGCACTGCTTTTACTCATTGAACTTAATATAGCCAATGCTTGAAAGTAGTTCCCGAATGATTCGAGGCCCTGGACCTTTCTTTGTCGTGATCAGGCACTGCTTTTACTCATTGAACTTAATATAGCCAATGCTTGAAAGTAGTTCCCGAATGATTCGAGGCCCTGGACCTTTCTTTGTCGTGATCAGGCACTGCTTTTACTCATTGAACTTAATATAGCCAATGCTTGAAAGTAGTTCCCGAATGATTCGAGGCCCTGGACCTTTCTTTGTCGTGATCAGGCACTGCTTTTACTCATTGAACTTAATATAGCCAATGCTTGAAAGTAGTTCCCGAATGATTCGAGGCCCTGGACCTTTCTTTGTCGTGATCAGGCACTGCTTTTACTCATTGAACTTAATATAGCCTGTAATATCATGACAGCCGAATGACACAACGATTCTTCTTTTTAAAATTTAAATGCACAGTTTATTAAATGAGAGCTGATATTTACAAGATGATTATTTACATTATGTACACTTTCAGTAATATTCATAAAAATTGCACCTAAACCACATTACTTCTTAAACAACCAAAATATACTCGGATGCCTTCCCACATCCTACTTACTCCGAACGAACCACCATTCCTTCTCCTCTTCTCTTCACTTCCGTTTACTTTAAAACAAAAAAGGGTTGGAAGGATATTGGTTGCATGACACATCCCCCGATAAGATTGTGCTACGCAAAGCGAAGCAAAATCTGACAAATAGTAACCATACAACTATACAGCATAAAATATATATATAAACACAATTCAAAACAGATGTATAGAAGCCTTGTTATAATAGTTATAATGAATATATAATAAACATATAAAAAACACTAACAATTCACAACAGACGGAAAGACGACTTGATACCAAAATTAAACACAAAATAAAGTATCACTTAAATAATCCTTATACAGTAACTAGTCGTGACAGACTATCTGCATTTTTTAATTTTTCACCTGGGCAATGAGAAATATTTATGTTATATCTTTGTAGAGATAAGGTCCATCTTTGTAATTTTGCAGACTGAGGTGCAGATTTCTGAAGATATATTAAGGGATTGTGATCAGTTATTAGTTCAATTTCAGCACCAAACACATAAACTTCAATTTTTTTTTAATGCCCACACTACCGCATAAGCTTCACGCTCGATAGTCGACCAGTTTTGTTGCACCTTAGTGAGTTTTTGGTTAGCAAAACTAATAGGACACAACTTTTCTTTCTCATCTTTTTGCGATAGACAAGCACCAACTCCATAAGAACTAGCATCACACTGAATAGTGTAAGGCTTTTTAGGATCTGGTGTATACAGCTTAGGAGCTTCACACAATAATTGTTTTAAAGTTTTTAAAGCCTCTTCTTCAACCTCAGACCACGGAATGATTTCTGGGATTTTCTTTTTTGTCAAGTCGGTTAAAGGCTTGGCGATTTCAGCATAATTTCTTATGTAGTCACGATAATAATTAAATAAACCCAATGCACTTCTGAGGGCTGTTTTGGTTTTAGGCGATTCTATTGTCTCAATGGCACGTAACTTCTCCGGATCGGGCTCATGTCTACCTCCTCCTATGACATGACCTAGATACTTGATCTGTGCCTTTGCAAAAACACATTTTTTAACATTAACTGTGAATTTCAGATCAGTTAATTTAGATAAAACAGCGTCAAGATGTTTCAGATGATTTTCCCAGTCATTTGAAAAAATAGCAATATCATCCAGATATGCTCGACTGTACTCACGATGTTCATCCAGAGCATTGTTGATCGATTTCTGGAATGTGGCAGCCGCATTGCGCAATCCAAAAGGCATGACTTTCCATCGGTATTGAGCACGATGGGTTTTAAAAGAAGTAAGATCTCGACTCTGTTCTTCTAGAGGAATTTCCCAATACCCTTTTAATACATCTAAACATGTAATTATGTTAGCACTTCCTATTTGATTAATTAATTCAGTTGTATTTTCCATAGGGTAATCAAAAGGTTTTGTCACTGTGTTCAATTGACGAAAATCTATACATAAGCGCATGCTACCGTCCTTCTTTGCGACACATACGACCGGATAAGCTATTTCAGCTTCACTTTTTTCTATAAGTCCTAGATGCTCTAACTCTTCTATTTGTTTGTCCACTTCATTTTTTAGTGATTCCGGAATTTTATAAATATATGGTTTCTTTCTTTCCGCACCTGGTAATAAACGAATTTTGTGTGCTCCAACGTTGGCAACTTGAATTTTGCCTGAAAATAATGGTGAATGTTTTTGTAGAAGTTTACTTAACTCTAATTGTTTATCAACCTCCAGATGACTAAGGTCTACTTCTATATTATTTTCATTCGAAGTATTAGCTTTAATTGGTGTTGGGTGAATTTCACCAAATTCTACATCGTCTTCAAAAATGACCCCGACAGTCTGTACTCTTACGTTAAATTTCCTTATTTTATTCGCATGAACATGTCTGACACCCCCATCGGGTAATTTCACTTTATACGAATGTGGTTTTATTCTTTTAATTATTTCTCCGGGTCCTGTCCATCTAGCATATAATTTATTGGTAGAATCAGGGATAAGCAAATATACTAAATCACCTTTTTCAAATTCTTTCATTCTACTTCGACGATTGAAATAGCGAGTGTAATTTTCTTGTTTTTCTGCAGCAGTTAAAGAAGCAATGTCAGCGGCTCTTTCCAAATTTATTTTTAATTCTTGTAAATAGTCTACTGCTGAATTACTAAGATTCAATGGTAAGGGGATTTCACCTGACCATGATGACTTTAGTACTGCCAAGGGACCTCTAGCTTCCCGACCATACATGAGCTTAAACGGTGATACTCCAGTTGTGCAATTTGGCACTTCACGGTAGGCAAAAAGTAGAAAAGGAATATGTTTATCCCAATTAACAGGATCCGTACGAATTACATGATGTAGCATTTGTTTAAACACACGATTAAATTTTTCAATTAATCCATTTGAAGCGGGATATGATGGAGTTGAAAAGCGAGGACATGCCCCTAACCGGTTCTCAAATTCTTTAGTCAATTCAGATTTAAAATTAGTGGCCTGGTCTGAACAGATAACTTCAGGAATTCCGGTGCGCATAAAAATATCTAATAAAGCATCACACGCCGTTTTCGCAGAGAGACTCCGTAATGGTACTACTTCTGGCCATTTAGAATTTTGATCAATTAAGGTAAGACAATATTTATGCTTCCTTCCTGACGGCGGAATAATTTCACCTATACAATCAATATTTACAGTATGAAATGGATATGGTGCGCGGACAACAGGTGTAATCGGAATTTTATCTGTTTGTTTCTCAGGGCTTTTTAACTGACAGTTCTTACATGTTCTACAATAATTTTCAACATCTCTTGAAATATTCGGCCAATAAAAAGATAATTTAATTCTTTCTTTAGTTTTTCGCATCCCTAAGTGGTTTCCAAAAATTGAATCATGAGCTAAATCTAATACTTTACTTCTGTAACTTTCCGGTAACACGAGCTGATATATTTTATCACCGCAAATAGTTTCTTTATGATACAATAAATTATCCCGTATCAAAAAATTATTTTTTCCTAATTTAGCGTCCTTGAATGAATTCTTTAAGGTTGCGCAATCTTTTTGTTCTTTACAAAACTTGTTAAACTCTAAAAATTCATCATTTCGATCATTTTGTTTATTCTCTGAAGAAATAAAACAAACATTTAATTCCTCTTTCGCCAGTGGGGCGTCTGAGCTATTTTTAGCTTCGTGACCTTCGAACTCCTGCAGTTGACTATTATTACACAACTCTTCATTTTGAAGTTCAATCAAAGCATTATACACGTCTGGAGTTAATAAACAAGGCACATTTAAGTTTTCAGTGAAAGCAAAAAGCGTATTTAAGGTAACATAAATTCCACTGTTAGGTAATTTATAATGGATGGGTATAGTAGCCAAATTTGCTTGTACTTTTTCTTTGAAAGCGGACTGTAACAAAATACTACCCTTAGCTTCGATTTTCAGATCGGGAATTAATGACGTATTTAAAATACTAATTTGGGTACCGGAATCATTAATAGCTTCTATTTCTTTACCTTCTACATAAATAGTGATTTTTTTTAAAGGAAAAAGAGTAACTTCGTTTAATTGATCATTCATGTGTAAATGCCTGGAACTAACATTAGTGACTACTGCATTACTATTTTTATTTGGATTCAATTTATTTGTATCTTGTTGCATTTTCGGTTTTCTCTGACCCTGATCATCATTTTGAGTATAAGATTTATCATACTTATTTCTTCTGTTTGGGCACAATTTTGCTAGGTGTAATGGGGAATTACAAATATAACAATCACGTGATTTTGAGAAGTGTCTGTTCTCATACGTAGCTTGATTTTTCCTTAGTTGTGGGGGAACATATTTAGTATTATTATCATTATTCACTTCACGATAAATAGGCCGTTTCTCAAATTTTGTTTCCTCGAAAGACCTGCCTTTTGCAGTAAAATAAACGTCACAGTCTTTCGATAACTGATCGGGCAAAAGCCAACTTTCTCCTTGCTTGACTGCAATGTGAGTAGCTAGCTCATTATCCAAAGTTTCAAAAATTTTATCTGATATTATTAAATTAATAAGTGAATCGAAATCTTTAACGTTTCGAATTCTACAATAATTTAACCAACAGGATCTTAATCGCGAACCGAACTGTTGATGGGTTTCACCAGGTAATCTTTTAGCGTTTCTAAAATTTTGTAAACAAGTAAATGGGGACGGTTCATATTCTTTCAAAATTAAAGATTTAATTTTATCATAATCAGCTAATTCTTCATCATCAATATAAACAAGAACATTTCCTGCTTTTTCACCTACTAATTTTAGCAAAATTTCCGATTTATATTCCTTAGGAACATTTTTGTGCTTAAACGCTCTTTCTAAAGAATCAAAAAAAAGATTCCATGTTTCATTTTTCTTGGGCACTGGGATTACCAAAACTTGAACTGCTTTAATTAATTTATCTAATGATAATGGCGTACTATTTTTCCCTTCGTTATGGGTTAAATTCTCGCTTCTCATTTGTTGTTGTAAACGCAATCTATTTACTTCCTCGCCATTTTTTCTTTCTGACACTGTAGTCGATAAAAATTCAGTTACGAAATCTTTATCTTTTAAGTATTCTTTAGATTTCAATAACAAATCTTTTAATTCGGGTACTCTCTTACTAGCATCAGCTTCTTCGCCTATTTCTTCCAGAACAATAAGTAAATCTGCCTTAGTTACGTTTTTAAACATTTTCGAATAAAGTTAACAGTATCTTACTACACAATCAAATGATAAAAAAAGAATAGCTCACCTCTATTTTGTAATCCAAACACTGCGATTCAAATCACATACTTTATTATTTTAAATCGTAGAAATAACTCTTGTTCTCGTTATGAGAGCGTGCTGTAATATCATGACAGCCGAATGACACAACGATTCTTCTTTTTAAAATTTAAATGCACAGTTTATTAAATGAGAGCTGATATTTACAAGATGATTATTTACATTATGTACACTTTCAGTAATATTCATAAAAATTGCACCTAAACCACATTACTTCTTAAACAACCAAAATATACTCGGATGCCTTCCCACATCCTACTTACTCCGAACGAACCACCATTCCTTCTCCTCTTCTCTTCACTTCCGTTTACTTTAAAACAAAAAAGGGTTGGAAGGATATTGGTTGCATGACATAGCCAATGCTTGAAAGTAGTTCCCGAATGATTCGAGGCCCTGGACCTTTCTTTGTCGTGATCAGGCACTGCTTTTACTCATTGAACTTAATATAGTCAATGCTTGAAAGTAGTTCCCGAATGATTCGAGGCCCTGGACCTTTCTTTGTCGTGATCATGCACTGCTTTTACTCATTGAACTTAATATAGCCAATGCTTGAAAGTAGTTCCCGAATGATTCGAGGCCCTGGACCTTTCTTTGTCGTGATCAGGCACTGCTTTTACTCATTGAACTTAATATAGCCAATGCTTGAAAGTATCACGTAAATTTGATGTAAGGAATTTGCTGTAAATATATGATGAAACTCTATGATATGATGAAACTATAAATATATGATGAAAAAGAATATGATGGTAATATTTAATAATTGAAAATATATTTGTAAATAAAATAATTTTACAAATCTTATAAATAGAACTTATGAAAATTAAATATTTAACTGGTTTTTGTTATTATTTTTATTATTATTTATTTACAGCTTAATTCCATAACGACATTTACATTTTAACAAATGTAATATGTCATCTTCCCTCCCTTTGTTAACTCAGCTGTTCCACATTTTTTTCATAATTTGAATAGCGATGTATTTTGAAAAAATCATAATCATTTAAGGTTTGTTAAAAAACATTTATTTAGATTTAGATCCAAATTTAGAGGATAGAAGGTTGTGTGTAACGGTGTACAGTGTAAAGTAATATAATTATAAAAAGTTTTACAAAACATTTGCAAATAGGCAAATTTTACAAAGTTTCTTTTTTATTCTTTTCTCACATACTATTTTTGCACTTTTCTCTATATGCAGGATAAATATTAATAATAACAATACAATGAAATTTATCGTGATTTTTTTTTCTTATTAAAGCTTTTTTTATGTAATTAAAATGTACTTTAAGCGAAAATTTATTTTTATGAAAGACATTAAAGCTTTGCATTTTGTATTATTGACTAAAGAATGTAAAACAATTCAGTTTAATTAAATGTGCAAGCACAAAAAATTTAACTACCTTTTATTAAAATTGAAATGAAAAAAGTGAAAAAAAGATAAACAAGTGTGTTTTATTATGATACGGATGTATAAGCATATTATGCTAACCCTACCTCGATAAGTTATATATATATATATATATATATATATATATATATATATATATATATATATATATATATATATATATATATATATATATATATATATATATATATAGTTTTATCTTCCGTTCTTCACATGTGTATTCATTTTTAAATATATATATATATATATATATATATATATATATTTATATAACAAAACGGAGAACGAAGGATTCCGCAAAAAAAATTATTCCAAAAGTCACAATGGGGATATGTGAAGCTGTTTTTTCGCGGAATCCTTCGTCCTCCGTCTTATTTAATTATCCTACAAAATTTGGCACCATTCTCGCAATTAGATCGCTATACAGAAGACGCTGAGTACTGTCAGTTTAATTATGACCATCTAAAGGATGTCCTTAAAGCTCAATTACCATTACAAAATATTATAATCAATGACGTATTTGATATAGATAACTGCTAGTCTTCTTCAGTATCTAAAGTTTGAGCATCAGCGCTCACAACATAGTTACCTTCAGTATCTGAAAGCCATACTTTATCTGCTGTTACACACGAATTAGCATATTAGGCGTTACACATTTGACAGCTTCTGTGATTCATGTCGTCAACAATGTAATGTCATACACACAGTCTTTAACTCATGCCCACACAATAAAGTCCTGGAAGGTGATATGGGGTGAACGGACCTGCACTGCAAAAAAAAAAAAAAAAAAAAAAATGCTGATTTTACGTATCAAAACGTTATACAATGGTGTGAATTATAAACTAATTTACATGCAATTAGCCCATCCTTTAGATATTGCAGAAGATTTAGCAAAAAACAGCCACCACCTATTTCAAACACTTCATTAGTTATAACGTTTTGTAATGGTAACGGGACTTTAGGGTCACCCTGTATATCCATTTGAAGATTTTAATACTGAAATACAAAACAACATACTTTAAATCAAATATTTTTAGTATTTTTATAATACCAGAGTTTTATATAATGTTCTAAAACATTTCTTCTTTGAGTTTCTCAAACTATGCTACGCAAACCTTCAGATTTTGGTACGCGAAGGTTTTACAGAAATTTATTATAGAATTGGAAACCGCATTATTTTATATTGAGAGCCCTCTCAGGTCTAGTATGTCAATGTATGCCCCCCAACAAATCACAAATTTCTTCTAAAAAATTATATTAATAAATTATCATAAAATATTTTACACAATTTTTCTGGTTGTTTGTACCTAAAAATTTTCATACAATGTTTATAATTATGTATTGAATGAATTAAATCATTAAATTATAACCATGTTATTATTTCATATTTGAGTATCATTAAAATAAGATAACACGAGTATTTTTAGTGCTACTCTATTAGCTTATAGTATAGCTTATAGCGTATAGTTTAGCTTATAGTATATCGCACAAAATTTAAGAGTCGTGCATTTTTTTTCTCTTTTTCTTTTCTTCTCTCTCTCTCTTTTTTTTTTTTTTTTTTTTTTTGTAATCTTGGAAAGTAATACGATTAATAAAAATTTGACTTTTAAACTTGTTCACTATATTATTACCGATAACATAAAATAAAAATAAAAATATATAAAATGTTACAAGTTTGAAGGACATTTAACTTTAATTCTTGAAATTGAAATAGGAATGATAAAAAAGAATAAGGAACATTTAGTTTATTATGGCGTTTGCACTTTCTGGCGGTTTACATATGGGCAAAAAATAAATAAATAAAGAAAGAAAGAAAGAAAGAAAGAAAAAAGAAAAAAAAAAAAGAAAAGAAACATTGTTATCCGCATTTTTTAGTATTTTTTCTTCTGTGCTGGATTTCACGAACAGATAAAAAGGTACATTCTAAAGAAAAGCAACAACAACAACAACAACAACAATAATAATAATAATAATAATAATGATAATAAAAGTAATGATAATTCTTTACAGAAATAATGCTGAATGCAACTATATTTTATATTTAGTCACAGTAACCAATTTTGATATTTTTGTAATATTACGGATTCGAATTTAGTATTATTCTATACTAGACGTAAACATAATAACTGATAGGAATACTAATAATAACATAGTAAAATGTATTTTTCACTTTCCAAAAAATTTTTTAATAAATATTTGCACTGTCATTTTTTAATAAATATCTGCACTGCCATTTTTTGTAACATTCTATTTTATGGATGTGATACTTTAGAAATGTTTCTATATATATATATATATATCATTTATACAGTTTAATACACACACATACTCTCACACACACACACACACACACACATATATATATATATATATATATCACTGTATAAAAGAAAATCTGTTGATTTACAGAAAAAAACTGTACGTAAATAATCTGTGTATTTATTACAAACTTTCTGTTATTTTAGCAGATTTTGCCCGTATTTGTGTAAGAAATAAAGATTATGCTTGTAAAATAAACAGTTTTTTACTGGTGTCATGGCCGACTGTTTTTTTTTCTGTAAAATTAACAGACTATCCTTTTACAGCGCATATATGTATTCAAAATTAATTTTTTATATGTCAAGTTAATTTGACATAAAAACATATTTTGAAAGATTGATAATTGTGAAAACATATTTTTAGAGGTACTTAGTAACCTTAAGTGTACTTATCTATTTTGTAGAAGACTGATACGAAAAAAAAAAACCCCAGTTCAACATAGAAATTAATTTCAATCAGAAACCAGACAAATTTCAATCAGCATAAAACAAAATAAAATTTGTTTTAATAACTCATAAAAATAGAGCCTGTCATTACAAAGTTACAAATATAACATCCATGGACGATTTATTTAAAAACAAAATATCCTTTAATAAATATTAAAAAAAAAAAAAGAAAAAAAAAAGAGAGATTGAAATAATCTGAAGTTAAAGTTGATCTAGTGTAGAATCAAAAAGTTTTTAATGAACAAATTAATATGAAACTAAATCTTTTTCATGTAACATTTAGGAAAACACAAAAATTCACTCAACTTTGTCTGTTAGACAAAATTTTGTTCTAAAGACGATAAAGTACATTAAGTACCTTTGCTTTGACATTTTCTTTGAAGTCAGTTAAAACTTAATAGAAGTATTTCTGTTTTTTAAGATGATAAGCACACTTAAATTAAGTTAGAAACATGTGCTTCAAAAGCCATTATATCAAATGCAGTAAATATAAATTTTGCGAAGGAAATTCTTTTGCTGTATATCGCGAAGCTACTTTGAACTTTAAAAAGAGTTGTTAAATTTATCACTAAAAAGATTTTTGAGGGATATAAAGTTTTTATTAAAGAAAAAAGTTCCAATAGTTGCAAATATTCGGTTCTTCATTAGTATTTGCACAGATCTATAATTGTTTGTTAAACTACTGCTTTAAAAATGTTCTTTTCTATCTTTTTTTAAAATATAAAATGTTGAGGGTTTGGAATGAGAAAATTCCACAAAATTAAAAGCAAGAAAGTGAAAAAGAAGTTATTTTAATCTAGATACCAATTATTTCTTTTTTGTACATTTTCCTAAGATAATAAAAGTTAACTAAATTGATTTGGAATAAAAGTTAATAAAAAGTAACGTTAAATAAAATATAATTTTGTTGGGCTTTGGATGCCTCCTTTTTTTGAATAAATGTGTTTCTAAAACTAAACACATTTATATGTGCTAAAAAAATATTTTCGTCCATCGTATAAATGCTTTTAAAAGGACTGACTTCTTCTGTTTGGAGCAAAGTAACGTTGGAGAAGGTGGCCTAAAATTATCTCTTTAAGGAAAAAAACTTGTGTAAAATAACATAACTGTTTAAATAAAACTTTGGCCCTATGCTAGTATGTTTTACACTATATTTTGCATTATAAACATATTTTAATAACATTTTAAACTCAAATTGAGTAATAAAAAATAGATTTTTTTTTAAAAGTGTCCAAAGGATCATTTTACCCTCACCAAAGGGCAGAATGATCCTTCATTTAAAATAATTGTAAATTGTTTTTTATCGGCAAAATAAAGGATATAAAAGTAATTATGACAATACATAAGTGAAATTCAGATCTGAAAACATACTCCATTAAATAAACCAAGTCATATTTTTGTACATGAAAGACTGTAATCTAAATAAATATGAAAGTTAGTGATTACCTTATAACAGATGTTATAAAACCCAGTTTTTCAAAGAATTCCATTCAGACACGTAATATTGAGATCGCCTGAATACCGCCATTGCTTCTTCTTTACTTGACACAGTTTATGTGTTACCCTGTAGATAGCGCGGCCTGTCTGGAAGAAAACATATGTGGATCGTTTTGCCCGCTAGGATCATTTTAGACCACCGTCCCCTGTATTTTTGTAAATAACATCTACATTGACTGTTTATATGGGAATTTTGTTGTTAATGTCTGAGAATGGTAGTGTAATGTGAAAATATATGTACATAGTTGACATTATGAGAATATACTCATTTGTTTTCCATAAAATTTCCCTCCCTATTCCTAAGTCTAAATTTTAACACTAGAACTACCATGTTTCTTGTCTACCTAGAGCTATACCGGGATGGGTTATAGCTGATCCATGGACTTTTTTTTTTTTTTTTTGTATGGAAGATACCGACACACAATAAGGTTTGATGTTTAATACGATGATTTTTAATTAATGATTAATGAAATTTAGCTTCTGGAATATTACATAATATGAAATATAATACAATCAGATAACATTAAAGAAAATTTAAATTTCTAATTTCAGAATAGATACTTTGAGATTTTGACAGCTCGTAAGAAATCTAAAATATTTTTTTTTCAAATAATATACATTAAATTATCATTCTGAATTTCGTAATAATTTTTCTGCAGATTAATAAGATATTAAAACTGAACAAAAATGTAATATACAGAGTGATTCCAAATTCATGGTACAAACTTTCAGGGTTGGTACAGCACACTGTAAGAAACAATTTTTGTATAAGAAAGCGGGTTGGAATTTCATTTATATAGTCAAAAATACAGGGCGCCTCACCCCAATCCGAAGTCGGGTTTTCGTTCATAACTTTAATAGTAGTGAAGATACTTTAAGGAAATATTTACAATATGCTTACAATTCATACAAAGATGAGTCTGTTGCAAGTTTTGTTAAAATATCTTCACTACTGTAAAGTTATGAACGAAAACGTGACATCGGGTTGGGGTGAGGCGCCCTGTAATTTTGACTAAATAAATGTATTTGTGACCCTGGTTTCCTATACAATAAATGATTTTTACAGTAGGATTAATACCATGAATTTGGAATCACCCGGTATATAATTCCATGATTGTTTACTTGCATTTTAAGCACAGTAATTCTAGGTATATACAGACATTTAGATTAAAAAGTATTCGTTGGATTTCAACTAAATTCGTGTAAAGGCATGATACTGTATATTTAGGAAAAGTCAAACAATTTAAATATTTTATTCTAAAAAACAACAGTGATACGAGCGAAAAATCACGTCTTGGGTCATAAATGACTCGCTTCGGTAGTTCTAGTTTTAAATGCGGTCTTACTCTATATTCATTCGTTTCAACTTAGGTACCTCCAAAAACGAAAAGTTATTTTAGAACTGTTCTGTATTTTACAAAGGGGGAAAAATGCCATATGAATAACGTCAAGGTAATTTATTTTAAATGCATTATACTGAAAGAAAAAATATCCCATCATGACACTTGCATTTATATCTGCAGGGTATCGTAAACTGGACTGAACGTTTTTAAGGGGACTTGTTGGCACGCTTTGAAATTTTCTTGACGATTTTCATGACAAAAAATATAATATCATGGCTACATTAAAATAAATAAAGAAGAAAATTTAAAAACGTTTAAATTTGTTTAATTTTTAATATTTTCACACATTTTTTCCGGTATTGTCACAGGAGTATCCTTCTTAACTTTAGAGATTACCTTTTCTACACTGAAAAAAAAATGTTGTTTTTACGGTATAATACTGGCAGCTGGGATGCTAGTATTGTACCGTAAAATCAAAAAAAAAAAAAAAAAATCAGTGTATAAATCAATTAGCTTTTAAGAAACAAAATGAAACGTCCTTAGCTATGCTAAAATTGAGTGAAAAACACTAATTTCTTTATACATACCTTTAAAAAAATATTGTGTTCATTCTATTGTAAAACCCATCCATAATTCTATTGAATATATTTCTTCGATTATGTAAAAAATATATGTCATTTCTTACATATCTGTTGAAGTCTAAGCATTTTAAAGATAACAAAATGTCTCGAAGAAACTCGAACTTAGAAAACTGAAATTAAAAATTGCAACTCTGATATATTTAAAGGGAAACGTATTCTTTAAAAAATCTTTTTCACATGTTTATAATAACCGAATCTTTACATGAGTTCGCCAGAATGTAACAGCGACACATTTTAGGCCAAAATTTGGAAAAAAATGATGTTTTCGACATTTTTTGCCAAGGGAGGGGTACCAAGTCTTCTTAAAATTCAGTAAAAAGTAAAAAGGTCGTAGCTGCTGAAGCTATTATTGCAGGATATTAATGTGTAAAGTCAGAAATTTCTTTTCTATATTGAAAAAAATAAATAAATAAAATTTGATTTTATAGTATAATACTGGCAGCTGGGATGCTAGCATTATACTGTAAAATCAACAATGTTTTTTTTTTTTTTTTTTTTTTTTTTTTTTTTGCAGTGTATGCTTTCTTGTTTTAGGTCTTAGATTGGAATATCACCGATGTATGACGTTACCCTATCTAAAATTGTAATAATTTTCAAAACGAACATGCAATTTCAAAATGCAAAACATTTTTTTTTCTTTTTTGCCTTTCAACACTTAAACAGAATAAAGGGTAAAGGATGAGGAGATTTTGATCCAACTTTATTCGTTAGTTTGAGTGTTATAATACTCTGAGACAGAATGCTGCGTCAAATGTATAGTTGATATTTGAAACTAAAACAAGATAGAATAGTAAAGGAATTTCCTACTTCACACATTAATCTCCTACAAGAATAACTTCACCAACTGTCTAGTTTTACTTTTTGTTAAATTTAAAAAACCTTTAGTCCAATTTAGAGTACTACAGAATAAATAATGCAATACACTGCAAAAAAAAAGGTGTTGATTTTACAGTATAATACTGGCACCCCAGCTTCCAGTATTACTGCTTATTTTACTGCTTATTACTGTTAATTTTACGGTAGCTGGGGTGCCAGTATTATACTGTAAAATCAACACTTTTTTTTGCAGTGTATACTTTAGACGACAATAGGCTGTATCTGTATGAAATATGTTTACTGAAAATAATAATAATAGTAATAACTAAATAAAAGCATGATATTGCGGCCAAATAACTCGACTAAACAATAGCATCGAGGCCCCTGATATCAGCGGCCTCAATTTCATGTGTGCAAATCACATTTTTATTTCGATCTTACTTTACATATTATATAGTATCCTACAATCCTACAATCCGCAAGTTAATTATTTAAAATTACATAAATATTTATGAGCATATAAAAATGCTCAAAGGTTTAGAAAATGTAACAATTAGAAACTGTTAAATTGCGTCAAAACATTAAACATTTGCGTGTTACACTATGATTTTTTTAGGATGAGCATCTTGTTGTACAGGGATTTTATCCTAATAACAATAATATCCTTATAACAATGCTTACAGATCTGCCGACTGAGAGACATTTGTTACTGAAGTTCAATAAAATATCATGTAACAAGGATACTTATGCAAATGTAAATCGACCTTATTAGAATTACAGCTAACTTAGAAATCCAATGTCATTATACTTTTCGTCTGGTAAAAACAGTTTTGATGGTCATTAAAAATATTTAAATGAGAGATCTCAAGTAAATGCATCCTGACCTGTTTCGATGGAAAAGCCATATACGAAAATCACCGAAAGCAGGCTTTTAAAACGAAATACTATAATTTTAATTTTATTATCCATCTGCTGCGACCAGTTTAGTCATCTTTAAATGCATACAATGCATTGCAATACAATTGTGCTAGATGCAATACATTCGCGCAATTACTACGCATTGCATTTGATGATTGGATTCCCAATTCTATTTAATTATTTAATCCTCACTCAAATTGAGCGAAACCGATAAAAGTGGCAGGAGCATAACGTATATTTTTGGTGGTTTTGTGCTATATCTTTACAAAACTACGTAATTAATTCTCTTCGGTAATTATGCCCCAGAATATCCACTTGCATTTTAAGTGCCACACATACCCTTCTATGGAGACTTTAAACCTATTGTGTAATCATCCATAATCGAGTCCACTACTAATTGCCAAATTTTAGCGAGATTTGGAGCAATGAATCGGTTTTTGTGCCATCCTTTTAATAGTATTCACATTTAATTTAAGCCATATTGTTGCTGGCATCGATCATACTTGACGTCAACATTGACTGGAGATGACGACGCGATTACGGAAGATTAATTAATCTGTTTCATTTTCTCATCTGAAGTTTCTGTTTAATTTTTCGTAATTGGAATTGTTTTAATGATTTTTTAAACACCTTGAAATACAGTTGCTAAGCAATTATTTTTTAAAAAGAGAAAAAATATATATGAATGGTGTCAAATTTGTAAAAGTGATACAGTAAAATATTTTATATTTTTGAAAGAGATGCATAAAATTTCACGAAAACTTACACAATTAATTTCGAATGTATTGGCAAAATTTTAATCACGTCAGATTAATATAAGGCGTGCGTGGCGAAATTGCATCATCCATAATTTAATATTTAAATGAATCATTGAAATCCACAATTTTCTTTTCCATGAATGAAAAGAAATGAATCCAAATTTGAAAATCATCTGAATTCTCATAGAAAAAAGCATTATGACATTAAAAAAGAAAAAAGTTCTATATTTTCCGAGCGAATCAACCAAATTTAATGTAAAACTACACAGATGAATCAAACCTACCTGGGCAACATTTCTACTAAATTTCAAGCTAATCGTATGATTTTTGCGGCAGTTATCGCGAGAAATACATAGATACATACAGAGAAACAGACACCAAAATTTTTTTGTCTCCAGATTAAATCCTCAACTGGCGTTTAGGTAATAACTACAATAACATATCATTTCGTTTATAATAGAAGACAGCTATAATATCAGATTTTTCCAGCAAAGATAATGGATTATACATTTACTACTATTATCATGATAAAAACAAAACGAATAAAGTTAATACTTTTACAAGCTTTATCACATGAAGTTAATTTAACTTTAGATTTTGAATGTTTTTTTTTTAAACTTCTTTGAAAATTTAAAATATATTCCAGAATTTAGTCTATTCCAGTTTATATGCAATTACATTAAAGTTTACAAATAATTTCTCAAACAAGAGGAGAAACACTTTTTCCATTTTAACCATTCCAATTCACCTTAATTCAAATTCTACACCTCCAGTATTAAGCTTTTAATTTGCTCCAGTTTGCTTACAGGAAATTTTATTTCATTGTATCTTTTCATTTATTTATTTGTTTTAGAATCTTGTGATATCTTTCTTATTAGACTATTCCTATGGAGCTCTTAGATAAGAAAAATCGCATTACAATTGGAAATTTTGTTTATCCACTGTATAAAGGAATTTAAATGTTCTTAATAAAACAAAATAGTATGCACTGAATTACTGAAGATCGAATTATTCGGGAAAATAATGCGAATAGAAAAACAACAAACCTAATTTACATATAATGTCTACGCGGATCGCAGATAAAAAGTAGGTTGGTATTAAGCGCACATCTCTAAATAGCGAATTCTGGAATCTTACGGTAAAACATCTCTAGCATTCTAACAAGAATTTCATCTACTATTTTGTATATGTATTTGATAAAAAGAAATGTAGATTGTTTTAAAGAAGTATATGTTTAATTTCGTTGAATCTTGTGGTTATAGCTTAGAAATTAAGACAAAATAAAACTCAATTAGAAAAGATAGATTAAAAAAAGTGGGGGAGGGGATGGAGAAAATATATACAGAGTGTCTCAAAAAAAAAATCTTGATATATTTTACAATGACATGAGATAAGACATTGAAACTCAACTTTCTTTTTTTAAATTTTCGAACGAGGCCGACAATTTATGAACTTGTTTGTTAAAAATTCTCCTTTGTGTAGCAGTTACACAATACTACATAAGATGTGCAAGTTTTTTTTAAAAGAAATAAATGTCAATAAGTATTGTCACATGAAAAGTGCAAAAATATAACACTATTGGTACTTGATAGGCCTTCATATAAAAAAAGTGTGTGGAGCAGTACAGATATTGCCATTATATTAAATTATGGTAACGAAATAATTCAATCAATTATTGATAGCAGGAAATTCTATTAAAAAATTTCAAGTATCTACAAAAACTGTTAAAAAATTCCCCAATGTATTGCAGCTAACAAATAGTATAAAAGAGACATTCAGGTTATTTTTGAAAAAAAAAAAAAGCAACATATTAATAGACCAATTACGTATGAATATTTAAAAAAATAATAACACTTTACAATTTTAGCACGTGATAAATTTCTTTACGAAAAAAAATTAAAAAAATAGTTTGAAGAGAAGTAAAATATGTAGTCATTATATTAAACCACTGTGGAAAATTAATTCAATGAACTATGGTTACTGGAAATCCACTCTCGTAATATCCATTGTATACAAATAGCTAAACGTAATAAAACTTCTACAAATATATGATTATCATTTTGACCTATAATGTAATTTTCTTTGTTAAATTTTTTAATTCTTTCTGACTTAGGGTACATTCCAATGTGCATAATATATAACCTTTTGGATCATTTGGTATCAAGCGTATACTATGATAGTGACTAACAGCAACAAGTTTTGATTTTGTTAAGTTTTGTTAAGGGTTGTTTTTGTTGGCCTAAAAGAAGCCCAAGAAACGTTGAATTTTAACGGGTACTTGGAAAGGAATAAAGGATTTTTAAGCGTCGTATACCAGTGTTGTCCATATTGTTATAGGTGGGAATGCTTTCAGGTAAGACTTTTGAAAATCCATGATTGCAATAAAATTATATTAATAATAATAATAATAATTAAAAAAAACTTTTGTGTACGTTTTCTTTATTTTTAAAGTATCTTTGAGTGAATTTTAATGCCAAAATATTACAGAACCAAATTAAATATTTTTCAAGGTTTATACAGGTAGGACCAGCCAAGATTTTATTTTGAAAGGGTTGAAACATCATAAAAATAATTTCTTTTATAGTTGATTCATTGTTCGAGCTATCAACTCGAGTTGACTGATATTATACATATATGAAAAATATAATCATATATTTCATAAGCTTGAGAAAAAGGAGAAGCAACGCCTGATGTCAAACACCAAGGCACACTCTTTATTTGACGAATTAAATGAGATTAAACCATTGATTAAGCCCTTTTGCCTCACTCGAAAGAAAATTTATTCAAACAATCAGTAAACGTCATTGTTTGTTTCTTTTTAATGATTTTATTAAAATGTAAAGATACTTTTCAGACAGTCTATATATTTTTTTTACAAGATTTATTTATAAAATAAAATTTTCTAGTTAATTGACGGTGCTAATTTCTCCAATCACAAACTATATATAAACAATATTTCACTTTAGTTTATTATAAGTAAACTAACCGGCTAATAAGGTGAAATATGATGTCTAAGTAAACAATTTGGAAAAAGCATAACATATTTGAAAACCCAATTTCAGGAATTACCAACAATATTCGAAAAAATATCCGAATTCTTTTGTGTAGTCCTGAATATGATAAATAGATTTGTATATATGCTATACAGGGTGTAAAAATTTAATTCAGTTAGGAAATGCATAGCACAGTTTAAAATTCCCCATCTGGAATTTCCGTCAATAAACGGAAATGTGATCGAGATTTTTTACGGTGACCTGTATATGATCTATAAAATTTATACACACCAAGTAATAGCCGAAAATTAGTTAAATTTAAAAACGCGCACCGCAACTGAAAACGCACTTCTAGCAATTATTGTTAACAGACAGTAGGTACTTTAACCGAATTATTTTGTGTGTCCCTGTAAATGAATGATGGGTGCTATGCACACAGTATTCTACTGTAAGCCCCATGTAATGCAATTTAGTGATACATATCAATTTCAATATGTTTGAAATTGTGTAACATCATTAAAATAAACCGCAAACGATCTTCCCCCATAGACTGTAATGTAACAGAATTCTTTTGGGTGTCACTTTTGAGTAACTGTAAGCGGGACACACTTCATTTTGAATATCGAACATGACATAGTTAACATCAATAACATACATCAATTGTGTGACAATTCGAGTATATTTACGCGAGTTAGAACATGGACAGACAGAAAAACCGAATTTATAAACACTTTTCAACTATGTTGGAAAGTGTTAAAAATACTAATTTAACTAGAATTTATAACGTAATTACTTTGGGATAATTGTTCATAATGATTTTCGAAAAAAATTGTCGGTAATTAGCCGAGATATTAATCGTTAAAGACTGGAACTGTTTGTACACACATAAAGACGCGAGCGGCGCACTCTATGCGCCATCGGCTTTTAAAGCCTAAATAACAACTTTTAATGATATATTTGTGTAATGCAATGTAGTAGTGTAAAAACAATAAATATCAAATTGTTAAAAAGAATGACTAATTTAATTAGAATTAATAACGTAATTACTTTGGGATTCGCAAATAGTTTTCATTAAGTGGCGCACTCAATACGCCACCCGAATCTTTAAAGGTTAATTAAAAACATATCTAGAAAAACGCGGCACGGACAAAGGCGGCGTTGCAACTTTGCGACACTCTTTCGAAGCGCGCTTGGCACAATGCCAAGTTTAAATTTTGTACAAGGTCTTTGTTTTAGAGAGAAATATTAATTGTTTTTTTTATCTAATAGAATTCAATTACGACATGTGGTTTTGTTATACGTATACGAGTATGTCTTTGAACAGTTTTGATATTTTGTTTAACTATATTTACTTTTTTTTAATAAGATTTTTTTTTTTTAAATGTCCTGCGTTCTACCATATTCCTTTCTCTCAGACATTACTAGGTATGCCAAATATTCTTTTAGCAACGATTTTTTGTAATATTGCAGTTAGTAATTAACAAATTTATTGCGCGGGACATTTTGTGCGCAAGTAAAACTATTGTTTCTCGAGCAGCAATTTTTTTCTATTTGTGAATAAATAAAATTTTCACTTTGACTCCGATCCCGAAGGCTGGCATAAAAATCGAGACTGAGCTCGTTTCGGGATCGTGCTGAGTCCGTCTTATCTCTAATCAGCACATTTTTCTTATAAGCCAGCCATGCATATCACAACTGAGCGATCAAACTCCAGATAGTTGAATATTGATTTCAAGAGAAATGCATTGACTCTGACTTAAATATTTTACTTTGAAAAACCGCATTTAAAAGTCACTGCAACAGAAAAACATCTCTGTAGACGTTTTCTTTTTTTTTTCTCTTTGAGAAATCGGGGCTGAAAAGCATTCTCCCAAAATTTTAACCACAATAAAACAAGGCACATCGAGAGCGCTCTCATACGGAATTATTCGAAATATTTCTGAATATTCGAGTGCGCCTTCTGTTTACTTTGTCGAAAATGGTGCGTATAAAACGGAGGAGGGGAGGGGCTTGTGTAGATGCAACGCAAGATTGAAATAAATTTTTCGGAGTTTCTACTCACTTAGAAAAAGTTGTCTTCGAATTCGAGAATGCTTTAAAGATGCTGTGTATCACCATGTATCGTCGTGTATTTCATGTTTTAAAGAAATGTACGATTTTTTAAGTTTTATTTACCGAACGGGAAAGAGGGGAAAAAAATGATTTATTTTTCTGCTACAAACACTCTAAATCTCTATTTTTTTTGTGTGTGTGCTTATTTATTCTTAAAAATGCACAGTTTGGTGAAATACCAGAAAGAGTAGTAAATCAAAAGAGGAAGTATAAATGTAGAGTGAAAAAAAGTTTAAAAAAATTAGCATAAAATTAAGAAAAAGAAAAGATGAATGTTAAAGTAAGCCAACATAATTGAATTTATATCATTAATATGCGCATTAATGAAGTACTACTTGCAAAACTCCGGAATTTACAATAAAGTTTTGTTATAAAAGCGGAATGATGCTTGTGACAAAATTTATGACAAAAGTCATGAGAGTAGAGAATGTAGACTATTTTTTAAATATTTACGCAAATTATTGTGTAAATATTTGCAACATCTAATAAAGTACCTCCATGAATTAACAAGTTAAATTATCTCCAAAAAATGACAAAAGTATTTTACGTGCTCGCTCTTATTATTTTTAAATAACTTGAAATAACTTTGAATAACTTTTAAATAACTTGCCGCGCATGCGCGGTAGCGTATTACTGCTTATTTTACTGTTTAATACTGTTAATTTTACGGTATAATACTGGCAGCTGGGATGCCAGTTTTATACTGTAAAATCAACAATTATTTTTTGCAGTGTATTATTCAGGGTGATCAATTTAAAAGAGTATACCCGTTGGTTTTTCTTATTACCCTTAAATTTGACGGATGTGGCAACTATTCTAACACTGGAGTATAATTGTTTGAGCCATGTTTAAATGTGGGAGACAATTTCCAACACTGTTGGACTGTTACATATTTAGTTGTGAGATAAAACAGAAATGGAGATGCACAATGTTGCTTAATCCTGTGATAATTTTATTTTTAAAAAACATAATTTAATTCAAATTTTTTACATTATCATTCCTTGCAGCAAATGTTGAAAATGTTTAGTTCATGCAGACGATTTTTATTGTTGCCATTCATAATCTTACGAAATGAGTTTAAAAAAATTCAAATTATAAAAACCTCGCAAGAAGCAGACGATTTACTCAAATCATTTGCGTAGAATCGGAATAAAAATTACTAATGGTGTTCACGCGAATTTATGTTTAAAAAACGTGTTTTCGCATTTAGAAAGTGAAAGAAAAGATACCCGCATATTAAATATAGACATATTAAATAAGTAATTATGGTGAAAGTCTTGCTACATTTATTATAGATGTAGATAATACAAAAAACAAATCGGGTACTCTTTTAAATTGATCACCCTGTACATGAAAGCGATAATTTTATGCCTAAAAGTCAAATGTAATGTAGCTCAAAATCATACAATATGGTTTTAAAAAAGCTTTATTAACATTTATTTTGAAAGGGATGGAATTTTACGGCATGTGCTTGTAAAGTGAGAAAAATCGAAACATGTAATGAAAATAGAGATATTCACAGATAAAAATAGTAAAATAATTTATCCATGAAGACTCTATTTCCCATCTATTATCCGTGAATCAATAGAAATCTACATGTGTAACGTTAACATTTGCAATGAATCCGCCTCATTTGAATTACCTAAAATTTGGCACGAGGTACTTTTCCGTTTTAAAAAACGAATAACGAAATATTAATTTTCACGTTTACAGTTGGCTATTTCAAGCACCTGCTTATTTTACATATCGTGATTCATGTGTTCAAGTTTATTTTCAACATTTGCGAAAATATTTTGTTTATCGTTTTATATCTTGAAAATGGCGCCGTATGAGCGTTGAAACGTATGTCGATCATTAAAAGGTTTTTATAAGCCTTTTGTTGTTTCTATTTGTATCACTTAAGCATTTTATCTATAATTTTAAAATTAAAATAGATATTTTAAACATTTCTTCGATGTGTGATGCATACTAGTAATTAGTTGCTTTTCATCAAGGGTACGGTCTTAAGGACTTAGTTAGGACTTTTAACTAGATTAAAGATTCTCAAATATATATATATATATATATATATATATATATATATATATATATATATATATATATATATATATATATATGGCATTCGTCGATCTATTATCCAGTTCTTCTCTTATAATTCTGGGTAAGGTTTCTCTCTTTTTAAGTATTGTATTTGTTTTATGAATTTTCAGTCTTTTTTTTAATTAGATGGTTATGGTCATAGAGTGGTCGTCCCAAATTCATATTCTTTAGCAATTTTAATGCTAATATGAAGATGAAACCACTCATTTTATTTGTGGAATTTATGCATTTGGGACTTGATAATTCTGTATAAATTCCACAAATATCATTCATTCTATTTTATTCAATTTTTAATTTAATTTCTACTTCTTTTATATTAGTATCTAATATCTATTTTCATTGTGCTGGGGTTACAATTTCGTTGTCAATAAATTATTACTTCCTAAATCATAATTTCAAGTTTCAATTGGTGTTATCGTAATGTTTCATTAGTGGTTATATATATATATATATAATATGCGTTAAAAAAAATACCGTGGACTGTTTCAACCTGGACAGCCTATAATTATCATGAGCAAAGAAAAACAACTTCCTTTAAACTCTTAGAAGGTGTAAGATGGAGTAGATAAAAGAGAACGGATTTAATGCGACTTTCTCTCCGATGATATGCATCAAAACTACTTCACTTCTCTAAACTTGAAATTTATGACCAATTCCAAAAAGAAATCAGTGTTGAAAGGACTATAAAGAAAAGAGAAAAAGAATACATTTGATGAAACCTGTAGGTAAAAGAATTCTAGTGACCTCTGTGAAAGAAGTAACAAAAAAAAAAAAAAAAAAAAAATTAAACTTAGAAGATCGGAAGAATTGTTAAAACGAAGAAGTTGTTAACGAAGTACGTTTTCTAGAATTGTCACAAAACTTTTCAATTGAATTCCACTGTCCGAGCGTCCAAGTTGGTGACTTAGATTTTTTAAGCATTAGTCGTTAAAGGTGTCGGGGGTGGAGTGGACAAGGAATCTTCGTTCCCCAACCCGAAAAGTCTTTACACAGATCTTTCATCAAACACTTCCCGTGAAAAAAAAAACGAGGGAAAAAAAAAAGAATTTTATAAAGTTTTACGCATCACATGAAAGTAGCCATTTTGAGATTTTCTCTTAAGGCATGGCTAAAGGATATAGTTGGCAGCTTTGTAAGATTCAGCCTTTCCGTCTTCGTCTCACCATTTTCTCATCTTTTTGTGTCTTTTTTGGCCTCTTTAGAAGATAAAAAGTTTTTTTAGATATTTGTAAAAGAACGCTAAAAGATCTCCTTTTCTCGTTTTTTAAAATGTAGTGTTTTAAACATACTTTGTTAAAAAAGTATTCTAAAGCCGAGTTTTTCTCATGAGCAATAAAAAAGCATAAAAATTAAGAATATAATATTAAATGAAATAAATAGTTTGGTTTCCAATCGAATATTGAATTTAAATAAATAGTTTAGGTTTTATTCAAAAATATATATTCAAATTTAAGTTTGCGTTCCAAATAATTTATTCTTCGCCACCAATATTAAAACAAGATTAATGTAAAGGATCAGGGTTCATAAGCCGTGTTTTTGGCCCATGAAATAAGACTAAACTGGATTTTGTTATATTGACATAATTATTTCACTTTTTAATATTAGAAGGTTTATCCTGTACGATTTCAACAATAGTGTTTGCATTTTGTTCGGATTTATATGGCTTACACAAGATCAAAGTTCGTATTACTCGTAGTTTTTGATGAAAAATACGCAATTTCTCCTAATTTTACCTCAATTATTTACATGAGCGCAATCGTGCAACACTTTCTTCTTTACATATTTTATAAAATACATCAAAATGTACAATATATGTAAAAATAAAAGTGTTGCAAAGCTGCGCTCATAGTAAAATATTAAAAAATATATTAAAAATGAGGTAAAATTAGGAGAAATTGCGTATTTTTCATCAAAAACTACGAATAATACGAACTTTGAGCTTCTGTAAGTTATATAAAAACAAACAAAATGCAAAAAATATTGTTGAAATCGTACAGGATAAACCTTCTAATATTAAAAAGTGAAATAATTAAGTGAGTATAACAAAATGGAATTTTAGTCTTATTTCATGGGCCAAAAACACGGTTTATGGACCCTGATCTTTTAGTAGATTAATTTTAAAAAGTTCAATTAAAATTTTGCACATTTTCATACCGTAGCTTTCAATATGTTTTATTGTTTTAATGTTTGAAGTTTCATTATCAGATTTTGTTTTTTGGGGAGGGGGTCCGAGATTGAAACTATTTTATAATTTGTGAAATTAAAGTTCTTTATATGCTCTTTAAATACATAATGCTAGATTTAAGGTAAGATTATCAGGTCAACTGTTAATCTTAATTATACGATGCAAAATGCAATATACAGTTTATAGCAAAATCCAGTTATTGCAAGCATGAGTTTGATTTTATTGGATTGTTAGCTTTTCAGTTTTTTTTTTTTTTAAATATTTTATTAAATGTAACGTGCAGCTTTCTCAATTAATAATATATATGAATAATTATTTATGTTTTGAACAATACATCCTGCGAAAACGGAAATTGTCTATTTCTATAAGAATCTTAAACGCAAACGCAAATGTTAATTAAGACAAAAATCTGTCTAAAACAGAAGTTTTTTTCCGATCGCTTGGTATTTCATTTTAGCAGGTTTTACTGTATTAATGTTGGAATTACTTTTACATGTTGTTGAAAATGCATAGACTTAGGTAAATTAAAATATCTGAAAGGTTACTACATGATTTACTTTTTGCTCACCAAAGAATAGAAACTGGAACATTGGAATGAGGCTTTTTTGTTTTACATATGGGTCGATATTAATTTCTCCATCACATTTTGATATGCTATTAGACATACAAAGTATAATTTACAGGAATATCAGAATACTATCTGGGTGATTTGCGCATGTTGGATTTTAAATTTGATAGTTCTTTTTCCCTATCAACTATTGAAAATACAAATTAGTATTAAATAATATGGCACATTGACGGAAAAATGTCCAAAAACTAAAATCAAACAAACTTATTTTTAATATGTACTATGCATTGAATGAAAGAATAATATGCATAATTTTAGAAAACACAAATATACATTGACGCATTGACATCCTGAAAAATTAAACACAAGCACTTTCTACATAAATCAGTGACGTGAGATAGTTATTATCTTTTAATATCTGACAAAGACGTAAGATGTTGTGTCAAATGAATCAAAAGTTGTGTTAACTAATAAACAAGTAATATAAAAAAAAAATTTAAAGTCAATTCCTACTTTTTAATCATAAATATATAAAATAAACCCGTGCAGCATTAATGTCCCACGTTATCTTTATTGAACATTATTTTATAATCATCGTTGCGGTATTTTATTTCTGTGGCATCACTAATTTGAGATAAATCTTTCATTTCATTTATGAAAACAATGGGAGGAATTTTTTTCTCCCATTTAAAGCTAAAATTAATTAATTAAATTTAATTAATGAATTAATATTTGAAAAAACTGTATTAACATAAAGTGTTATCCACTACAAGTTTAAAAAAAATTATTTGAACTTGAGTGGATGAATAGAAAATATTTTATTAACGATTGAAAATTTGAACAAGATATATATAGAGAGACAGTGTGAGCTAATAGTGGGAATTTAAAAAAATCAATAATAATAATAATGTTCTTAATGTATATAATACAATTTTGTTGTTGCGTATTTAATAAGAACATCCAACAATAAAATGCAGAAATGTAAGATGTTCTTAGAAATTACATTGGTGAAAAAGTTTACATATAAATTTTAATAATTTTATTACATAAAGTTAATATTACATAAAGTTAATAATTTCGGTGTGTAGGAGAAGACTTTTTATACAAAAGACTTTTTATCTGTAATAATCTAAATATGTTTATATGTTTATTTTAGAAAAATGTTGGAAACTGTCGTTTTATTATTGTTATTATTATTATTATTATTATTACTATTATTTTAGAAATGCGTTTAAAGGTCACGAAAATGAAGGATCTATAGTTAACTATAGAAGGCATCATTTTAAAGTTATCAACAAAATTGAAAGAAATTCTTAAGTATAGGAATGAGCTTGAAAACCAAGATACATTTCAATAGTAGAACAAATGTTTCTAATAAAAATACAAAAATATTCCAAATACTGATTATGAATGTTTTCTAGAACATCTAAATCAGAAATTAGAGGTAGGTACACAACTTTCGGCATCATCGGCCCACTTTTAAAGAGGAAAAAAAATTAAATTCAAGGGAAAATCTTTTCTGGGGGGCCGTAATTACACTATACAAATACTAAAGATAGTTGTTAGGTAAAAATTTTAGAAATATATAATATACAGTTTAATAAAAATGCAAAAAATGTCGAAGTAAATGAAGTTCGAGATCTTTACTCAAAGAAATGCTTTTGAATTTATTGGGTACGTCATCCGGAACATTTTGACATGACTAACTATACGTAATATTCTTTTGATCTGACTTAGCCATGCAAAATTCTTCCAATTCTTCTTGAAATGAAAGGTAATAAGTATCTGAATGTCCACTATACTAAATGTGCAAGCATAGGTAATTCAGTTTTAGTTACTAAATGATGCTTCATTATCCAATTAATTAAGAGAACAGTATAATTATGAAATTCACTACCACACTTCTCAAACAATCTTAGTGCATTTTCTGCTGCCTGATACGAAGCATTAACTTTATGAAAGATTAATTTCCCATAGGAATTTACGAACCAGTTACTTAAAATTTTTATTAAAATATCAGTTTTTTCATGAAAGTTTTGACCAACTGCCAAATGGGATACATTACAGTACTGGGCCGCATGCGTCCCAGTACTGTAACGAATACTTAAATTATGTTCATACTGATTTTAAGACAGATTAAACTGTATTTTTATTGCACTGTTGCACTTTAATGTACTGATGAAAATTCAGATTGAAGCTGATTGGATGATTCAAAATTCAGCTACATAATTTATGCTTACTTACGAATGAAAACAGAAACTGATAGTCCGAAAAAAATGTAAATTTTTTCCAAAGTAAAAAAAAAAAAATGTAATTTTCGTTTAGTTTTATCTAGTTATCTCGCAGTCTTAAAAACCCAAGAACATTAGCATTGATGAAAATCTCTCGGCAGCTTCCTTAACATTAATTTTTCATCTTCGTAACTGTATTTCAAGCGTAACCAGAGATCGCGAAATATTCAGTTCTTTCCGGAAAATTTCAAATTTCGCAGAGTGGCCTTCGGAAACTTTTTTTTCTCTCCAAGAAGTTAGAAGTTCCAGCGTTATTAGCATTTGGAATTTTCCCAGTCTTCTTTTTTTCCTTACTCACTGTCCCCAAGGAATGAATCTTTCGTTGAGAGTCGGCGAAAAAAAAGTGTTCCGCTTCAGTTAGACATAGAGGAAATTTTATTGCAAGCATAAGCCTCAGGTAAAGCAGATAAGTTCCAGGGGATGAAGAACTCCGCGAGTGTAAGTGAAATTTAACGGGAGTTCACGATTTTTATGTAACCCTTTCTCTTTCTTTACCTGGTTGTTCTGCGGTTGTACTCCGGGGATTTTTACATAAAGTTGAAACTTGAGAAGTTTAATAGTGTGGTCAGGTAACAAACTTTAGCAAGGGTTCATATTTTAGTTCATTTTGTCATCGGTCGGGAAATGAAAAATTTCTAAATCTTTATTAACAAGGGATTTTTTGTATGGTAATATTTTCATGTATAGAGATTTGGTTTGTTTATGCTTGGATGGAAGACAAATTTTTGTATTCAATACAATATTCAATGACTTAATTTTACGAGTATGGTCCAGGTTATTCAAATTATAAAATTCAGTAGGGATTCCTATTTTAGTTCATTTTGTCATCGTTAGGAAAATGAAAAAAACAATTCAAATTTAAATTAACAAGGTTTTTTTTAAAAAAAATATTTATATGGTAATACTTTCCTGTATGGGAATTTGGTTTGTTTATGCTTGGATGAAATCAACATTTTTTGTTCTTTTCAGTAATCAATAACTTAATTTTATTAACTTGGTCTGTTTACAATCTTCAGTAGCGGTTTTTTTTTTTTTTTTTTTTTTTTTGTCATTGCCAAATGAACACTTTTTAAATTTTAATTAACAAGGGATTTTTTTCTATTTGGTAATATTTTCATGAATGGAAAAAATAGGGTTGTTTACACTCGGATGGAAGCAAAACGTTTTGTTCTGTATATTCAATAACATAATTTTACTAGCATGATCCGTTTGCAAAGTTCAATTTGGATACATATTTTAGTTCATTTTGCTATCGGTGGGAAAATTAAAAAAACTTTAAGCTTTAATTAACAAGGGATTTGTCGGTTTATTTATTGCTTGGATGAAAGAAATAAGTTATTTTGTGTAATATTCAGTTGCTTAATTTTTCTAACGTTGTCAAGTTACAAACTTCCGTTAGGGATTAATATTTTCATTCAATTTGTCACCGGTAAGGAAATGGAAAATTTTCAAATTTTACATGACAAGAATTTATTTTTTAAATAGTAATATTTTTAATAGTAATTTTGGTTTGCTCATGCTTAGATGAAATCTCAACTTCTTGTTCAACACAATATTCAATAACTTATTTTTACTAGCATGGTTTGGTTACAAACTTCAGAAAGAATTCCTATTTTCGTTTATTTTGTCATCAGTCACGAAATGGATTTTTTTCCAATTTTAATTAACAACGGATTTTCTAAATAGTAATATTTTCATGTATGAAAATTTCGTTTGTTTTTGCTTGAATGGAAGGAAAAATTTCTGTTACATACGATATTCAATAGCTAAAATTTATTACCTTAGTCCAGTTACAAACTTTATTAGGGATTTCAGTTTATTTTGTCAACGATAGACAAATGGAATTTTTTCAAATGTTAATTAACAAAGAATTTTTATACGGTAATATTTTATTTATGAAAGTTGGGTTTATTTACTGCTTTGATTAAAGTAAAAAGTTAGTTAAGTAATATTTAGTATTTTAATTTTACTAATGTTGCCAGGTTACAAATGTCAGTAGAAAAAGGATTTTGATTTTATAATTTTAATTAACAAGGAATTTAATTTATATAGTAATATTTTCATGCATGACAATTTCGTTTGTTTATGCTTGAGTGAAAGCAAAACGTTTTGTTTCATACAATATTCAATAACTAAATTTTATTAGCGTACTCCGGTTACGAACTTCATAAAGGATTCGTGTTTCAGTTTATTTTGTCAACGGTAGAAAAATTAAAAATACTCAAATTTTCATTAACAAGGCATTTTTACATGATAATATTTTCATTTGTGAAAATTCGTTCTGTTTACTGCTTAAATAAAAGATTATTATTATTATTTTTAAAAACATTTAATAATTTAATTTTACTAACGTTGCCAGGTTGTAAACTTCAATAGAGATTTATATTCTTATTCTTTTTTTTTAATCAGTAAAAAAATGGATTTTTTTTTCAAATTTTAATTAACAAGGGATTATTATTTTTTTTTTTAAATGTGGAAATACGTATTTTCATCTATGGAAATTTTGATTGTCAAGTGATTGAATTAAATTACAGTATTTAATAACTAATAACCTAATAATTATAAACCTATATATTATTTAATTTAGTTTTACTAATGTGGTCGTGTAAGAAAATTTCACTAAGAATTTGTATCTTAATTTATCGTGGTACCGGCAAAGAAATAATTTTGAAAAAATTGTTTCAGCAAAGGATTGAGGGGAATTATTTTATTTTATAGATATTAACTAATATAACTATTTTTTAATCAATTAATGCACTAAAAATATTAATCTGCATAATGTATTTAAATTAGTAAAATCGTAATTAATTGTTAATTTCTAATTCGTATTTATTTGGAAACTGATATACAGATATGCAGTTTTGAATTGTTTACTGATATGTATACGTTTGAATAGAAAATGATTCTTTTTACACTATTGTAAGAAGAAAATTTTAAACGAAAATACATTTGGATAATATTTTTCATCTTTTATAAAATAAGAATAAAAAAGGAATATACTGTGTAAGTATTATAATTGCACCATTACTACGGATAAAACTTTATATATTATTATCACGAAGATATCAATCCTAATAGCATGTGTAGAAAATATATTTTTAAAAGTCATATTTTATACTGACTCATTCAATTCCCTATTTTAAATACCTTAATTCTGAAGATGAAAAACACTGATATGTTTTTAAATATCTGGATATATATTAAATGGATTACAACTGGTTTAAGAAATTTTCTATTGTACAAACATTTTTATTCATTTCAGCATAAATTAAAAATACAGATTGCTATCGTTTTATTCTAAACTTTGTACTGTGATGAAGGAAACCAGCTAAAAGGAATCTTGTAACAAGAAACTATATCCGTTAAAAATTTTTGCACGAAATTTTATTGTTTGAAGATAGACGACTAAGCAACACGTGTTAACAATAGTTAAGATTTATTATTGATGTTAAAATAAATTACATTTTTTTAAGTATTATATAATTTTGTGATTTTAAAATCCTTGTATAAAAAATAAAATTAAGCAGTCAAAATATCGTGTTATACGAATGCCATCATTTACATATACCTCTTTTTTCAATGTCTGTCTTTAACAGTTTCTAAAACCAATGTAAGAAGCGTCATTGTATTAAAAAAAATTTAAAGGTTCTAATAATTTTTATTTATTTTTCCTTATAAGGGAGATAAAAGTATATTTTTCTTCATTATACCTAAAGATTTTTTCATTTGGTAAATAAGAGGAATAAAAATTAATAGATAAATTCTTTAACTTTTAAATCTATCCTGAAATAAAGGAAACTGTGGCTTCAGGATATAGTTTATTTTTGTCAATTATGAATGGCCATATCCTCTTTTGAATATAAACATATTTCAAAAGTTACCAAAACTATTGCTTATGGATATAAAATTACAAATAAGTTGCTTGATATACCTGAAATGATTTTATCTTACATAACAATACTGTCTCAATTAGAACCAAACTAAAGATACATTATATATTTTACCGTAATTTTCTGAGACAACACAGAATAATACATGGCAACTTCATAATCTCATTATAACTAAAATGTGTTGGACTAAACTATTGTGTGTTATCAGTCAACCACATTGTAAGTCGTAAACTACATTAAATGTTTAAATAAAATAAGGATGATAACAATTCCGTCATAAAAATTTGAATGTTATTGTAAATTTAGTTGTTTAAGGGTCCGTTAAAACTCTGCATTGAGGTTTTACAGGTTCTAGTGCTAGAAAATATATAAAATAAATATTTAAAGAATTGTTTTATAGAAGGTTTTCTTTATATGAAGATGTATAATTAAAATTTTTAATCTAGCCTGAAATAAAGAAATCCATGGCTTTAGGATATAATTTTTTTTTTTTTTTTTTTTTAATTAAATTTCCATATTCTCTTTTGAAAATAAAAACATTTAAAAAATTAACAAAACTATTTTTGAGTAGCACAAAAAAAAATATCTAAACGCATTTCAATTGCTTATGCAGATAAAATTATAAATATGTCTCTTACTATACCTAAAGTATTTCTAAGCCAAAATCTATCTAACAGTACTGCTTACATTAAAACCAAACTAAACATGCATTTACTATTTTACAGTAATTTTCTGAGACTGCACAAAATAATACATAGAAACTTTATAATCTCATTAAAACTAAAATGCATTAAACTATTGTGAGTTATCAATCAAACACATTAGACAGTTGTGAGTCGTTAACTACATAAATGTTTAAATAGCTTAAAATAAGGTTTATAACTTTTCGTCATAGAAATTTGATTATTAGTGTAAATTTAAATGTTTAAGGGTAAATTACATTTCTTCATGTAATGTATAGATGCACTCTAAATTAACAAGAGCTAAGTATCTCTGACAGAAAATAATATTAATACAAATAAGTTTTTTTTCTTTTGTTTGTTTAAATATTACTATATATGTTTTTAATTCTTAATTTATGACCTCATATTTATGTAATACATATTTATAAACATTTATATATATTTTAGATTTCTTACAAATTCTGAAAAATCATCACTGGTTATATCTCGTGCTGTAGAAAGGGGAAAAAATAGGTAAGATTTATGCTATCTTAATCAAATCAATCATCGGCACACACACCGCATACAAAAAGTGTAGCAGATCTCAAATTAATATTAAACATTGCACAAAGCTAATAAAATATTAAATAACTACTTACTGATACTATTACACGTTTTTTAAATTAAACATATTAGTTAAACGGTAAAATATAAATTAATTGGGCTTTAATTGTGTTCGACAATTTAAAAGCTTAAGTATTTACAACATCTTAATTAATAGAATATATTTAATATTTAAATAATTAGGAATTATTAATATAATCAATGAACTATCGATAATTAAATAAATATGTATGTTTAAAATTTAAGAGATTAAATTTAATTAAAGAAATTTAGTTACATATATTTTTTGTTTATACATAAAAATTAAAATATTTATAAAGAAAAATAAAGCTATTAAGACACAGATTCAAAGGGATCTTTTGATTTTCTATTGTGCATTTATGAAATCAAAAATCGTTATAAGATACCGAGATTTTTTCTTTCGTTTAAAGTTAATAAAGTCGTCTAATAATTTTTAATATACAGTCGTCTAATAATTTTTAATATAAAATCGTCTAATAGTTTTTAATATAATGTTGTCATATAATTTTTAATATAAAATATAATATTGACAATGTATACTGAATCAATACAGCATTACGTAATAACTGCAAAATAAAGTAATCAATATTCAAATACTCGATTTTTTTTTTTTTTTACATTATTATTCATGATACGCAATTTTAAAAACCTTTTGCCTTTGAATTATAGTAAAATTCTTCTTCCTATATTTCCTTAAAATTAATACAAGTTCCTAAATAAAACAACTTCTAATTCGATTTACATTATTAATATTATGTAATCAATGTAAGCTGGTTAAGATCAAAGTGGCGAATTAGAATTTAATGGTGAAATTTCGAATGGAGTCTGGGATATAAGCAATTTCGAATTTATAGAATACATATTAAATTTTACCCTATATTGCGTATTTAACACAGTATTATACACATGTAACAATCTATAACATATCGATTCAGTGTTATAATATAATTACCAGATAAAAGGAAAAACTATTCAGTGTCGATTTTTTTTCCTCATTTTTATATTAATCCCATTAATTTATAATTACTTTTGCATTTAAATTAAGGAAAAAGAATTTGTCTACGTGTTATTATAATTTATCTAATATTCTGCATTAAACACCCCTACAACTTAATTTAAATTATTAACATTGTTTAATCAATATAAACTGATTTAGAACAAGACAGTTTGAACAGATCATACAACAGACAACATCAGAACTTATTGATAAGCTTACAAATGGATTCACGAATACTAGCAAATCTTTTTTTAGTTTTTAGAACGCATATAAAAAAAAAAACAAGAACAATAACATTCTACAGTTTATACATTATATAGTGTAGTATATATTTTATATAGGGTATTTTATACAGTATAGACATATTTTAACAATACATACTGAATTGATGCCGGATTAACATTGTATAGCTTATACGTATATATTTTAATATCTAGTATAGTATACATTTTATATAGAGTACATTTTATATAGACCAGATTATAAGATAAGCGGAAGATTAAAAAAGAAAAACTGTTTAAGCTTTCTATTTTTCTTATATTTATCTTGTTCATTTATAATTAATTTTGCATTTGAATTTAAGACGATTATTTTTCCCTGCGTATTATTAGAACTAATGCAAACTCCCTAATAAATCACTCTATAATTTAATTTAAAACTATTAATATTGTGTAATCAATATAAACTGAAAAAAAAAGAGGCGGCACTTCAAAACTTGACGAACCTTCAATTGGATTCACCGATATTAGCAAATCTTTCCGAGTTTATAGAACGCATATTAGAACACATCTATGCAATATTATAAGAAAAATATAAAAACTAATGAAATAGTCGTTTTTCTTTCTTTTTTATATTTAGTCTATTCATTTATGATTAGTTTTGCATTTAAATTAAAGAAAAATGTGCTTGTCTACGTGTTATTAGAATTTATGTAAATTGCTAAATAAAGCACCCTACAATTTAATTTAAATTATTAATAGTGTGTAATCAATCTGAACTGACTAAGAACAAGACGATACATCAGAACTTATTGATGAACCTTCAAATGGATTCGCGGATATTAGCAAATCTTTCCGAGTTTATGGAACGCATATTAGACTTAATTATTCCTTTTGCTCTTCAAACGAGTCTCCAGCCATTAATCGTGTCGGATATGAACACTGGGCAATTTCCAATCGGAACAAATTAGCATACTGCAAACATTCACGTGTCAAATGTTGTTCATAGACGGTCCACTCTTGCCTTAATGATAGAGCTTGCATGATTGCACAGGTATTGTTAAATGCATTAAGTGATTGCTGATAATTACGGTCAATCCGTTATAGATGTGGTCAGTGCTGTCTCACTAATGTGGGTTTGAATATTCAGATTTACCCAAGTGTGTGAGAGGGGGAATTTATTCCACATTAGCTTCATAATTCAACTGAACCACAATAAGCAATTACCTGAAGAGAGTATATTTGTTAGTGTCTCAGTGATAATATATTTGTCACTTTAACAAAAATTTTCAAAATTAATTGTATTAATATTCATAGTTCTTTCATCTTGCAGAGAAAAAGAAGGATAATATTACACAAAAGGACGAGTAATGTTTGTCATAAAATCTGAGCCTTATTACACCTATTCAATCAAAAATACAGAATGTCTCACTTCAAAAGAAAACCAAATTTTGTTCATAATTTTTTAAATAATGAAGATATTTCGAAGAGAATATTAACAGACTTATTTTGATTCATGTGAAAAGCAGCAACATCACAGAAAGTCTAATGAAAATAATGAAAGAAATATCTGTCTAATTTTTAATGCAGCTAGAAATACATACAAGGAAATTGTTCTGCACTTCCAGCATTTATCGTGATGCCATCACGTTTCACGCAAAGCAAGATAAGTCTGTTGAAAATAACATTAAATACCTCCATTATTGTTTAACTTATGAATGAAAATCCGAGTTCTGCTGGAAGTAAGACAGTCCGTAATGTTTAATGGACTATTAAGTTGAGACCTGTATTTTTTGGAAAATATATTTTTTCCCCAGTATAATATCACAAATACATGTTTTCGTTGTAAGAGTTACGCCCTGTAAACAGTAAGTGATGCTTAATTGAATCACATTTACGAAACTATTTTAACTCAATTAAGTGACTGATTCCAGTACGTGGCAAAATTAACAACGATTTGAGTTTAATTCTCAACCATTCTGCCTCAATCCTCAGTCTGTTTAAAATTTGGTTAAATATCTTCATCATTTTGAAAGTTACGATTGAAAATCCGGGTGTGGCTTCAATTTAGACATTCTGTATTTTTGATTGAATAAGAGTGTGGGTTTTACAAGTTAAAAGAGGATTGCGGTGCATAGTAGCGTAATTTTCCGAAATCTTGTCAAAACTCGAACATTTTTCTGTTTTTCAAAGTCTTCTACGAAAACAAGTTAATAGTCAGAATGGAGAATCGTGTCACTAAATAGCTATGGATATCTATTTTCCGAAAATCTTGGTCAAAACTTGAATATCTATATTGCTTTTCTAAGTCTTCTCCGAAAACAAGTTAATAGTCAGAATGGAGAATCGCGTCACTACATAACTGTGGATTTGTATTTTCCAAAAATCTTGGTCACATTCTAAATCATTTTCACTTTTCTAAGTCTTTTCCGAAAACAAGTTCATGGTCAGAATGGAGAATTGCGTCATTGAATAACTGTGGATCTGTATTTTATGAAACGCAGAGTTCACGGGTACCGTGTAGTATAATTTTATTAAACTCGATGCAAAATTCAAGTTATTTCGTACATTTATTGAGTGAAATAATTAAATAGTATTCAGATTAAATAAAACAGCTTTTTTTCTCCTTAAAGTAGCAAAAAAAAAAAAAAATACAATTTATCATATTGTAAAGGTAAGATTAGAAATTCTTTCTCTCCTTTATTAATCCGAATGGATTCAATTGAATTTCAAACTTTTATCCATAAAAATATGTAAGGAAATATGAAATTGTTCATTCTAAGGTGGTTTCTCCAAAAATTCGAAAATGCTTACGATCAAAACCTACTGATGCATCTTTCCAAGATAAAATGTTAAACTTCATTGTATCATTTTGAACATTCACGATCATTAATGTTGAAAAGGTTCAACATCAGGATGACATGCGCTAAAATATATTGTAATATTTTTAAATTACGCGAAAGAGATGAGCTAAACATATTTTAAGTACATGGATATACAATTGCGGAAATTTGTGCATAGAAAGAATGTAACTTTTATTTCCGTATTTTGGCCAGTTTTTTAGGTAATTTCACTACTATGCGGCGGTGGTTTCTTATATAAAATATATTTTCCGTAGTGTGCTCTACCACCCTTGGAAATTTTGCTCTTGAATTCTAAATCCAACTGCAATGTGTGAAAGTTCAAATACATATATATATATATATATATTGGCTTAAATACAACTTAAATACACAGACTGTCGCTTAAAAATATATAAATTATTTTATCAAACTAAAACTGTGTAAAATAACTTACTCCGAATAATTTATGTAAGCAACCTTCACTTACAATTTTTTTTTTTCTGCTGTACTAACATTAAACTTCTTTAGTCTCAATTTTTATCATACATTTTCTTGCCAGGCACCCGTTGAGAGCATTATTCAAACGAATTTAAGATAAAGTTCTTGAATAATAAATCAGATAATACTATATTTAGTAATACATTGTAACCATCCAAACTTATTTTCAAATATTTTCAAAGAAATGCCGATAAATTGAATAGTGGCATAAGTTTGAATCAACTTTGCGCTTTTGAAAAGAAATATACGACTGTACTTTTGTAACTAGAGAGACAGAATATAAATCAAATATATCAATTTCAGCCGTATAAACGACAGCCTTCATTCATTAGAAATAAAAAGGTGATAATTTATAAAGATTATACAAGTATATTTTTTCTCGAAAGATATTATTATCCTAAATAATCTTGGGTTTCTTATTTATTTATTTATTTTTATAAAATCGACATAAAATTTGAATCCGCAAAATATGTCTCTTAATTTAGGATTTTCTTTCATTAAGGGGTCAGAAATATGAATCTACCTACAAATGGAATTCTTTTAAATTTACTCATATTAAAACTTAGTTAATATGTAACATTTTAAATGAAACCACATTCAAACTTTTATGTCAGAACAAAAGTTACGACAAACATAACTTCAGCTATTTCCGTATGTATACTGCACAAAGGACGTTTATTTTTTATTTTTAAAGTAATTTTATTCAAGACATTCATTTTGCAGCTTGTGCATTCTATTTCTTGAAATTTTAAAATCTTTTAATTGCACATAAATTATGTAAAATTATCTAAAACTTTTATTTTTCAATTATTATTATTATTATTATTATTATTATTATTATTATTATTATTATTATTTTAACTTTCTTAATTTGAGTTTTATGAAATATACAGTTTTCATTATTGAAAAAATGCAAGTGTGTAGTTTGAAAATTTTTAATACATATGACCAGGGCTCTACAAATTGGAACAATCGGGGTAGCCAGCAAAAGGTTTTAATATCTAGTAAAAATTATTACACCCCTTCCCTTTCCGCTTATTGCCAGTCTTTTCCCTATTTTTTTAAATTTAATCGTGGGTTTTCAAAAAGCATAAAAGTTGTTCATGAATTAAATGAAAAATAATATTCATGATCATAGTTATAATTAGCTTGAATTATAGCGTTACTTCTCCAATTCATGTTTGATAAATCAATTTACAAAGGTGATATAAACTAGTAAATCTACAGATCAGAGCCTCAACGTCAGCTCTACAAATCATTGTTTATTCATTTCACTAATTTTTAATATAATCTGCATAATATTTAACATCTTACAATCCGAATTTTTTTAAGTTATATGTATATAAGCATATAAGATTAGTCGAAGCTTCCGGAAACTTTAGAAGTATTACATTAAAAACAGCTTTATGCAATAATCTGATAAATTACTTATTATTATTATTATTATTATTATTATTATTATTTTCAGAATAAGAATACATTCCTTCAGGGACTCTGCCCCTCTGAAAATCCCGCTGTCACTTTAATTTTATGTTCCCAATTTCCAGTAATTGTGCTATTTCATTATTTGAGAATATGTCTGAATGCATTTACTATTATAATTTCATTAGATCAATAATCTCCTTGAACAGGATATTTTATTTCCTCCTTAAAAGAATACTTATTTTTTAACCACTAAATATCATCATATGTTTCTTAAATTTAATAAAATTTCGTGCAATAAATATACACTTATAAAAATGTAAATTCCTCGCATGACACTTATATTCAATTTACACATTCAACGCTTTAATAATTTTCGTTTGGAAAACCGATTTGATCATCTTTCTTTAGTAGTTAAAATAAATCCTCATCTATTTCAATAGAAAAAGCATATTAAAAATTAAAATCCACCGAAAGTAATCTATTTTGTTAATAATTTCTTACATCAAAATAATGCGATTGACTTGAATTTTTTTTTAATATAGTCTTTGAAATACAGTTAGTAGGCAACCATTTAATAAAAGAGAGGTTAAAAGATATACATTGAATTTTTTTATAAAAAATGAGAAATTAAAATGTTTTATATCTCTCAAATTTATGCGTAAAATTTCCCAATAATTTATACAATTAATTTTGAAATTCTAATAAATATATTGGCAATTTTTCAAAATTTAAGATCTGCATTTCGAAATTTTGCCAACCATTAATTTAACGTTTAAATCAATTATCCAAATGAGTCATTTTGCTTTCGATGAATGTTAAAACTTGAAAATCGTCTGAAATCCCATTGAAAAGCACCATGACTTAAAAGAAAATGTTCTATATTTTTCGAACGAAGGAACGAAATTTAACCGAAAACTATACCGCAGATTTCGGGTACCTCATCAACATATCTACCAAAAATCAAGTTCATTGGATGCTTTTTGTGACAGTTATTGCGGGACACGCAAACAAACAGACTAACTTTTCGGGTTTCCACAGTAAGCATCAACTGGTGTTTCGGCAATTAAATTTTTCAACAAAACTTATCAAAATCATATAACTTTAAAAAGTGAAATAAACATTACAAAGTTTTAATAAATAAAGTACACAATATCTTAAAAAAAACAATTGTTCTTTACTAACATCATTATTTCTTTGTTCAATAAATTCATTTTGAAAAAAATTACTTAGACAAAACACTGACCAGTATCCTCAATGTCACAATAATGGAACTTTACCTTAGATAAGAACTTTACAAATATTTTTCCCGACATGCTTCTTCAAATTCTGCCTTTTTCTATTTTTCAGTTTTTAGTTTCTAGTATATGTTCTTGTATATGTCTGGAATTTTTATTTGAATTCAAAGTATCACCTATGTGTACCTTTCTATGGATTATAATCATCAGGTAAAGGACCGTTCAAGAGAATTATCATTAGCTCATTCCGTTTTGATACTTCCAGTTGCCTGTTAAAATATATTGTTTGCCAATGGCAACCTTGCGACTGCATTTGTCGAGCCCTGTTAATGAGATACACTTTCCTAAGTATTAAAAAAAAATGCTCATACTGATAAGTTATGTGAGTATTATAATGCCTGCGTTGCATTAGTTCTTGCGAAAATATGCATCTATTTATGACTTGAAGCATATATATATGTATTTAATGTTTTAAAAATCAAAATTAAAAAGAACAGGTTGTTTAGATTTTACATATTTGTCTAAAGTTTTGTATAACTGAGCGTAATAAGTTTTAAGATAACAAACTTTAAAAAGTTCGCTAACTTTTATCTTTTCAAAGGTACCTACTACTATATATTTCATGTTAACTTTACCTGTAAAGTAATTAAACAATAAAACGAAATATTAAATGAAAGTTGTTTAATACAATCACATAAATACCACACATACCAATATTTCATTTTTAATGATATTCATTAAAAAGTTACAAGAATAATTTTCAAAATTTAAAAAACTAATCTTACTCCTTTGCATGACATTTAAATATGGAGAAGGCTAGGCATATTGGAGAAATTATAATTTTCAGTGACCACCATTCATAACTGAAATGAGTGACCTTTTGCTCATTGAAACAATAACAACTTGACCGTGTGTGAAACATTAGCACTAAAACATCGTGGTATTTAAATAGCTATAGGAGAAATTGGGTTTGCAAATCAGGAAATACGTTTCAAACGAAGTACTATTTTGAATGATAAGTTTTAATGTGTACATTTAAGTAATTGAAAATGATTATTAGAAGCATCGTATACTTTCCAATGCAAATACATACACTAATTGAAAATAAGCTGATGCCCAATACAAAATATTCCCTTTTTATAAAATTAGGGTACTTTTTCTTCCAAAAAAGCAAAGGACAGAACTGTAGCACAAGCATTATATATTTGCTGGCGTTTTTATTTTTAAAAGATTCAGTGAGATGATATGAAACATTCTTATTAAAATTCTGGCTCGAATATTCAACATATAATTAAAATTTAATGACTGATATAATTTTAAAAAGCAAACTCAAAAATATACCAACCAGGTAAAAATTAAAGTTTAAGTAATTTTAAGATAAAAAGTAAAGTAAAGTAAGTTAAGATAATATATTGATAAAGTAACATTACGATGTAATCTTTCCATAAAACAATGCATTTGAAAAAAATCATACGTAGCTTAGCAAAAAGGAATACATTTTTAAATTAAAGTTTAATTTTCAGATCACTTTACACATGAATCAGTGTGTAAAATATAAATCGTAAATCTTATATTTAGACTTGAGGAAGAGCAGTAGTTCCAAACAAATATTTCTTTCTATAAATGAAAAATTACAGCTTTCTCATTGCAATCAAACGGGAGAAAATGTCTTCCTTTAGTTTAAAGTGTGCATGTATACGTAGAGGGTGTTCAGAAAGTCCCAGTCTACTTGTCTTTTTACCTGAATTATATTTTCAAAATTGTTTTTATGTAAGTTGCTTGCTCGATTTCGCCATGAATAGACTATGTGCAGTGCAAAGCGCAAATAATCTCTTTTATGATCATGGACGTAGTACATTCATGGAATTACATCACAAAACTTTAACTAATTTCTTTGATCACACACGATGTGTACAAGTTAAGTGTACTGAGATTTTCCCAACACTTCGCATTTGAATCTAATCATTTTTAAATGAACATTAATTCAATTATATTGTATATTAAATCTGGATAGCATGGAAGAATGACACGGAAAGTTTGGCATTAAAAACAGTGATGGAATAAGCGAATAAATATTTATTTTAATAAATGACATTTTTTAACGGAAATATTGGTTTTCGTCTATGTATAATTTCATTTCAATAGATTATGTTTATACAATAAAGAAATATTGCCGAATATTGCACCGATATCTTATTTCATTATTATTTGATTATAGTTTTTATATTAGACATATTTGTAAATAATATTAGACACATTGTTTATAAATTTCTGGACTATATTGGCTATACATTTAAAATATATGCATTACAAAATTCAAAAGTTCGTACTCTATTAAATTTATTACATAAAAATTGCCCCTTCAAAATTCATCCTACAACCTTAGTTTATGAAAATATTTCCCATCTTAAATAATATTCCTTTTATTTTATTTATCTAAATCTTTTTTATTTAAAATGCGCAATTTAATATTTTATTTCCCCTCAAAATATTCTAAAAACACGTTCTGTAACTATTTTTCTTCAAAAACCTTTTTTATTTCCCATCATTTCATTTTCCAAGTCAAATTCGTTCTATTTAAAAATTAATCTACACCATTTCTTTTTTCCTATTTTTTTTATTCCAAAACTCAGATTCGCGCTCTTTTTCACCGGAGTCTTTTTGCTTAAAAATTCTGCTGCTCTCACTAAAGACTTCCAACGCATCCTAGCTCTATCATTGCTTGATTAGTAATACTGCAATTCCGTAATAAACTTTGTGCATACTGGTATATAACATGAAACTTGAGTTCTGGAGCTAGAAATTCTGTGATATTGGCTTGTCTAAATAATCCGTTGTTGCCTGTAAAAGAGTCTATATGAATTCTTTTGAATATGCATCGTAACATCTTATTAAATGTCAATCACTAAAAGATTTCAGTGATGTCTAGTGGAGTGGAGATTGTTTATCATTATATTATTATGAGGAAATAATAAATATCTCTTCAATCATTTCATTCTTCTTTTCTTCTGAAAAAATTCAATGACTATCGGCCAGATCAACTTAAATTTGGAATGCGACTGCGTAAACTTTGATCTGATATAGCTATTTGATATTTGTAACGGGGTAAACGTCTAAATATCGTCACATATATGTATAATAGGCAATATTACAGAAATATTTGTAACGATATTGGAAATACTTTCAATTTAGTTAAAGTATTTCACAAATCTATGGTTATTTAGGTTTTACATTAGGAATATATCTATAGTGTCTCACTATTTTCTCCAACATTTGGTAAACTTTTCTCGTCATAAGATATGAGATAGATGTGCAAAAAGGTGAGATAAATATAGAAATATCTCACATATAATCTATGTATATCAAAATACTTAAATATTAATGGAACATTGATCTAATATTTTCCTCATATTTAGTTAATATTAGTTTGCAATTGGAGGCTCTAGCTATCCATAGAAAATGTAAGCATTAAAATTAAGCGCATTTGCATTTTTTTTCAAGTTAAATCCTTATAATGAGGAATTATTACAGCTAAAATGATTTTATGAGTAATTTGATGAAATAGTCTAAGAATTATAATCATTATTCTTTGGCATTTATAGGTTGGGAAATTAAATTGCTGTAATTGCATATTCAATTTCGTCTTCGCCTGGCATCCAAAGTTAATATAAAAAGCTATAGAATCAAAGAAAATTCATAATTTATTAAGATCGTTCTTTATTTTATTAAAGAAATCATTTAATAATTGCACTCTTCGTTTCAGAAGAAGAACTGAAACTCTTTCTAATAATTGCAATTCATGATAGTTTCAGAAGAAATAATTCAAGGAAAAAATTTATTAAAACTAGATTAATCTTTTAATATCGTAAAGAATTTCCAAAATATTAATTTTAATAAAAAAAATACTTTTCTTAAAATCCTTAATATAAAAACTAATTGTGTTTAGTAGTATTTTGAGTTTAAAAAAAGTTTTAATGAAAAAGCTTTTGCCTTTTTATGGTTTATATTTTAGATCTTTAAAAGTATCATATTTGTAAATCTCTCAATTATCTAACATCTTTTAATAATCTCATATAAATCTTTTAATTTTCATAATTACAGGGATATACATAATTATCTTTTTAAAGTTTCCATTTGTTTAAAATCGACAATTAATAACTAATCCATGTTACTTTGTTTCTACTGTTTATGAATTTTTGTAACGAAAATACAAGTAAATATAAATGTTGCTAGCTTCAATGTAGAGAAATTCCATAAGTAGCACAGAATTGGAGAAAAATTATTAATATTTAAAGCAATCAACGTTACAAAGTATGAGTTTAAGATATTGTTTTTCAGACGATAAACAAAACAAGCAAATTCTGCCAAAAGCCAAAATTGTTTCCTTGTGTAAATTAGAGTAGTCTCACAAATGGTCAGCCGTACATTTGAACTCGTATGCGAAATTTTAGAGCGCATGAGAATCATGAGAAATAAACAAAGATTACCAAACTATTGAAGACAGTTCTGAACAAAATGCCATACAAAATTACGTTGAGATAGGAATTGATTTATGAAAGCCATACATCCAGAAATTAATGAAATTGTAATTACCCTAATATTATTCAGCATTTCGAATCACCACAAAACTAAATATCAAAACATTTATTTCGAACCCAAAGGTGTTCATTATCTGTACCCAATAATATTTCGTATCTTAATTGGTCTCTAAACACTAGTAATTCCAATCTCATCAATCAGATCGAAACAAACCGCTCGTTATCGCCTTAAAATTACTTCATTCAAATTCACACAGATGTATATTTCCCTCGTTTGTTTGAAGGCATGGTCAGTTCACGAATGATTTGGCACATGGGGGTGCATCAAATGTGAATGCACATAACTACAGTCCGGTAATTCTTGTTAATTGCACGTACGACAGTCATGGATTGTGGTCAGCTGCAACTATGAATTAAGTCCGAGAGAAGGTCAGTGGGGCGGTATGGAATAATCAGAATACATTTATTCGATAAGTCCGGCATGTTTAGCTCGTGTTCGTCGGGACAAGAAAACACCATTTATTTTATATGTAAGTTGGTCAAAAGTTTGTTAAGACTTGCTACTTGGAAATATGACTTTATGACAATTAGAGACAAGACGTTACTTTGCCTGAAATATTTTAGCATATGTATGGTATAGCATAAAGCTAATCGAGAAAGTCCTTTTAAAACAAACTAAGGGCATTCATTTAGAATGCTCTTTAAAGGAATGCATATAACATCGCTAAGTAGCATCCGTCAAAATTATAAGTTTGCTATGTTTATTGTAATGAGTTTAAGTATCCAAGTGAGAATATTTTGCAGATTTTACTAGTTACATGGCACATAAAGTATTTGTATAACACTAATGATAATAATAATAATAATAATATCAATAACAATAACGACAACAATAACAATAATAATAATAACGATAATAATAATAATAATAATAATAATAATAATCTTAATAATAATAATGCCTGTTATCATTATGTATGTAAATTCTGTAATATTTTAAAGTAATTTGAAATAAAAACTTATTGAAGGCAATATATAAGATAATTTGCTAAGATATTTAATATTAGTTTTCTTTAAAGTAAATAAAACAGTTTTACTTGCATTACATTGATTTCTGTTAATCTATCTAAGCATTTTACAGTATATGTCTCATTTGTTAATTATGATTTAAGCATGAATTTTTTGAAACTTTCTTTGATTATTTCAAAATGATTTATGGAATGCTAACAGTATAATTTCTAAATATTTTTATTCGAATATAAACATGGAAATATTTTATTTTATACCCTGCAATAGTAATATTTCTATATAATTTCCCCCCTTCAGTTTGGCTAATTAAAATTATATATATATATATATATATCGCATTGACAATTTTTATTCATCGTTTATTTGGAGCCTCTGTTGTTATCTTTAATTCAGTGGCTACTGAAGGGATACTGAACATATTAAAAGTAAGGCATGCTAATGTTTAAATTTTAATTATAACATTTCCAATCCTCTACAAAATTACAAATTCAATGAACATAATTAACAAAAGTTATTATTTCTGTAGGGAAACATGTTATTTAAGATTTGATAGGACAAATGACAATTATTATGCAGATTTAAATTTTAAATTAATGTTCTGCAACTGTTCTTTTCTTGACGGTTAATATACTGTCATTGTTCTGTTTAAGGTTTGTTATCCGTTAATGTACGCTTAATGTACCGCTAATATACCTTATCGTAAGACTGTAAATTAACGTTAACTAAACACACTTATAATATTTATATTCTTTTTATAAATGTAAACATAAAAAGCTTGAGTTAAAGATTTCCTTTTGATGAAATTTTAATAAAATGTCGTTGTCTCTACCAATAAACGTATTTTTCATTGAACTTGCTCTCAGTGGTTAATAATTCAATATTCCAATGCTCTATTTTTAAAAAAATTAAGAATATGATATTAAATTTTATGTTCTATATCTGATTATGCTAATGTTATTATTATTATTATTATATTATTTTTTGTTGAAAATCTATTTTAATGATTTTATTCGAAGTTATAAATTTTTCAGAATATCCCCTGTAAGTTTCTTTATATACATAATATATTTACATATTTTTTATTTAAATGCTTCATGTTTTACCTTTATCTGGTGTATAGTTTAGTGCTCAACTCGTTGATAATCAATTAAGATCGCCAAACATTAAAAAAATAAACATTTTAGGTATTTAAGTATTTTTAAAGAGGCAGCACTATTTTTAATTAAAGAAAGTATGATTTTTTTATATTATAATTTTAACAGTAATTATTCAGAATGGCCTTAATTTAAAAATTTGTTTTAGTAAAAACAGTTTGCTATAAGTTTACCGTTCGTTATAAGTTTGCTATAACTTTATTTAAACAGAACACTTCTTATAAAACAATAATTCAGCATTTTAAGTAATGTTTATATTCTGCTACATTAATTTAAGCTTATAATTATAATTTATTACAGAAATCACATTTTTCTAAGAGTTGCTAACAATATGTATTAAATTTTATTGGAAAAATTTCATGTTGTTATGTTAATCAGAGCTTTTACTAATTTTTCTTGTAGAATCGCATTCATTTAATAAAAAATTACGTTTTTTTTTTTGTTTATTATTATTATTATTATTATTATTATTATTATTATTATTATTACAGATAAAACGTAAGTTTATATATATGCCACTCATATAATTATATTTATTCTTATTGCGTGCATTGAAATGCTCCTCTTGGTGCAAAGGGACCTTTTATTTAGTATTACATTAAAATTAAAATTTAATATTCCAAAATAAGTTATTAGGATAAAAAGAATGTTCTTTATTTTTCAACACTGTTTCTTTACTACCGAAAATTAAAATTCATAGTTTAATTTTAAAAAGTTAATTCTATTACATACATAGAATTATCTTCTAGAAACAAGTTCTTTTTTTCTTTTTTTTTTTTTTTTTTTTTTTTTTAAGTATATATATATTGTGCAATATTACGTTAAACTTTACAGAAAAATAGACAGAAAAGCAAACATTTCCGCTATCTTATAGATCATCTTTACATCAAACTACTCGCTATATACATTCAAATAAATCATTCTGTACATAAACAGTGTTTCCCTACACAGAAATAAGTAGGTCACGATTTCAGGTGAATATTCAATCCCTTTTTCCCCCATCTCTCTGCTCTACAAACCATTGCTTTCCCTTTTTTTTTATTCTACCCCGTTGGGGACGAAAGTTTCATCTTTGACTTATAAAAAAGGGAATAAAAAAAACAGAATTCCAACCCTTTAGTAACAGCTGTCTGTTGGAAGTTTGCGGTACATCAACCCTTTCTGCACTGGCTTTTTTGTGGGTTATGATATTTTTGAAGAATGCAAGTGGGAGAAAAATGAAACTTGACTCTGGAGGTAAAGTTAAGAGTTTTTTTTTATATAAGTATATAAAAAGGTTTAGAATAAGATATATCTTTTGAAATCAAAATCTGTAGTCATAAAACATTTGATGATAATAATAATGACAATAATATTACTTTCCATTTGTGATAATAACAGCAACAACAATGGTAATAATAAACTGGAAATAATAATGTTGCATAATATCATTATAATTAAATAAATAATTACCCCCCCCCCCTCTCTCTCTCTCTCTCTCTCTCTGCTCTACAAACCATTGTTTTCCGGTTTTTAAGTTGATGAAAGTTTCATATTTGACTTATAAAAAAGGGAATAAAAAAATAGAATTAAAACCCTTTAGTAACAGCTGTCATTTGGAAGTTTGCGGCACATCAACCCTTTCTGCACTGGCTTTTTTGTGGGTTATGATATTTTTGAAGAATGCAAGTGGGAGAAAAATGAAACTTGACTCTGGAAGTAAAGTTAGGAGCAGTTTTTTTTTCTCTTATAAGTATATAAAAAGGTTTAGAATAAGATATATCTATTAAAATCTAAATCTGTAGTCATAAAACATTTGATGATAATAATAATGACAATAATATTATTTTCCATTTGTGATAATAACAACAATAATAATAGTAATAATAAACTGAAAATAATAATGTTGCATAATATCATTATAATTAAATAAATAATTACCCCCCCCCCCCCCCCATCTCTCTGCTCTACAAACCATTGTTTTCCGGGTTTTATTCTCCCGTTGTTGGTGAAAGTTTCATCTTTGACTTATAAAAAAAGGGAATAAAAAAATAGAATTCCAACCCTTTAGTAACAGCTGTCATTTGGAAGTTTGCGGCACACCAACCCTTTCTGCACTGGCTTTTTTGTGGGTTATGATATTTTTGAAGAATGCAAGTGGAAGAAAAATGAAACTTCACTCTGGAGGTAAAGTTAGGAAAAGAGTTTTTTTTTTTTTAATATTTAAAAAGGGTTAGAATAAGATATGTCTTTTGAAATCTAATTCAGTCATAAAACACTTGATGATAATAATAAGCACAATAATATATATATTTTTTTCATTTGTGATATTAACAATAATAATAATAGCACTGGCGCAGTGAATGGGGGGATTTCAGGGTTAAAACATCTTCCAGGGCACTTAAAAATTAGATGGTTACAAAACCTATTCTGTTAAGATAAAAATATGACGCGTAAAAACGAATTTAAAGAAAAGCATAAGAAGTATAAAATGTTTATCATTCAACTGTTTCAACGCTTCACAACAGAAGGCTATATTTCAACATAAAAATAATGAAAAAAAAAGTTAAAAGCAATAGCAGCAAAGTACTGCGTATATTACTGCTACTGCTGTTTCTTCCACTTTTTTTTTTCTTTTTTTTTTTTTTTTTTTTTTTTTAGATTGAAGGAGATTTTTTTTTATGAAACCTTCGAACACATAAATGCTAAATTTATTATGGTTGTTTGGGCTTTTCATTACGTCGGTTTTCATGTGGCACATGTTTACTAAACATTATCTTAGGAACATGTAACGCAACGAAATTGTTCATTTTATCAGAACAATGTTTCAAAACTCCTCCTAGCCTGGCTGCGTCACTGGCAATAGTATAATAATAAACTAGAAGTAATAACATTGCGCAATATCTTTAGAATTAAATAAATAATTATCATTGCTAAATAACAACAATTATCATTCTCTTGAGATAATAATATTAATGATGATGGAAGCAAACAATAAATGATAATAGCAAGTAACGACAGTTAAAACATTATTCACTAATAGTAATATTCACAATTAATGTCAATTTTATTATTGCTGTGTGATGCCAATAATAATAAACTGTAAATGATAATGAAAAGATACTATTAGAATCAAATAAATAATTTAAAAGTATTAACAGTTTTAGAGGCGTGAGAACAATAATAGTGATAAGATAAAAATAAATATTAAGTTATGATAATAACTAAAGCGTGTAAAACTGAGATAGTACTGATAATAATTGCCTTCTTTTATGCTTACAGATTTTATAAGACGTCAATATGCTGAAGTTCCAATCCAGTTCTTGAAGAAAATTAAATAAAACTAAAAATTTTTGATGCAGTTTTAGTAAAATTAAAAACTGACAAAAGTGAAGATTTTTTTTTTTGAAAGAACAACTAAAAAAGAAAAAAAAAGTTCGTAATACACTGAAAAAAAAAACAAAAAAAAAAGTTGATTTTACGGTATAATACTAGCATCCGACCTGTTAGTTTTATACCGTAAAATCAAAAATTTTTTTTTTTTTTTTGGCAGCGTCGACGTTTTATACTGTCATGTTAAACCGAGTCTTTTCTATAATTTCCTTACAAGAACATGGGCAAAATTTTTAATAGAATTTTTCTATTTAATATTTAAATAGCAGAAATTGCAGACGCCTCGTTTAATTGCAGGATCTGTAACACTTTTGCGCATTTAAATAAGAAGAAAAATTATATTTAAAAAATGTGGTAAATGCGTTCGAATCCTGGCTGTGTCTTCCTTTAGAATCACTTTACCTTTCGAGCCACAACTTTAAAACAAAATACCATTCATAGAGATGCTTTCATTTCATTTTAAACTACATTAAAGTTTACATTTTAAACAAGTTGGGAATTGTACGTGAAACGTGACAAACGAGGTTCGTTCGTACTATAACTAGTTTTATGAATATTCAGATCTTGGAGCAATAGCTGTTGTACTCTTTTAATGATCGTTATTATTTTGCTGAAAAAATAAATTATATCGTCTGTTATTGTGATATGATAAATTTCCGTAATAAAATAAGTACATTTTAAGTTGGAAGCATTATATCTTTTGTTGACATTTACTGGAAATTCCAGCTTTGAAAATTTCAGCTTTAAATCCATATTTAGACTCTTTTTCTATTTAATATCTATTTCTCCGGAACATCTATCCAAAAAACTGTCGGTTGATTACATGATTGCTATAATTAAACAATTTTAGTACATAAATTAGATTTTTAAATTCAGTAATACGGAAATAATATGACTCCATCTTAAATATGACGTAATCACCATGGCAACGTATAATCATTACCTATAATGGGTAATTAGATTTTCATAAAATTTGATATGACTCTAAAAAATTCTGCAACGATTATATATATTTAATTTCAAACCATTCGGTTGAGTAGTTTTTGCGCTGTTATATGCGGACAGACGGACGGACCAGACGACGACTATAGGTGCTATGTATTTATAAAATTACGAACCCACACCTAAAAATACAACCAGCTGTGTCTTTCTTTTGTATCGCTTTTCCTTTCGATCCACAACTTTAAAACAAAATGCCATTCGTAGAGATATTTTCATTTCATTTTAAACTACATTAAAGTTTACATAAAAAAATGCCTTAAAAGATACTAGCATAAAAGAACATTTCTTCACTTCGCGACATTCTTTAGTTAATTTAAAAAATTAGAAATCATAGTTTGTTTTAAAAAGTAATTTTTTTTACGCATATATTACTTTACAGAAAAGCAATGCTATATCATACATTTGCATTATGTGAACTCTTTCATCCACGAGTTATTAATTAAATAATGATAATATTAATAATTTTGTTTTTCTTGAGAACTACATAATAAACATCACTTTAAGACAAAATGTAATTCATAGCGATATTTCTTTTGCTAAAATCAAACATTTAATTTTAAATTTGTTTAAAATAAAATTTTACGTTTTAAAAGTAGTTACTAACATAAAAAAGACCGTTTCTGTAATTTCAAAAATTTTAATTCATAGTTTGTTTTAAAATGTGAATTTTATTGCACATATATTACGTCTTTCTACCAATAAAAATGCCATGTGATACATTCACTTTACGTGGACTATTTTATGCTTTCTCTTTATTGTGAGTTATTAGACTTTTATGCACATAACAAAAAATACATATTTGATTATTGCACATGTTATAAATTTCAATTTTGGAATGTTTATGAATTAGTAGTTTTTACATTTGTCATACTCATGTACAACTTAAGGAAATTAAAAATTCATTTCAGATTTTCAAATGCATGTATTTAATTTAGCTGTTATCTTGAGTTCATAACCGTCTTAATGTAAGAAATCCCTCAAAAACAATATAATTTTAATGAAATATACATTTGAATATGCCAATAAAACTGATACGGAAATGATGTTTGTAATCGTAAACCGATATTAAGATTTTTTTTTTAATTAAAATTCACCCGTGGTCAAAATGAATTACAAAAACTAATTTGAAACTCCTCAAGCATTTCATTGTTGAAAGCTTTTAAACTGTTGTCTCTATTTTTTTTTTCAAAGTTTGCTGATACATATGTATATTTACAGTTATTAAAAAAAAAAAATCATTTTATATTACGCTGCAATATTAATATTTGCGTACATGGTGTTAATTTATCTCATATTTAAATAATGCGTAATTACTTAAATTTACGGTTCTTGTTGTTTTTATGCAGTCGTTGAACATAAAATCTATAACTATACATATACAAAACTTCTAGTATAAATATAAGTTTTTGTAGCTGTGAATTACATTTATTTAAGATTTTGTAATACTAATTAATACTCTAAAATAAACAGAAAATCAGTTAAAGTAATACATTATTGAAGATAAATATTTGTAATACGATTGCAAATACACTGCAAAAAATAATTGTTGATTTTACAGTGTAAAACTGGCACCCCAACTGCCAGTATTATACCGTAAAATTAACAGTATTAAACAGTAAAATAAGAAGTAATACACTGCCGTGCAAGCAGTAATACGCTACCGCGCATCTGGGGTGCCAGTTTTATACTGTAAAATCGACAATTATTTTTTGCAGTGTACTATGTATTTGTATTTAAGGGGACGGTGGACGTTAAAATTGAATTATTTTATTTTTCATCATAGATATATGAAATTTTGTCTATATATAGATTTCACCATAAGTATATAGAATACCTTAAGAAAATTTCCGAATCTTAATATAATTTTAACATTTAAAAAAAAATTTAAATTTATAAACAAAATTTTAAAATGCTCCTTGCGTCTTAATTTTTAAGATATTTCCCCGATTTAGCATTTGGATTACTTAAAACTATATTACAAACAAATCTGTGTATCAGTTTTTTAATCCCCCGAGGAGTTAATTTTTGAGTGATTTTTTTCTAAATTCCATTCCGATTTTCCTCAAAATTTAGCATTTTAATAAGTTATAAATCAAATTTAATTATCTTAACGAAGTCTAATTATAAAATGCCTACACAGTTTCTTTGTAAACAGTATCAGGATTCGTCCTTATCAATTTCATGAATTTTGAACCAAAATTAAGACGCATGGAGCATTTCAAAAATCTAAAGAACGTGTAAAATCTGTATTGAAAAAAAAAAAAAAAAAAAAAAAAAAAAAAAAAAAAAAAAAAAAAACATGTATAAAGTTTACTAAAGCACCGAAAAATTCATTGTGTACATAATTCAAACGCTTGTAACTAAGCGAAAAATTATCGCAGCTGCATGAAGTTTTTCTCAAATGGTTCAGTACAAACTGAAGAATAATAATACACATAAAAATAAATTTAGATTTTGGGGCGATTTTTGATCAAATAAAGGTCCACGGTCCCCTTAAAGCATTTCGTGCAAATAATAATAATAATTAAAAATTAATTTTTTTTTCACAAATCATAGCTACAATAAAATATGCTGCCGCATTAAAACTATTTTCAAACGTTTTATTCTGTATTTTTATTTCCAATATTTTCTGTCGTGTTTAACAATTCCCTGAACTTTGTTGCGAATTTGTTTACGTACGAAATTAAATGCATTCTTAAATTTGTCTCATATAATCAATAGTTATAAGAAGAATTGTCTGATTCATATTATTATACATTGCAAAACTAATAACAATGATACAAAAAATGTATATTGGTTTTACATTTAAGAAACACTACTTCCCATATTCTCTAAAAAGTACTTTGTAATTTTCACTTCCGATCCCCATTTTAGAGTAGGAGAAAAATTGCTTGTAAAAGTCAGAAATCTTAAATACAAATAAACAAATGGCATTTTCGGCTACTAACGCGCTTTACTCTTAAATGAAACCGACCATCTAATCAATAAATATTTTATTCCTGAATCTAGACTGTTGAATAAAATTTTTGTTTCTCGTGAGAAGCGAACGAACAAACAAACAAAATATCGAATCTCTAACTCTCATGCTAAAAGAATAAAAGAAGTTCAAATAGAATCTGCAAAAATAAAAAACAAAAACGCAAAGTTATGAAGAAAAACACCGAAATTCTTGAATATTTGCACCTCACACTTATAGCATCGCGTGCTGAAATCACGTTAACTGCGAAGAATCAAAATATGAAAAAACAAGCAAAGAGAAAACTTATTCGGAAAATCAAAGCGTTTTCAGTGTTTCTCTCTCCGAATCGAGTTCTTCAGCAAGCAAGCACCTCTAGTATAAGTCAAAAGAGAAATAACCTAAAAAAATGTAAATGTTTTTCCCCACTCTCACACCTTTAGCATTTTTAGTTACTTTTTTCCTTCTGATAAATAGGAAATATTTAATTCGCGGCGCACCTATGTATAGTAGTAGTCTTTCCTTTATTTTTTTTCACTTATTACTTTTTCGGCGGTTGCAAATCGATATTTCTTCCCCTTTTGTAGTCATCAAAGAGAAAAAGTAACCAGATATTATTCGAGAAAAATGGTTTCGGTAGTTTTTCCTTTGAAGCAATGGATTTCCGTTAATTTTTTTCGAAGAGAAGAGAGTTCAAAAAGCCGAAGCGAAGAAATGTCAATATCTGTTTTAAAGATCTAAAGGCACACCTCCCGATCCCGTCGGCTAGCTTGGGAGACATGGTTATGAATAAATAAATACCGGTTTTTATAGTATTAGGTGGGTGTATCTTGTTATCACGTTGGCAAAACAAATATAAGTTGTGTTCCTCTTTTATTTCGTTAACAGATCATGACATTCTGTAATCAATACGATAAAACAAACGCAAGATAAACGAATTACATATCACAGACCACGATGCGTACAACTATTTCTCATGTGAAAATGTACAATTAATAAATCCGGTAACAAAATTAGTAAATTTGGTTCTTCGTGGGTTGACTAAAGTTTTTTGGTTTATATTTAAATAGGCGTTATAGAATAATGAATTTTACAAAAAATACAATTTTGTATCGAAAAAAGTATGGCAAATGTTTGGCCACTTAAAATATTTTACTCTCATAGTATAATTATGATATTCTTAAACATATAAAATACATATATGACATGTACTTACATCTGTTAGCAACATGAAAAAATGTATAAATGTTTAATAAGAAAATAAAAAAAATCCCCCCATCTCTCTCTCTCTCTCCCTCTCTCTCCCTCTCCCCCTCTCTCTCTCCCTCTCTCTCTCCCTCCCCTCCCCTCCCCCCCCCCTCTCTCTCTCTCTCTCTCTCTCTCTCTCTCTCTCTCTATATATATATATATATATATATATATATATATATATATATATATATATACGATTATATATATACGATTTGGCCAAATCGTTCAAATTTTGAGAGTATTTATGAATAGATATATTTGTTTCATTTAATGAGAAAAATAACGATTAAATAAGTCGAAGATTACTATTCGGACATATTGGTACTCAAAAATCGGAAGATTTGGCAACTAGCACAGTAATAGAAATTTTGATTAAAATCTTGAACAAGGCTTAAGATGACAGCGCTCTACCAACTAAACTATCTTGGCCTTACCACCGGGCACAGATCGCTCAGACAACGTTATGGCATTAGTATCTGGTCTGCGACATATGACGTAGCTCAGCAGAAAATGTGTCTAGGCCAGAACTCTAACCCAGGATCTTTGGCCTAAGCTGCCTGGGCTCTACCAACCGAAACCTGCCTTGAACAAGTCCAACAGACACAGATCTCTTAGACAACCTTTTGTCATTATAGCATCCCTTCTGCGATATATGACGCAGTTCAAAAGATCAAACCAAAGGTCGATGGATACATTGTATTATTTGAATTCAATGAAACTGGTTCATAAGGAATTCATAGAATTTGAAATGTTTTACAACTGAGAAAATTGTCCAGGCTTGTATTCATACTTATTGTTTCGCCTTAATTCTCTAAAATTTGTTTATTTACGATAACTGCTAACTGGAGATTGCTAACTTTTGGGATTAACTATGCTGTTCGCTATGCCTTTAGTTTAAAATTATTTTATTGCAGTTGTCAAATATATTCATCACTTTTCGCTCACAGTTTTAATGCATGACAAAAATATAGAAAAAAAAAAAGAAATCAAAATCAATGCCCAAAATTTTCAAAATCGATGAGTTTAAGATAGTTCAGCACCCTCTTAAAAGTGGGTAGTAATGTTGGGTATCTTAATCCCAATTTAGAAAATCGATTAACAGCTCTTTTGTTCTTTACAATAGTTGTAGATATTTAAAAAATCTTAGGTTACGTTAAATTGAAATACTACTAACAGGGCTCCCAAATGGTCCGCCAACTGAATACAAATTTTCATGGTTTAGGTTTCTATAACATAAAAAAATTACCTTCGAAGGTGGTTTCTGCAAAATTTCCAAGAAAAATCTAAAAATAAAATTTTTCTAAGAAAATACTGGTATTCAAAAAGCGGACCATTTGGGAGCCCTGTACTAATGAGTTACAATGAAATAACAATGTGTTAAAAAACATGTTAAAATGATTAATCATAGTTTATAATTATTATTTCAGTTATAATAGAAAAAAAATAATATGACGCTCTAATTTTTTAAGAAAACATGATAATAAATAATTTCGTATGCTTTTGTAAATTTATGTTTTTAATGAGAATAATATAGATTGCTACAAAAAATTAAACAATTGAAATATTATTTTTCTGTGTGTATGTGTACCTTTATTTGTATATATATTACAATGGAAATTTTAAATAATTATTTCCAATAAATAATTTATTTTTATCAGTTATAGACCAATAATTTTTTACATGTTTACACATCCATTTTTAAAAATGCTTTTTCGAGCGAGTGCATCTAACACATCTTCAATTACTATACGCTAAACTTTATGGATTATTCACTTTATTTTAACTGTGTTTTCCTTTTTAAACAGGAGCAAAGCTTTTGTGAACGTTTCGATTGTCTACTAATGGGCATTAAAACAAATGATAAACAGGGTGAGTGCATCAATAATAGGCCATTTAGTGGAAGTTTCTTTTTCTTTTTTTTTCTATTATAATTATTGCATTTTTTTAGGAAAGATGCGTAAATATCAGTTAATGTATAAGGATTACTAAACCAAAAAAAAAAAAAAAAAAAAAAATCCGTTTTCTTTTATGCAATTTAAATTATTATAAGTCGGAAAATAAGATTGCACTAGTAATTGATCACCTGAACCTACAGTAATTGATCAGTTATTGACCACTTCTTTTTGAGTGTAAAAATCAAAGTATAAATGTTTATATTAAAAACTACTGCTAAAAGACATATATACCGGGTGATACAAAAGTAAGAAAACATTTAAAAATTAACAATTCACAAACTAATGATGATTGGAAGATGTCAATTTTAATATTTAAATGCAAGGCAGGATGTCCAGTAAAGTCCTTTTTTTTTTTTTTTTTTTTTATCCGCTTAACATTTAGACGCCTAAAACTGCAGTCATAAATATTGTGTCTGTGCAGTAGAGTAACCATGCCTTCTTCGATGAGACTAACTGCTTACAGTGCTTCCTAGTGTCAAAGTAAAGCGTTAAAGTGCCATTTTTTAAAATTATACGAGATGATGAAAATAATGAATTACAAAGTTGTACGACAACATCGATTTAGTACAAAAATATATATTTTGTGCACATAACTGCAGATACGCTTACAACGTATGTTATGATTTTCGTGTTTATGATTCCAAAAATAACGTGTTTATGATTTTCAAAACTTTTACGTCACGAAAGTCGTCATAAAGGAACGATTAGTTATTACTGGGTGCATTTAGCGTCTTTTCTCAATCTGTAATATTCAACGAATAGTGGTTTGTGGTTTTGTTTAGTGAAGGTGATGTTACCACTTTTCTGGCACGTTTGGTAATAGGGTACCCAAAAACGTGCTCCAAATGTCCTGCCTTAAACAGCCTTTGTCACATGAGTTACTTTCCGAGCGATATTTAATACATGTGTATTTAATACATTCTGTAATGACAATTAAGGCAAGAGCTGCTTAAGATGCATATTTATGTATGAAACAAGAACGTTTTCTAGCTATAAATTAAAAAATATATATAAAGAAATTTTTCTTATTTTTCTCCGAACATAAAGCTACTATACTTTCACAAAATGTAGGTATTGGTAACTTCTTTTTACTGTTTTCTTAATAGCATACTTCTTATCTTACAAAGGCCCAATCTGACACTTTAATCGGAGCAAATAAAACATCTAAAATTTTAAAATATCTACGGACTCTTTAAATATTTTTCTTATTCAGATCCTAATGTTATCTATGAATCATCCTCATCCGTATCCCTACCACAAATCTCTAGGGGGCACAAATTAGGCAGATAAATTTAACAAAAAAGAAAAAAAAAATGGTAACTGACCATCCCTCTTTGTTCAATGCTACTATTACCTACCCTCCTTCTAACCTACTTTGGATATAGAAAATAAAAAAAAAGACTAACCCTCCCCTAATCTCAAGAGTGGGGGGGGAGGCGACTGTAATCGATGGCTATTCCTATTAAAGCGCGTATCTTCATTGCTATATATAAAAAATTAAAATCGATCGGGTGCTTTTTTAATGGGAAGACATTTTTCAGCAGATTTTTTTCTACTTCGTGTCTTGTTCTTTCATTTTTCCCCCAAGGCGTTTTCTGGCTGAGTATTAATTGGATCACGAAGGGATGATGCTCCCCGGATTTTCATCTGTGCCCCCCGCCAGAATGCTTTTTTAGAATGCTATTGGCGGAGGGCCTACCGGACTGCTATTCCGGTCCGCCTACACTCATGAAAAAGCTCATTGGCACAAACGATTACGACACCTTTGAGCTTCAAGGAGTTTCAAGGTATAAAATATTATTATTGAAAGAGAATTTTTTTTTAATCAAGTAAACAAAATCGATAACATAAAAGCAGATAAAATCTTGTATCTTTGAGGATTAAACAAAAAATAATTAAGTTAATTAGTTTAGTTAATGAAAAATAATTAAAATTAACTATTTCATTTTATTTATATTTAAATTAAGTAACTATGAAATTAACATGTCTAAAACGCACCTAGATTTATAATTTCCTTTTTTCTTTTACTTGATTCTCCTTACTCTTCAAATTCCAAGCAATGATACGACGCCTAAGTACACTAGTGTGCAAAACTTAAGCAACAAACACAAAATGGTAATTTCTGAAGACGTGAGTACTCAAAAGGAAATACTATAAAGAATAAGAATAGAAAACAGGTACTACCCTAACAGCACAGCCAGTGGGTGTGTAGTCTCCTTGGCGTCACATATGGTCACAAGTGTCACAGTCACTACGGTGAATTAAAATATGGGATCTCTCACTCGACTCATTATTACTCTCAAATGATTGTTATAAGGTGACTCCACTGAAAAGTTACTGTGACTGTTGCTTTGTGATGGGTCACTAGGTGACTTTACAATGTAGTCACCTTGTGATTCTCACGTGACTGTTAGTTAAAGACTCAACTTTGAAGTTATTGTGAGCATTGCATTGTGATGAGTCACCAACTAATGCCACAATGAAAACGCACAGAGACTTTCAGGTGACCGACACTGTACTGTGAAGTCATCATTGCACTCCTTTGTGAAAAGTCACCAGATGATTTCATTTTCTGTCACTTGGAAATTCGTCACAGAACAGCAATTCTGATAACTTTACAAAGGAGTGGCCAAATGACAGTCACATGAGAGTCACCAGGGGATTTATTGTAAAGTCACCTGGTGACTCGTCAAAAAGCAGCAGTCATGGTGACTTCTCAGTGGAGTGACCAAATGAGAGTATAAATGAGCCGAATGAATGATATCACATTTCAGTTCATTGTAGTGACTGTGACACTTGTGACCATGTGTGACGTCAAAGAGACTTCGCATCAACTAGCTGTGCTGTTAGGGTAGTATCAATTTTCTACACTTGCTCTTTATAGAATTTCCTTTTGAGTACTCACGTGTTCAGAAATTAGCATTTTGTGTTTGTTGCTTAAGTTTTGCACACTGAGTATTTATATTACATATTCATTTAAAATCATCTCTTTATATTTTTTAAGTCCAATTAAGGATGTATTTATTTTTTAGAACATGTGTTATGAAATATGAATCCGATATAGAATCTCACAAGACTTTCTTCTTTAACAATGTATTGCTTCACACCGCCGACAATTACCTATTCAGGTACGATGAAATGGGCTGTTCTAACTTTATCTAACATTGAATTTATTATTTTTTTAACTAATATAAGTTGTATATGAAAATAAACAATATGAAGATAAACAAGCTGTATCTTTTGGTACTGTGACATACTTTTGAAATTTATGGCGAGTCATTGCTTAAGTCGTTTTGTAATTTATTCGAAACATCCCCAATTGCACAGCCAGTCGATGCGACGTCACTTTGATGTCACAATCGCTGCAAATAGTTACAATCACAATGACTACCAAAAGGTGATTTCCATATTTTTTCCTTTTGTGACTCTCATGCGACGACCCTCTATGACTCTTCTAACAGTCATCATGACCATTTTTTTAGTCATTTGCAGCTCGTTACAAAATGGAACGCCAAAGTTACGTTAATAAAACTCATCTTCCACGCAACGTGACAATGCCAACAATTAGTGTTGCTTTTGTGTCACGGTGTTTTCACATGTGGCCGCGTTTGAGCTACGGTGCTATTAGAAGTAATACTCTGATTTCATACAGTTTATCCAAACTTTGCAACCCACCTGTTAAGATTTAAGGTATAGAAAACCTTGCTGGCAATCATATGCAGCCATTAGTCCGTAGCATGGTTTCATATAACATGTGTGAATGGACATATGAGAATGTATTTTAGAATATATGTTGATTAGCTTTATTAAGCGACATGCACTGGTATTATAATATGAAGGAAGCCTGGCCTCTTAACTACCTTAAAGAGAATCATTAGTATAATTTTAAGAGAATCATTGGGAATCTGACATTTGTCGAGGCTGCTTAATGCAAAATGTCGATGTTAACATTCAGTATGTAATTTAGTGTAAGAAATTACAATAGCCACCATACATACAGAGCGTTGAAATGGTACTCTTCAAAATTGTTGAGGATACGACGGATATGACTATGATTTATCATATATATGTGTGTCCCTATGTTGAAATAACGCATTTTCTGAAACATTTGGGCACAAATTATGGGTGTATCTTCTGTCCTCATAAGTAAAGCCACACACTGAGGCGACAAGCGCGACATAGGAGGCAAATTCTGGAATTCAAACCTGTTTCTTCTTTGTTAACAGTTTGTGAACAAAGAAGAAAACAGGTTTGAATTCCAGAATTTGTCTGCTATGCCGTGTTTGTTGCCTCGGTGTGCGACCTGCCTGACAGTGCCAGTAGCGCAACTAGCCTTAATTCGTTCTGTTTAGAGTTTACTCGTAAGTAATATTCTAATATTTAACTGCTGCTAGTAAGAACATTTAGTGTCAAAGTATGAGAATTCGAATTTTCTCAACTAAAGAATGGCCAAAACATATAGTAAAATGAGAAACTTTTCCAAGTGCTAGCTCCGTAGGTACTGAAATCTATACACAATCAATCCTTTCCTCAATCTGTCATATTAATGCAAGAGCAGGAGCGCTGAAATGAATTCTTGTTCTACTATCAAAATAGTATATGGCTGGCTGTAGGATTTACTATGTAGTTCAATGTATACTCGTATAGCAGTGTGTCCAAAAAAGAAAAAAAAAGAGTCCAATTTCTATTTATTTATTTTTTCTCTTCTTCATTCATTGTAAAGTTTCAGTATACGATAACTCTGGTACATTGGAATGGAAGACAATATTTGTTTGTACGAGCTAATGAAATTTGTACATAAATAGTACATGACAGAACAAAAACTAACAAAAATTATTATATAGGAGAACAAATATTTGAATGAGAAACAGTTTTAACAGTTTAAATGTAAAACATTAGTACCTAAAATGCAGACCCTGAGGTAAAATTAATTATCTGCGCTGAATGAAAAAAAAAAGAGGCGTTATGTAGTAGTTCAATGTAGGCAATATATCCTCGTAGAAGAATGTAAAAAAAAAGGCTAGATTTCTATTTATTTATTCTTTTTCTTCTTCATTCATTGTAAAGTTTCAGTATACAATAACTCTGGTACATTGGAATGAAAGACAATATTTTTTTATACGATCTAATGTAATTGTTCATAAATAGTACATGACAAAACAAAAACTAATAAAAATTATTTTATAGGCGAACATTTACAAATGTTTGAGCGAAAAATCGTTTTAACCGTTTAAATGTAGAACATCCGTACGTCAAATGCAGAACCTGAGGTAGAATGAATTATCTGCGCAGACTGAAAATAAAAAAAATAAAAAATAAAACGCAGACTAAAGTTTAACACGTAATATTCACAGTTGAAAAAAAAAAGAAAAGAGGAAGAAGAAGAACCGAAAAGACAAAAGAGATAAGGAAAAGATAAAAAGAAGAAGGAAGTAATGAAAAAAGGGGTTAGAAAAGCTGTCTTGAAGCAAAAAGGATTAAAAGAGTAGAAGAGTTGTCTTTAACAAGATACCTTGAGTTATGAAAACGGCACAGGCTCTGAGATTAAAAAAAAAAAAAAAAAAAAAAAAAAATCCAGTTTTCTGCAATAGGAGAACGGAGAAATTCAAATTTGAAAACTATAACTATGTAAGGCTATGCTTTTTAAATTCTTTTCAGGAACATGAAGATTTGGAAAATACGATATTAATATTAGATTTTTAAAGAAATTCTTATGGAAAGTAAAATCTTTTAATTAAAATTTTAGCAGTAGATTAATAGTACTGCGGTGATGGATATATATATAGAGCTTATATTGAAACAACTTAAATATATTGTGCAAATACTGAGATATACACTTTGAAAATATAACATCAGAATTACTTATCATATCAGTATTTATCCAATGTATCTAAAATAGCAGTTTAATTTTTGAAGTGTTTACAATAAGAAAATACTTAAATTAAAATTTAAAAATACCCGAAATATATAACCATTACATTTTTAAATATTTTAATTGTGAAATAGTTAAATGAAATATTGGACCAACATAAGGTTGGTATGGGAAATCTAGTATATTTCTCTTTGACTTGGTCAGCCAAATGATGAAAGAAATTTATATCAACAAGGATATCAGCCTTTCTTTTGGAAATGACATAACCCTGGAGTCTTTCATAAAAGATAATGTTGACGCATATATGAGTTTGTTTATTAAAATGATCAAATTTTCCTCTATGTATGCATACTACTGGACAGATTAAATAGTTATTACAAAGATACTGTATAGAAATAAAATTATTCCGAGGCATACATTCAATATAAAGCCCGATCATATCTAACGAATTCAATGTTTCTGATATATAAATTTGTAATCTTATGTGTATCTGATTGCACAAAAGTTAATTAAGATGTACTTTACTAATCAAAAACCTACTCAAAAGCTTTTTTTTTTTTTTTTTTTTTTTTTTTTACTGAATAGTTCGTTCACGTGTGTTAGCATTTCATGCAACAAAAAGTATACTTGTTATTCTAATTCATTATATTAGATGTATTATGCTTGTAAGTAAGCCAATAAAAATCTTATTTTAATTAGAAGCATTATTAAAAACTAAAATTAAGTAGTATAATATATGTTTGTTATTATTTGAAAATTTTAATTTGCAAGTGTATGTATAATTTCTGGACGAGATGTACCGTATTTTGTGCTGAAACCCAATCGATAAAATATTAAGTTTAATTTAAAACAAACATGACATTTACAACAATGTCTTCAAATGAACAAAGTTCTGTCTCCGCCCATCTTTTAATCAACATCACCGGATCAGTTCTGCTTTTCTTTGAAATAAAGGAAAAGGATTAACAGATAGCGTGCAAGAAAAGCCTAAATCGCTTAAGCGAGATTCCTTAAATGTGCAAAAGAAACCAAATCCTGTCACTTAAGAGCGCCTTATCAGTTAATTCTTGCTGATGAGATCTAATACTGTTGAAATCCGTCTTAAGATAAGGATGACATTGAAAGAGAAATCTGCATTAGTTTTTTTAATTCATTAATTTCCCTAAACAGCAGTCTGATTCTACTTTTGTTGAGAATATTTTCTGCACAAAGAACAGAAGTTATTGGCGTATTTGGGCCCAATTTTCTTAAAATCTTTCTTGTAAATGAATATTAACGCAATATTGTGTTAATAATTGGTTTTAAATTGCAATGTAATAATAATAATAAAGTTTACATCAAAATATTTTTCTGTATTGGTGTTTCATTCTAAAAGTTTTCCATGATGTATAAATATTCACCAACACTGGTCAAATATTGGTAAGTAATATTAGTTATGGGTTTCAAAAAATATATATCCCTGTTGCGATTAGGATACTAAATAATATTAGCAATATCGTTTTAATATTTGTTTGCTACTAGAATTATTGTTTTAGAGAATATACCTTAATTAGTAATCGAATGAGCTCAATAAGCAATTAAAATTAAGTAATATTAAACATTATTTTTGTGTTTTAACGAAAATTCTGCTTTAAAATACATATTTTACATATTTGTCTGTATCGTAGCAAATACAACAAGTAAATGTATTATTTCAATTTTAATATCAGTTTCATCTGACACGTTTGCTGACATTTTAATTTAAATTGAAATCCAATAAGAAATTATTTCTGCGTGGCTAAATTTTGTTTTCTTTTTATTATCTGACGTTCAAATCGGTTTATGTTTTAGTTCTTTATATATATATTTTTTCATTATTTATTGTGCTTAACAAAATTTGGCAACTTAGTCATGCACCTGTAATTTGTTACAATAGAAATCATAATTCCTCCAACAAATCCTCATTAATATCAATCTAATAATTTGCAGTTCAGTACCTAGTATTATTGGATATACTTACTATAGGTACTGGGTATTTCGAGTGCACATGTTTACAGAAGAGGCCCAGTAAGCATATTTTGTTCGGAGCGCAAGTGGATTTATGTATCAAGAGATTTTTTAGAGAGTAATGCATCTACTCAATTTTCTGTATAATATGTATGTGTTCAGTCAAATGTAATATTCGGTATCATTGGACATTAGACAACAAGTAATTAAAGACAAATAAATAAATAAATAAAATCTACAATACATATGATGATAAATATATAGTAGGGGTTGGGGGAGGGAAGGAATTGGAATTCTAAAGAAATAGTAATATTTCATTTAAGAAAATCTTCATACACACACACACACAAAAAAAAAAAACCCAATTTGGGCCGAAAGATTCTTAGGTTGTGCCCATTTTTTTTTTTTTTGAAAATGGGTATTTAACAGTGCCCAAAATGGATACACAGTGGTAACCAAAACAGGCATGACCCAATTTTGTCATTTTTTAAATGAGTATTTAACAGTGCCCAAAATGGATACACAGTGGTAACCAAAACAGGCATGATCCAATTTGGGCACATACCCAAGAATCTTTCGATCCAAATTGGGTTTTATTTTTTTCTGTGTAGCTTTCAATCAATACATAGTAAAGTAGTATATGTATCATTTTAATTATACACAATTATATATACGCAATTTCTAAACATTTGCTATAACTTAATAATGTATTTCATTTTCACCTGTGCTGATCAGACAGCCTGATCAACTCAAAAGAGAGGGATGTTAAATGTATGTAATTCCCATGTTAACATAAAGCATAATTTAACAAGCAAATTATTATGTTTATTCATTTCCTGCTAAATTGTTGACGTAAAAGAAACACTTGAGATCAAATTCACCTTCCAAATAAAAGTAATGTTTCCGTTAATTTTCATTTGAATTTGAGCGACTGAAGACTAAAAAATATCTTTTAAACTTAGCTATGTTTAATATTTATTTCGCAGCAAAAACTTGGGGAAATAAAATTGTACGCGATGAATTATATCAAATATGGATGTGTTCAACTAAAATTATTTCAATCATCTTTTATAAATAGCAACTCATTGCAATACCCCTTTAAAAAAATAAATAACTTAAAATATTCTTGTTTTTATTTTTTTTAAACAGAATATATTATTAAAGTAATCTAAATTAAATAATTTCACAGTACCTGAAAATTGGCGATTAGCATAAAGCGCAGGTATCTATAAAAAAATGGAGAAAAATTAAATATCGCTTGTTGACACATCTGTTCTGTACATATAGCTTATTGACCAATGGAATCATATTTGAAAAACAGAGTCCTCATTTTATAAAAAAACTAAATATTTCAAAAGTAAAATACCATATATTTAATGAAATAAATAATACAATACCTTTATTCTGATTAGTAAATTTCTAAAGAAAAAAATCATTAAAATTTAAATTTGTTGTTATTAATTATTAATTACTTAGCTTATTAAGCTCTTGAAAGTCTGATGAGCTAAAAGAAAACAATTACCTCATACACTAAAATCTGCCCGAAATCTCTTTTATATTATCAAAATTTTGATTTTATTAAAAATCAAAATGAGAGAATTTATCAAGAAATATGACAATGCAACCCTTAAAGAGTTCTAGAATTCAACTCTTCATCTTTCATAGAGATAGCTGAGTAAAATTTGTCTCAATCAATAAGTTTGTGTCAATTCTTCTTCATTTAATCTTACTCTATAACATTTATAAAATTTCTTTTATTAAATTATTAGACTCGAATTTAATGAATATCTTTCTTTGTAAGATTGATTTATCCTGTTTTATGTTCTCCATTCTGCAGTTTGCCGCTGATGGTTAAACCTATTTTACATTGACATTATTTCTAACATCATTTGATTGGTACAATTTAAGATCAAATACAGTTTAAATCAAATGCATAAAGTAAACTTGCATTACAATACATTTTTCCACCAATGAAAATTAAATATTCAAAATTACTTCAAGCAATATGCATGCACATTCACATAGTTTCAAAGATCAACTGTAATTTTAAAAGAAAGATTATTTATAAAATAAATTTACTCCAACCACAAAAACATGTAATTCGGCTTTTTTTAGTCTCCGTTCATCACGTTTATTCCTAACCTATCCTCATTTCATTTGCATACGACTATTTGATTGCGCTTACAAATACAAATAAAAAATAAACGAAAAAAAAAATTAGAATTTATCTTTTAGAATCTAACTAAATCCTACTTTAGACTGAAAAATTACACTTCCCAATCAAACATAAATTTTATTCTTCTCATAAAACTTTACTCAATCTTCTCTCTCTACATTTCATCTGTATTTATTTCAAATTTGCATCGATGTATCTCCTTTGGAATCAAGCCTAATGCAAGTTAACTACAATCCTATAAAGTGATTGCTTTGAAACATAAATATATAATAAGAAAGTAATTTATAAACAGATTCATGCAAATAAGATTTGCATGAGAGAAACGCTGCAGCATCGATGATATCAGGCTTGAGGTAAAAAACAAAAATTAAGTAATCTTATTGATAAGCAGGACTTTGAAGAGATTCATAATCCTATAAAACCGCAAAACGTAAAACATAAGCTCGTATCTTCGACAAGACATTGCTTTACGCTATGGTATAAATTGATATCAGGGAAGACGTTTCAAAAAAGGAAGGGGTTTTAAAACGTCTCTTGTACAGAAGTAAAGGAGATGTGTCAGAATTTGATTCACTTAGAGGCTTTTTAGGGTTGTTTCAATTTAGGGCAATAAGCCCTGTGCAATATACATTTTAATGAGCTTTTTATTTAGACGATGATTTTGTTTAGCGGATTTAAATTTTCGGGACAGGAAAGCGCTCTTGAAAAAAATTTTGTAAGAGGAAGTTTAAGTTTTGTGATGTAATTTCAGTGGAGTTTTTTTGCTGGATTTTGGAAGATTATAATTAGTAATCGAGTATTGGAAACAAAAACGAACGTGATTGCTCGTTACCATAATTTCTTTTGAAATTGTGTAACGATGGTAAAATATAACTAACTCTGCAAAGTTTATAAATTCATATTTTGTCTCATAATTTTCTGTAAAGAAATTGAATATTCTAATATATAATATTTCATGCTATATAGATAACGTGCAGTGGAAAGATCGGTCGTTATTGATTTTTGTTTTACTATAGATAAATCGTTCTTGAGAATCAGAATGGAACTGCCTCATTCTGTGAAATTTGAAATACATACGGGTTTTATATACAGCTGTCATGCATAATTATGTAATATTTCATGGTATATGGGTAATGTGCTGTGGAAAGGCATAACATACATTGCAATAATTGAAATAAGTATTGCTGTCAAGCGTAAACGTTTCGGGAAAACAATACTTACGTTTTACAAATGTACTTAACATCACATATTTTACTGTTAAAAGCAAATAGATGATGTTTGAGAATTCTTTTAACTTTGTAATTGCACTTCCCTCACTTCCTCACCTCCAGCAATATTTCCAGAAGAACTTCTAAATGTTATGTTGGTACAGTCAATAAACACTTTTAAGCATCTTACAAATCACATACAAATATCTGAAATCCGTTATTTATTTCGCCATCCGTTTCGTCATAAATTTTATTATTTTACAGTAAGGAAAAAAAAAATAATTAAAAAACGAAGTATTTTTCGTATAGTAGGAGCCTATAGACTTAATTTTAGAGATTTTATTATTATTATTATTATTATTATTATTTAATTTATTTATTTATTTATTTATTTTGCATAATGCATAAAAGACATGTGATGCATTGCACATTGATTTCTGCACACCATAATTCATTCAAAAAAGTTAAATTATGTTTAATTTAACTTGTTCATTGCATTTTTGTGTTTAAACTTTTTTTTTTTTTTAAGTAAACGTAAGTTGTAAATTCAGTTAATTTAGTTATTTTTTTTAAATATTTTTCAAAATGTATATGTAATTTTAAAAATATAAAAGTGATAATATAATTTTAAAAAAATTATGTTGTATGAAAATTGAAATTTTCCCAAAGCTCTCACAGTTCAACGATTTTGTTTAGATTGCATTTCTAAATCCTTTAAAATACAGGGTGGTCCAAAAGTCTTTGACACATTTTAAAATTGAAAAAAAAAAAAAAATCAAGCAATTGGCGTACGTGAGTGCGGTTTGGACGAAAATGCTTCTTATGATCAAAAATTTTATTTTAAAAAATTAATTCCAAAAATTTACCTTAGGTGACGTTGCTTCTGCAAAGCTACCGAAGGTAGAGTATAGAGGTATAGAGGTAGTATAGACTATAGAGGTAGAATGTCTTTATACTTAATAATGGCGACAGACGCACGTTGCGTATGCACGGTTTTTGTTCAAACTATGTCAATCCTCATTCCAAAAATACTCGCCTTCATGGGTTCGATTAGATGAGTGCTACAAGTCAACAAACATTAGTTTGGCGATAACAGAAAGCTCGCCAAGATGCTTGGCAATTCGTTATTTTCCAAAATCGTATCGACCAATCAAATATTTTGTTGTCCGTTTGAAGCTACTATTTTACAGAAGCCACCCTATTAATCTTGGGTAGCTCTCTATCATCACCACACTAATGTTTGTTGACTTGTCTCACTTGTCTAATCGAACTCATGAAGGCGAGTCTTGTTAAGTTCTGGAATGTGGGTTGCCATAGTTTGGACGAAAACTGTTCACACGCACTGGGCGTCTTCCGCCAGTGTTATGTATAAAGGCATCCTACTTCTTTGGCAGCTTTTCAGAAATAACGCCCCCGTATGAGGAAATTTTGGAACTAATTTTTCTATTTGCTAAAACAAAATTTCCGATCACAAGAAGTATGTTCATCCAAACCGCACTCTCTTACGCCAATTGCTTGATTTTGTATAGAATTTAAAAATATGTCAATGACTTTTGAACCACACTACAGAGGATGGTTCAGAAGAGAGATTCAGAAAAAAATATAAATAATAAGAACTGTGACTATGACGTTATCTCTTTCATGCATAAAAAGTTTTGACGAATGAAGAATAACAACACCTTATCTTATGAAGCTGCAAAAAAAAAAAAAAACACGTTTATAAAAATTATTACTCTCATTTAATTAAAAAATAAATAAATAAATCTAAATTTTTGCATTATAATATCACATATTTCATCACAGTTATTTTATTTTGGCATAATGACGCATAAATATAGCATATACTTTATTTGTCTTTGTAAAATCAATAGATGAAAAAACGATATACGAAAAACATCAGAACAGTCATATATTAAAAAAAGCACAACAATTTAAATTTATTACACTTGATTATAGCGTATACAGGGTGTCCTAGCAAGATTGAACGCATTTTATGTTTTTAACTTTTGTAGATAAAAATAGTCTTAGACAATGTAAATTGTAATATTGTTCAAAATAAGATAAGACTGTGTCGATGAAATATCCCTTCCATTAATTTTTAAACTCTCCATTAATTTGTTATTATATGTGTATATACTCTATTAAACTCCACTCTTCCATTAATTTGTTACTCTTTTGAATTTTTAATATGATAAATTTTAAAAAAAAAATCTCCATCTTCTAACAAGTACAACAGTAAATAGTCTACTCTTTTACGACCAAAACTCAGAGTTATTATACTGTGAATTTTATAAAATTTCGGAGGTTTCTGGCAATAAAAACGGACAGACGGTTTTTTAGTGTTGGAAAGCTCCGAATTTCGTAAATTTCAAAGTATCGTAACTCGTTGAATATTGGTCGTAGAAGAATGGACTTTTACTGTTATACTTGTCAGAGCACGGAGAAATTTTTCTTAATATAACTTATAGGACGTAGGTACTGTATAAAAATTTAAAACATGTAACCTTTTGAAAAATAATGGCAGGAGTCTTTCATCGACATAGTCTTATTTCCTATATTATTTTGAACCCTTTTTCAATTTACACACGTCAACGTATTACAGATAAAGATTTAAAGCGCATTTCAATCTTTTTGGAACACCCTGTATAGTGAAAATATATACTACAGCTGTGTTTATTTTCAGTATTTATTTGCATTTATCGCATGCGTTCTAACAAAGCCGTGTAGTTCATACATTTAAAGTGCTTCTCCAAGTGGGGTACGCTACGAGCCTATGCCAATAACCAACATACAGGCAAATGAGTCAGTTAAATACTTTAGTCGTAGCTTTGACTATTTTAAAACCAAAATATGAAAATACATTATATTTTTTTAATGATCTACGATTCTACCTTGGCTAATTAAAAACCAAAAATTCAAGAAACAAGCAAGGATAAACAAGCTTACCCGTTAAATTAAAAAGAAAAAAAAAACTACCTGTAAAGCTTACAACAAATCTAATACTAATAAAAGAAAAGTGTTTGTCCGTCTGTCTGCGATGGCTAGCGAAATCTACCACACTTAACAGAAGGCTGGAAATTTGTATGATGATAGTTCAAGGCAGGTCCTGATGTACCTGAAGCTCAGATTTTTCAACTTTTGATAACTAGCCGAGACATTAATTAAAAAACAAAATGAAAGTTTATCAAAAAAGCATTCTTTTTTGAGCGCACGCGCGCCTGCGCAGTTAAGAAGTTCCGCAAATCTCCCAGCAGAGAAGAAAGAAAAGACAGAGCGGCTTTTTATTTTTCACCCCGTCTTTCTAAATGCAAAAAGCATGACTTTAATTACTTAAAAAAAAAAAGAAAAAAGTTCGACTGCCCTTGGGTTGGGGGAGGTCTTATTTTTTCGAAGCTCGTATTGGACTCGATTTTAGAGATACGGAAAAACAAAAATAACTCACTTAATCCGGATACTTTTTTCTCTACGACGCGACAGTACAATTCGTTTTTAAAAATATTAATATTAACCCTTAAAAAAATATACGACTGGTAGTCGCGCCTTCCAGAGACACTCTTTTCCTACGCTTAAAGTAACTAAATGTCCGTATTTTAACAAAATATTTTTACGCATTCTTTCTACACTCGACTTTTATCATGTATAAAAATATCGGAACATTCAAACGTTTAGAAGCATTTTTTAAAAATAAAATCTGAATTTTTTTCCCCAGAACGTGAATACGCGGGTGACTTTTGCTCAAATGTTTACAACTAAATATCCAAATTTTTCCACGAAAATTATACACATGCATCCGAAACATTATATTTCTAACACTCAAAATTTTCTAAAAGTTCGGACGATAAGAACTATTTTCTTTTTAATATTAAACAACCCGACGCGAAAAAAAAAAAGAAAAGAAAAAAGAAAAGAAAAGAAAAGAAAGAAAAGAAAAGAAAAGAAAGAAAAGAAAAGAAAAAAAAAGGTGAGAAGAAAACACAGCCCTTTTACGAGTAATCAATATTTTTTTCACGAATTTTTAACATAGGCTTCAAAACCTTTATATTTGTAACTGATAACTATTTCGAAGAGTTTGGAAAATAAGAACTATTTATTTTAACTAATAAATGAGCCGATGCGGGGGGGGGGGGGGTGTCTTCTTACAAGTGCCTTTACCACTAAGTATTAATATTTTTTCGCGAATTTTTATATAGGCCTCGAAACCATTACATTTATGGCTCATAAAAATTTCAAAGAGTTTGGAGAATAAGATCTACTATTTCTTTTTGTTTTTTAACACATTGACGGACAGTAGAAACAAGTGAAGTTGGAAAATTGACACTGGGCTTCTACTTGTACGCCGGTAAATGCACATTTGTGCTGCCATAGCCGTCATGCCACATAGTGAACTTCGCTTTATCGGCTATAGCCGCAAGTGTCCGTCAACGTGTTAAATATTAAATGACCCAATGTTTAAAAAAAAAAAAAAACGCATACTTTAAAATTTTTAATATGCTATTTTTTGTCAGAATACGGAAAAGCATATAACACCCACTTATCTAGCGTCCATTTTTCTTTAAAACGACGAATTCGTTTAAAAAATATATAAATATTGCAATGACCCCGATACGAGATTCGATTGGAAAGATTGGGAAAAAAAAGTGTAGAGAAAAGAAATTATTGGAAATAATTGGGAAAAAAATATAAATTTTTACAAAATTGTGTTAAAGATATAAAGTGATACATATTTGAGGTTTCTTTAATTTTATTATATCGGACCCGGACAACGCCGGGCGGGTCAGCTAGTATAAAATAAAAGTAATATTTATCTTTATCCATTAGTTGCTTTCTTTATTTCCATCTTTCAATTTTTGGTTCCTGCGTGTAAAAACCGTAAGAGGTACGCCATTTACAAGTATTTCTTTAAGCTGTGTATAAAGTTTGAGAACCACTGTAATCAATAGCAAAGACAAATTTTTTCACATTAATTAATGCGTAGACATCCTATCAGCATTACTGAGTTAATTTAAACATATTATTTTTAAATATAATTAAACGAAGCCCTGCAGATCAATGCTAATGTTTTACCGTCAGCAATAATCGATATCCAACACCTTTTTTCATTGCATTAATTAAAGACACAGACATCACCACTGCGCCGCGAAATTATAATATGAAAAGACTGGGATTGTTAAAAACTCCACTCTTCCTATGAGAAATCTTTCGGTAAAACAGCCTTTCTTCAGATAACAATGTTTTCTTTAGAAATATTTGCGTAGTATTTAGATGCGGATGATTATTCTATAAACATTATATTTAAACACAAAAAGTATTTTTCTGTTTTTAATTTACAGAAAAATGTATTATGAAACATTGCTTAAGGTAATTGACCCATTCTTAAATTTAAATACCTGTATGTTACATAAATGCATTTTAAATCACTTTAGCCCTAATTAGCATACTTAAAAATCACAGCCTTGTGTGAAACGAGTGGGCTTAAACCCAAGTGCTTGTGTGTGTTTGAATGCCGCAGATGTTAATATTAAAATGACAAAGCGTGCAAGAAATTTAATGATAACACAACACAAAGCTCTGTATTTCCAGGAAAAGAGATTTCTTTTTTCTCTCTCTCTCTCTCTGTCTGATGTATTTTTAGAAATAAATATGGAGAGCGCATTTTCTTTATTTCATTATGATTAAATATTTTAAATCATGCTTTATCAGAATTCTTTTGTGAAACATTTTGTACTCAAAGGCTTCTCTGCACCTTTGCAGTTAATGACGGATATTTTCTCGAAATGCTTTTTGGGAAAAGGTTTTTGTTAATATTCACGCTCGATACCGCATCGTGTCAGGAAGTTTTCACAGGAATATTTTCCACAGATGCGCAAGATTTTATCATATCATAAGTATTTGTAATATCTCGCCGACATAAATAATAGCGGGGGCACCAACAGCTTTGTTTTATCGGAAAATCTGTGTATCGATATAACTTATACGTGCATACTTATGTATTCTTTCCGGAGGCAGTTAGTATTAATGATTGGTTGTGTTATGTTCGAAGGTGTCCTTATGAAATTCCGTCCTTCTGTCATATGCGCATCCGCGAAGATACAACCGCGCATTCTCGATAACGAATTATTCCGATCAATTTTTTTTTGTGGCACATTTCACTATGCTGCCCCAAAAAAAGAGAAAGTAAAATAATGGGAAAAAAAGTTTTTCCGATTCCACCACAGAGCGCGACGAGCTACGATAAGAACCAATGGCATGATGCAAAATCAATGCGACCCATAATTGTACAGGCTCGCGCGCGAAAAATATATATATGATAAAGAAAGAAATAAAAAAGAAAAATTAATAATTCCTAAAACCATTATGTGATGCGCTTTAGCGTACAGTTAAATCGCCCGCAGTTTCGGTGATTTTTCAGTTCAGACAGTTTCATTGGGCTATTATTTTTAGTCCCCCTTCCTTTTTTTCTATTCTGATTATTTAAGCCGAAAAGTTTTTTTTTTTTTTTTTCCTTTCGTTTTCCATTTCTTGAATATTCGATTATGGTTGAAATTAATTCATTTGATGTCCATTGATGTTAGTTGGATGAACATTAAGTACAGAAAAAACTTTTCCATTAAAAGGGTCGTTAGTTTAACGGTTAGCGAGATTACTGGATAACGTAAATTGCATTTGGAAATTTATTTTTCTTTAAAAATGTGCTATAAATATTCTGGTATTGAAGAATTAAATTAGGCATGCTGATATTTAGATATAGATAAGAAATTCGTGATATATAGATCTAAATTATTATCGAATTTATTTCTAATAGTTAAAGATATTTTATTGCGATGAGTTTTTTCTTATCATAAAAAAGTATTATTAATTTTATGCTATTTCTGTATCAAAATTTATGAAGAAGTAAAATACACGTCTTATTTCGTAAATAGTTTGTTTTTCATGCTTTAAAATATTATTAAACCTTTAGAATTTTACCACATAACTAATACTTTAACAATAATTTAATCGGTTTTCTGATTAATCTAAAAGCCCTTCAAAATATAATGTTAACTGAGCAATAGAAAAGTAACAGACATAAAATATTTTTATTATTTTATTTATAATAAGACACTTTCATTATCCAAATATGCTGTATAATTTATTGATAACTTTTTAAAAAACTAATTTAAACAATCAGTTTAACATGAAATTAAACAGATAAATATTATATTTTGTTCCCCTTCTAATATTGTATTTAATTTTTAAAGTTGAATCCTTCACTACTTATAACAGTTTTATAATAAATAAAGTAACTTACAAAATGAATTACTTTATTCGAACATTTAAATATGCTAAACGGAAATAATAAATGCATCAAGTTCTAAATAATAATTTGTAAAGTTTTTTGTTTTTTTTAATGTAACAAATATTAAAAGCAATCTGCAATGTATCCATTTTCAACACTTAATTACATAATAGGTCATATAAAAATGCTATAAACATTCGACTTTAACTACTGCTTTGCAAGACGCTCTGAGATGGTATTTTTAAAGATATACATGAAACTATTTATAATACGTTAATGAACAAAATTCTATAAATACTTAATTTAATTAAGCCGATATACATATCTGATGAGATGATTCAAATAAAATGTTACACTTTCAAAAATGTTGAAAACTGTGTGTAGCTATACAGGGTATCCTTGAAGTCCCATTAACATTACAAAACGTTATAACTAATTAAGCATTTGATATAGGTGGTCTATGTTTTTTGCTAAGTCTTTACTACATCTAAAGTATAATCTAAAGTATCATTAGCGCAAGTATGCGTATATTTCGAGAATTTCTTTTTATTCAGAAATTCCGAATCCAAACCGGAAATTCCGGAAGAAGAATTTTTATTTCATGTAAACACGAAAAGTCTGCATTAAATAAAGCAAAAAATACTGTTTTGAATGTCTCATATGAATTCAGAATTTCTGGAAAAAAAAAATGAATTTCTGAAATACACGCTTCGGATACAAATGGGTTAACACTGATCAAAGTTTACAGAATACATTAAAAAAGTTAACTTCTACCCACTTTCCTTATATAATAAAAATCCCCTATTTTACACACACACACACACACACACACGCGCGCGCGCGCGCGCACACAAAAAAAAAAACAGAAATACATATTTCTGAAATTAAAAATTTTAATGTACTTTTTCAAGTGGCTCATAATTGATATAAAATAAAATACAAACTACATAAAGTGTTGTTCCTAAGTAAATGTTCACTGGAAAATTGCAGAAATTGTAAACTATCGATATAAAATAAAATTTGTGAAGGTAATTGTAAAAATTTTTGGTAATTACCTTTAGTGCACTTTATTGTTATTATTATTATTATTATTTGAAAGCGTTATGGTGTTAGTTTGTGATTTTATTTATATATTTCCTTCATAATTGCAAGTATTAATGTAATACTTATATTTCGATATGCTGTTCATATAATTGACAAACATGATAAATTTTAAACCTTATATATTTTTTCTGTGTTTAATTTTAAAAATATAGACGTGAATCAACTTTATCAAACTAATTAAAATATTTTAACAAACGTAAATAAACTTCAAATTGTATTTATAATCTGTTATTAAGTAACACTTTTTTTTCACCTCATAAATATTAATACACAAATCTGTGGTACAAGAAACTTTAAAAACAGTAGACATCTATCACACACAGCTATAATCTCAAAGTTTGCTTAAAACGAATTTTAAATTAACTCTCTATAAAACCTACAAGAATTTACAAAAAGAAATCTCACATTCTGTGTACATAAATCTAGAAATAGGATTTGGGGAAATTTATCACAAATTCTATTTACATGCAATACGGTTTTCGTCAATCAATCGGAAGCTCGCAAAAAGTTTAGAGAAGGATGTGACGTCACAAACGCATGCCAGCCTGCGCGCGGGATGCTGCTGCTGCGAAGGTTGAGTTTTCTAAAATCCTTCGGAAGTGAAAGTCTTGAAAAGTAGGGCAAGGGAATCCAACTTCCTTTGGGGATTCAGCATCCTATTTTTTAGAATGATCCTCGCTGAGACATGGCCTACATTTCGATTACGAAATTGTGTTAGTTTAGAGAATATCCGATAAAAAGCTACTGTAAAGAGAAAAATATTTTCAAATTCTAGCAGTACGAGCAAATTTAATTAAAATTAAAGCCGTAAGAATTAGGCGTACGAATAATTTGAAATTAACTAAGAGGTCACATACCTTTGACATGTCAAATGTCCGGGAAAGATTTTAAAATTGCTATCTTAAAAATCGTTTACCGTATATATATGGTACTTTGAAGAATTATTTAAACAAATCTCTTCCTTTAATTTTTGCTTTAGAAAAAAGTAAATGTATTTATTTATTAGAGCTGAGGCGCGGCCTACATTTCGATTCCGAAATTGTGTTAATTTAGAGATTATCCGAGAAAAAGTTACTGTAACGAGAGAAATAGTTTCAAATTCTAGCAATACGAGCAAATTTTAGCAAAAATTAAAGCAATGAGAATTAGGCATATGAATAATTTTAAATTAACTAAAAGGTGAGGTACCTTTGACATGTCAAATGTTAGGGGAAAGATTTTTAAATTGTTATCTTAAAAATCATTTACCATACCATATATGTATGGTACTTTGAAGAATTATTTAAGCAAATTTCCTCCTTTAATTTTTGCTTTAGAAAAAAGTAAATGTATTTATTTATTAGAGCTGAGGCGCGGCCTACATTTCGATTCCGAAATTGTGTTAGTTTAGAAAATATCAGAGAAAAGGCTACTGTAATGAGAGAAACATATTCAAATTCTCACAATACAAACAAATTTTAGCCATGAAATTGTCAGAATTATGGAATTAATTTTGAGCCTTAAATGGATACGTATTTTTAAATAAAGGGTCTCTAGCCTTCAAATGTCAAATGTTAGTAATTTTTTTTTAAATTGTTATCTTAAAAATAATTTGACACATTTGTATAATATTTTAAGAGATTATTTAAACAAACCTGCTCATTTGATTTTTACTAGATAGAAATTTTTAATTTGTATTCATTTTAAGCCATAAATTTGTATGCACATTTTCTTAAAAAAATTGTGCAATGCGTGTAGTATAACGCTCGCATACCTCAGCTGTATGAGCTTATTTATTTATTGCTTGGAGAAAAATGTGTCCAATTAACGTAACCTACAATTGAAATAAAATTCGGAAAAATAATATATATATATGTATGTATCGTAAATATCAGTTATTTGGAAACTTTTTAAAAACATAAAGAAACATTAAAATGAGATATTCGGAAACTTTTTAAAAACATAAAGAAACATTTAATGAGATATTCTAAGTTAACTTCAAAAAATATAATAATTTAAGAATCTGTAGTAATATTTTATACATAATAATTGAAAGGTCAAACTTTGTGGTCGTTTCATGTACATTCATTTGCTATACAAAATGTTTTTTTTTTTTTTTTTTTTTTTTCCCCTGAAAATAGTATACGCAAGCTTCAAAATAACTGTTTGTAATAAAATTTCTTTAAAAATTATTAATTTCCTATGTCATATACGACAATAGTGAAGTTCTTTTTACCGTAAACTATTTTCTAACGTGAAATTTTGAATATGTTTTGTTTTAAATATTACAAATTTACTGAATTTTAATATTAGTTTATTTAAACAAATCGATTTTATTTTTGGTCTATTTAATGATACCAGTTATTCAGATTTTTTTTAAACACAAAGAAACATTATAACAAGTTATTGTAAGATATCTGTAAAAATATAATAATAGTTTGATAATAGTTTGAGAATTTATAGATATATTTTATAAATAATAATAGAAAGGTCTTAAGTCCTTTTATGTACATTCACTTACAAAATGTTTTTTTTTTTTTTTTTAAGTTTGGCTATTTACTGTCTGAAAATAGTATATGCAACCTTAAAAATAACTGTTTGAAATTAAATCGCTTTAAAATAATTAATTCCCCATGACAATAGTGCGTGGCAATAGTGAATTTCTTTTCTAACGTAAAATTTTGAATGTGTTTTGTTTTAAATATTACAAATTTACTGAATTTTAATATTAGTAAATTTAAACCTATCGACTTTTTTTTTTCGTCGATTTAAAGATACTTAAATTAAAATTTAAAATATCATAAGATTTCTTAAAACAAAATATTACTAGTAAGAATATTGAAATTTAATATAGTTCAAGTATAAAGATATATCTAAAAACAATTCACGTTAATATTTCAATTATATTTAAATGCTACAAAAAATTCCTGCATTGACTTACTAATATATAACAAGTAATTCTCGTATTTAAAATACAGTAATCCCTTGACATTCGTGAGGGTTACGTTCCAGAAAAACCTCGTGAATGTCGAGTCTATCTTTCTGCACTAAAAATGAGTTAGGTTCTATGAAATTTTAATTAGAGTGGAACAGTCTTAAAAAAAAAAAGAATATATTTATTAATAATACGTTATGTCTAACATATATATGTAGAAGTTAAATGTACACGCATATTCATAAAGATGAAATTTATTTATGAAAGATAACTCAAATTAACTGACTAGAGAAATAATTACATCTAAAAAAGGCATATATTTTTGTATGAAATAATTCCGACTCTCTCTCTCTTCGCAAAGAGATGATAGTGAGTCAGTGTGCGATACAATATTAAAATACGATATTTAAATACAGCTAAATGCTTCAGCAATTTTTTCATTTATTTTCCATCTAAAAGCAGTTTCATCTCTATGAGAACCTGAACATGTTAAATTAATAGATTAAAGATGCCGTTAACTTACCACTTCTAATATCACCATTGCAATGAGTGTTCTGCTGTTGTTATTATTTTACTTTTCTGTAATACTCGTTCCTTTTTCAGTTGACAAATGAACATTGATTTATAAATACATACTGAAAAAACACAGGGAAAATAATTTTTAACTACTAGAAGTTCTGAAAAGAAAGAGATAATAAAAAAAATCGCGAATGATGAAATCAGATTCTCGCGAATTTTAAGTTTTTCCGCATTTTCATGCTTGCGAATAATTAAAACTCCGGGAGGGTAAAACTGCGAATGTTAAGGGATTACTGTATACAGATTGACATTTAATTATTTTAACTGAAAATTAAACATCATGTAAAAACAGAATATTTTTAAATATTACTGTATATGAATTATTAAGAATAATTACATTTTATAACATTAACAGAATAATTTATACTGATTTGGAAAGACATAAATTTACTGATAAATTATCCCGCTTAGGAATATTTTAAATAAGTGTAGATTAATAAATTGAATAATGTATTTAAATAAATACTAAATGTTTAATATTAACCCAAAAAATAATCATATTTCAATACTTAACTTTTTTTTTTTTTTTTTTTTTTTTGCTTGTGGCGAGGTAAAATAATATTTTGCAGGACCGTGTGGATCATTCAACAGATTAAGTCAATTATTTTTTTTATTATCTGTTAGACACTTTATATGTTAAACTATCTCGTGTGTCAAATGCAGAATATTTTGTCAAAATAATTTGTAATTTATTTGTTATTTATAAACTTGTGCGCTAATAGCATTATATTAACATTTATGTTTAATATTTATTATTATATTCAAATAATAATACTAATAATAACCTTTAATTATTATTATAAAAACACCACAATTTCATTTTTTATATAAAATCTTTAAATTTTTAATTGATATCAATAGCAATAGAAGAAATAAAGAAAAGTGAAAGAAAAAACATTTCCGTGATTTCATAAAGATTAGCTTTCTCTCTCTCTCTCTCTCTTTTTTTTTTTTTTTTTTCATTTTTTGTACAGTATTATGCTTAAATATTTAAAAAAAGGTACTAATTATATTCGAAAATTCAAAAAATGCCATACAAATGAATCAAAATAATATTTCTTAATAATCGCTCTTCAATTATTTTTCTTCACAGTAAATAAATAAATAAATAAATAGTAAAGCTTATCATGAAATGTCACTATGGGAAAAAAAAGTTATTGGAACGCAGCTAAAATTAAAAATAAATGTGCTTACAAATTAAATACATTGCTAGATAAATAAAAATCACTGTATTTTTGTTGTTATGACACTAATAATTTTTTATTTTATTACTTTAAAGTTGCGTCTTCAACACTTTCATAAATATTTAAGAATATTAAAAAAAGAAAGAAAGAAAGAAAAAAGAAACATTTTTTTAATTTCTACTTATTCTTCTGTATCATATGTTGTAAGAGTAATAAAAATTTAACGAAGCATTCATCTTATATAATGACACAAGTATACAATACATTCATTTGGAAAACGCTGAACTAAATATTAGAAAAATAAAACTATTTAAACATAAAAATTATTTCTATTATTCTTATAACTAATATTTTAGATTAATTATAGTTTAACGAAAGACTTGATTTTGTATTTTAAAATATTATGATTTGTTAAAATAAGTCATACGGTATACATTTTTAGTATTTTAATTTTTAAAAAAATGTTTAAAAAATGCTTATTATAAATAGAATATATATATATATATATATATATATATATATAAAACTTGAAAGGATTTTGACATATTTGTATTTTACATTAGTAGTATTCCATGAGTCATTATTTTATTTTTATAACAAAAAAGTTTTATTTTTAAAGGAAATAATGATATATATATATTTTTTTTTTAGATATATTCTTTCAATATGCGAATTATATGCTAGAATTAAGTAACTGTAACATCAAATATTATAGTCGATTAATTTTATGTTCTTACTTATTTTATAAAATATTTTATAATTAACCTACTTTTTCATACATATGGCTCACTAAAATAGAATATTTTTTTTTTTTTTAGATGACTATCTGTCATTAGAAATTGGTTTAATTAATTGTTATTACATATAAAAGGGTGTTTGAATTTCAAAATGGGAGTAATTTTGTAGATTTAGAAGATAATTATATTTTTGTTTTCTAAGAAAAATATATTATCTAAGTTAGAAAAAAAACTAATTTTGTCTTTTTTATATAATTATTAAATTTAAGAAAATGTTTTGCATGTTTAAACTTAGTAATTTCATATTTGTATTTCCTAAGATTTTGTCGCATTTTGAAATGGTTCTTTAAAATTAAATGTTCAGATTTATGTTCACCATCAGCTTTTTATTTTCATTTTATTTTATGTAATTTGTTGCACTTAATTCTTTTGTATATTCAATTATTTTCCGAATTTCCTTTAGAATGGAAAGTATTGTAAATATTGAAAAACTTTAATTATGTTTATTTTCAACTAAATAGATACCTTCTTTCAAGAACATGAATTCATTTTAGAACATGATTGTAAAGTTATAATGAATTTCTTGTTTCATTCATTGATAAAAAATATTCTCATTTTACTTTTGAAATGCAATGTAAACAAAACATATTTAAAAGAGCAGAATGCCGCAGCGCTGAAATTGCTTTAGAGAAAATGAACATGGCTCTCATATTTTTAATGAGGACACAATTTTACACTTGCACCTGATCAATATATCCCACGAGGGATTTGCGTACCCCCCAGAAAAGCTGCATGTACTTCAAGAAATGCTCTTAATAGAAAACTGAGCCTGTAATAAAACATCTTTACTCAACAATGATGAAGACAATTTTCATTTAGAGCATCTGCTTCTGCACGAGATATTGACTTTTCTTCATTGCTGAGCAATGAAGGAACATGGCAAGACCGGAATGAATCAGAATGAAACAAAGTAAACGAAAAATAAAATAAAATGAAGAAACTAAAAAAAAAAAAAAAAATGCGAGAAATTTTCATCAGATATGTTGCTTGCTTGTCTGATAAAGACCGGAGCTCGGTGATCAAATTAAAGAGGACTGAGCGGGTGTTACTTGGAGAAAATTAAAAAAATTGGGAATGTATTGCTCGCAAAACAGCTAGTTCTCCCTCCTACTCACCCTTACTACAATGATTGAGAAAAGGCAGCGACTGAATTCGTTTCTTCCTGTAAATCAATCTCCCTGGAATTCCAATCAGTTTAAAACGAGCTGAAGTTGCCAGAGCATAAAATGAGTGTTCTAGTTTCTTAGATCATGCGACTTCAGAAAAAAAAAATAAAAAAAAACTTTTTTTTCTTTTTGTTTTGCGTGGAAATGCGAAATTTATAGTAAAAGTACAGCCAGGGGAGTCGCACCTCTAGCTTTGTACAATAGCAAATTCTCAATTTACACTTATATTTGATAAATGTTACGGTTGAACGGGGCGAGAATGAGCGTATTATCGAGGCGTATGTACTTGTAACATGAGCGAGCGCAACAAAGAAAAGTTCAATTATTAAGTTCTTTGTTTTCGCAAATGATACTTTTATTGAAAACGGCTAAAATAATAACTTAATATGCGTTAAATCTCTAACTAATATCAGTTTTGAAGATCATGTTAACAGCAAGAGGTATTTTTTGTTAAATAAAGACGACTAAAAAAAGAGTTTACATTGTTGAAACAATTATCATTGTTGGGCAATAATGCATTAAAATTTTTTAATATGCCTTTGAGGAAAACATTATGTATCTAATAATAATTAAATTCAGAAAAAAATCATATTTCGAAATTTACAAAATTTCGAGCGCAAATAAAAAGACAAATAACCAAAAAATTACAAAATTATGTAGTATTTTTTCTTATTTTAGAAAGTGAACATATTTTTCTCAAATAAACAAATAAATAAATGATATATCTAAATAGTAAAAATTTAATATTCAATATCATTTAAATTAATTTAAGTGTTTAAAACTGTCAATAAAATATGGATAATATTTCACACAATCTACATTTATGTTAAATTAAAATTAAAATTCTTTCGATACAGTTATCTAACACGCCGATAAATAGGAACCAATTTTAGAAATGATAGACATTTTAGACTATTTCTACCAAATCTAACTAACATTGTACTTGATTAAAAAAAATAATAATAAAATAAAAAACATTCATCAAATCGACAAAAAAAAAAGAGAAAAAAAGATCAATTTTTTAATATGTGACTGAAAAAAATAAAAATAAATAAAACAGAGAAAGTTTTGTTTTATTTCTATAATCTTTTACTAATTTATTCATTAATATTACAACATACATACAATATTTAACGATAAAATATGTTTTATTTTTCATTTCCTTCAAATTGAATTTAGGGATATTCTTTAAACAAATCCCGATTGTATGTTGGTAGCTGAGATGCACAGCTAAAACTCCGAATAATTATTTAAAAAGTAATTATCCTGACTACTTCTTTATCCGCTATATTTCAGAATAATTATTTAAAAAAATATATTTATTTAAAAATATAAAATTCCAGATAATTATTTAAAAATATCTGAATAATTACTTATAAATATATAAATTTCTATCTTAAATTAATTTTATTTATATTAATTAAATATGAGGAATAATCAACATTTATTCTTCGGAAGATTTTTGCTTTTAGAACTTTGTTGAATAAAATTTTAAATATTTAGTCGCATGTGTGCTATTTTTTTAGTATTTTAATCAGTTTAGTAAATCATATTTCTTCAAAATATCTTTTAGAAAATCATTATTTTTAGATATCTATTAAAGAATTTTAAATAAATATATGTTATGTAAAAAAATTTTTTAAAAATTTCTACGGCAAAATATTAAAAACTCATCCCTTAAAAATGTTTTAGAAATTATTTTACTTCATAATAATGAAATTATATTTCTTGAAAATATATAAGAATGTTTTTGAATTCGTAAAAGAAAATTGTTGAACAATACGTCCTAAATTACGAAATTAAATCTTAATAATTAAAAAAAAAAAATCTTATAATAAACAAAATTTTATTATACATTCCTTTATTCCGTATAAATTCTTTTATGATAATTTTATTTAAAAAAAAAATAACTACCTGTAATGTATTGATAGTTAAGAGTGTAAGCTACGTAAAATTTTCAAAGACTTATTACGTTTTATAATTTAAAAGAATGTAATTTAAAAACTGTTTTGAGTACTTTTTAAAATAATTAATTACTGAATATTTCTATTTAGAACATAAAATAAATGTGCTATTTATCTTTATGTACAATATATATTTAGATAATTTTAAATGCATTAATTAGCATTTTTAAAAAGAATATCCTACAAAGCACTGTAAATAAAATTAACGATATTTTAGAAAATTGTTGAAATGTGTATAATTTTAATCTAAAAAGATGAATTAGTTGGAGATTTAAAAAAAAAATCATTCGATTTTTTAAATTTATATTTTAATTCTAGGATTATAGTCTGATGTGGAAAATGGATGTCTTGCGTTGGTCTCAAGCTGATTCAAGAAAGTTTGAATATGTTCTTTAAAAAGTAAGATTTTTTTTTTTTCATTTTCAATGTTATTTTTACTTTATATAAATATATTTTGTTGACGCAAACAGAGTAAATGCGTTATTAATTTTGTATGAAAGGTTTTACTGGTAAGTGTTTTCGGTACTTTGTGTTATAGTGGCGCGCACAGTTACGATTATGCTAAGGTTGCAGCTACAATTTCGCCAAGATTATCGCAAAACTTATTTATGCATCATATGTACACAAATAACACTCATATATGAGCCACATACGTGATTATATATATACAGTAGCCTCCCGCTTAACCGGCCTAAACGGGACCGAGGGTTAGCTGGTTAAGAGAAAAACCGGTTAAACCGGAGAAGTAAAAAAATATTAAATAAGTAGCTGCATATTTATTTAATTAAATGCGTAGGATGTATTTAGTTTTTAATTTGTGTAGTTTTAAAAAGTGTATACTGTCTCTCTATTTTTTTTAAATGAATACAAGTTGTAATTAACTGAATTGAAAGAAGAACTATCATTAATAACAAATATTGAAAAATATTCAATACAAATTATATTGTTGAAAATCGTGTCACATATCTTTATAAGAAGTTGAAATTATTCTACATTATGTAAATTTGAGTTAATCAACCATAAAGAAATCAGTGATCTTCTGTTGAAGGCAAGATGCCCGGCATTTTGCAGCATAATATCTCCATCTAAAGTTCAACCGAAGAAGCTGTTGACTGCTGCTCAACATAGCGTAGTGCCAACTCTAATGCTTTTACCTCTTCCGTATGAGGAATTGTAGCATGTATGAGAAATTTAGAAACAGTGCCAGTTACATTCTGTCGTTGAATGAGATAATCCTGTCATTCCAGTTTCCTATGCTGTGAAGATCAACGCGTATCCATTTAAAACCAAAATTTCCCTTTCGCTCTGAATTTTCCCTGATTTGGAAAAAAAGTCGGCCCGTTAAAGCGGAGTTCCGGTTAAGAGGAGGCCGGTTAAGAGGGAGGCTACTGTATATTATACATCTGATATGGCATTATACATCATATACGTCTTATACACATGTCATATATATATATATACGTCATATATGACTATAACTTGGCTATATACGTCAAGAAATGTTATATGCACCATATAATATTATAATGTCATATATACTTTATAATGTGGCAATAAATTTGGTCTCTTGGTGATTCATTCTTGGGATCCGCTATAACAGGAAAGTACCGTTTTTTCTGTCACCCCGTGTTTTAAATCTTCCCCAAGACCATTTTTATTTAATTAAAATGAAAAATTGAAAGTGAGAAAAAACATTCTATAAACATAATACTGCAAAATTTATAAACTTAAATTTATTATTATAACATTTTCAGAATATATGAACACTTATAAAGATGGAATATTCTTTAGAATAAATTTAATGCTGATGTACACACACACACACAGGTGTGTGTAGAACTGCATACGTACATATGTAACAATGAAAACAGAGGTTAATTAAATGTGGATAGTGCATATATATGTCTCTCTCTGTGTGTGTATATAATTTACACAGAATCCAGAATGCAAAATACTTTCATAAATTGAATTTCTATTTGGTAAAAAAAAAAAAAAAAAATAGAGTAAATCTCCACTTTGATAATATAAATTGTTGACTAAGGATTTTATAAATTTATATTTCTCAAATAGCAAAGAAGATTTAAGCCATTAACATTTTTTAATAACTATAATTATATTATATATACAAGAAAAAAGGCGAACAGATCAATTCTTGTTTTCTTTTAGGTAACTTCCAATACAAAAAGGTAAAAAGCTACTTATTGTAGCCGTCCGGAGAAAAGCAATCCCAGAAAATGTCGCAATATTATCATAGATTATGACCCCCAGACCCCCCAAACCAACCGCTGTTCAAATGTCGATACCTGATTTTTGTCATTCTGTAGCACTTGTATTTATGAATCGATTTGGATGTGACTGAGCATGTGTATAGTACTTAGGAATGTCTCAGGCGAGTTCGTTGGCTAGTTCAACAGCAATCTTGTTTCTAAATGGCGGCCGCTTAAATATTTCAAATTCAAAAAAATGTGCAAAAAATTAAAAATCCAAAAAGTTTTTTCTTTAAGTATTCAGCTTTGATAAAAGGATTCTGGGTTGTTTTTTGTTTCGACTCTATCTTAAAAAAACTGTTGAGATATAGCAGTTTGAAATTGTAGGGTGGCTGACATTTTGAAACAATGTGATTTTTGCCCTGCCATAGCACTCGTATTTATCAACCGATTTGGACGTGATTGAGCATGTGTACAGGACCAAGGTCTCGAACGAGTTCGCTGTCCAGCTTCATCCGCCATCTTGTTTCCAAATGGTGGCCACTTAAATATTCAAATACAAAAAAATGTACAAAAAATTAGAAGTAAAAAAAAAAAAAGTTTTTTTCTTAAATGTCCGGTCTCGATACAAGGATTCTGGGGGCACTGTTTGTTTTACCACTATCTTAAAAAATGGCTCAGATATAGCAATTTGAAATTCTAGGGTGCCATTTCATAATCAGGTTCCATTTATGAGCTTTAGAAAACATGGTTTCTCGTACATTTACTTAATCATTGTTGCTACTTGCATACGCTAAAAACTACATACCAGCGTCAAAGTCTCGCCAAGCTTGGCGATACGTAGCAAAATATTGCCAAATTTGGCGATCAAAAATAAATCGCCATAAATGAAGCCAAATTGGTTATTGCTGAATAATTTGGCGAAATCCTCATTCAAATTCAGTATTGATGAAAACTGTGATTGAATCACTGTAATCGGGTTCCACGCATTTTAGCTTCGTGTGTTTGAGTAAAATTAGCTGAATTTTTAAAATCAAGGAATATGGTAGGTACCTTTTCCTTTTGGTATAGGCCGGACATTTTAACTAAAATTTCAATCGATTTTTTTTCAAAGGGAAAAAGATTCGCTGTTAATTTGTTTAAAATATGTAATACTACACTAATACTGTAAAACTAAAAATATTACCAAAAACTACTTCATTTAAACTGTGTCGTCAGTCATAAAATTAAATAATCTCCAGAACATAAAGTATGCAATTTAAAACTACATAGTAGTTTGTAGTAGAATAATAATAGTTTTCTTTTAAGACGAGACTTAAATGCTTTAGAAACACACGGTGGGCTATCGATATCATCTCTATGGTTTATCTTATCTTAACTGTATGTCTTTTTTTATAATATTTATTATAAAAAGCTTTATAATTATAACTTTTACTAATTTGAATGTAAAAAATATATAGAACATTAAATCAAAATAATAAATAATAATGTTAAAAAAAAAAATGCAAACATGCAACATTACTTTTTTTTTTTTTTTTACAAATGATAAATAGATTTATATTTTACATAAAACGTAAAAAAATAATTTTCTAAAACGAAATGTAATCTTTAAAAAGCGAAAATTAGTGAAAAGTGACATTGTAACGAAGATTTTCCAAACAAAAAGAGATTGTTTCGAAAGAACTGTCATTATGAATAATTGTGATCAGTGAAAGCTTTTACTGTTAAGTTCAATCGGCCTCTGAAAATTGCTGTAGAAGTGGAGTAGCACATACTTGAAAAAGAACTAACTTTTACGAGTAAACAAAATAAATTTGCATTTATAAGGCAAATCGATTCTAATTCCTTCTTCACAAAATCTTCCAAATTACGAAAGTTGAAAAAAAAGGAACGTCCTTGGTGACATCCATATCTAAATTTAATGCCTTCAGAAGAAGAACAAAGGGATGCGCCAAAAATCTTTTGCCGACACCCCCAACAAAACAGGAATGGTAATAAAGAGAAAAGTGCTTCAGTACATTGAACAAATGGAACATATTAGAGCTTCGGAGGATCAACAAAGAGTTAGAATCTTCGTTTTCACATCAGAAGTTTTTCTGTTTGTTCTTTAATGGTGAGTGGGGTGGGGAACTTATCGTAATTAGCAATGACATTTGCACTTCTGAGACACTACCAGGAGCCATCAAGTGAGTTTGTTCCGATGAAGACCTACCGGTTAGAGACAACACAACTTCGAAGGGGAAGTAAAAAGAGAAAAAAAAAACGGAATCGTCAGCGACAATTTGCATGGTATGTCAGCTGGAGTTTCTTATCCTTTCTTCCGTGAAGAAAAAATGGGAATGTGTAAAAAGACCAGAAGAATGCAGAAGAACTACCAAAAAGTGATGTTTGTAAAATGTGTCAGAAATTTCTTCTGATGAAGAGAGTAGTAGGAAGAACAATCGATAATTTTCCTTGAATTCGAACATTCTTTCTTTGAGATCTTGGAGATGTGTCAAGATGTCACGGGAAGAAAGAAAATAAAAGCAACTAACGGATATACGCCGAATGTTTTTAAATTTGTTTACAGTTAAGAAAAAGAGATGGCAGAGGAATTTTTCTGGTGCGACTCTTGTTCAAATTATAATGTCGAACAGAGTTTAAAATGCATACCTTTCTCCCTCAGGATTTGCAATTTATCCGCTGTTGTCGCTAACTTAAAGATGCGCTCGCTTGTCTTTTTTTGCTCCTTGTGCCTTTCTCCCTTGCAACAACAAATACCCGCGTGTTTAATGTAATAATCCGAGAATCTTTTGGGCAATGTCAGGGTGCGTTTTGCTGTAAAGTTAAAAAACAGAAAGCTCCATTAAAAGTATTTAAATAAGTATCTCCATATTGTTTTCTCGGAATATTTTGATTTGCATCGAACATTTCCTGAGGGTTTTCAAACAAATATCCATGGTATCCATATTTTAGAAAAAATAGGAAATATTTTTTAACAAAATTTTTAACTTGCTTATTCTTATCGTAATCAAATTTTAGGAAAAATGTATATTTTGATCGAGATTATTTCAAAAATTTTGATTCAGTAATTGAAATGGCTGTTTGAAAGTCTCAATTTGCGTATTAACCTTTATATAAAGAAATTATTTTTGTACTTTTTTTAATCATTTTTAATTTAATTGGCTCACCAATTTTTAATAATTCATTAAAAATTATTTAAACTAGGGGGTTCCCGGGATACAGAATGTAGGAGAAAAGTATATATATATTTTTTAATGAAAAATTTAATAGACTTTTTAGATAGCCCACTAACAACACAAAAAAGCATTTTTATATGAAAAATATCCAAATAAACATATATCCAATGGTTGGAGTATCATAGTTGAGATTTTTTCCAACAGAGAAAAATATGCCGGGAACAGGACTTGAACCTGGATCCCAGCATATTTTTGCTCTGTTGGAAAAAATCTCAACTATGATACTGCAACCATTGGATATAATTTATGTAGTTGAATATACTTTCCTCTATCCATTATATTTAAATAAAATTTTGAAATTTATTAAAAGCAATATTTTCATATTACCCGCATGCCAGGAGTTAATAGTCAATGAAATCGCCAATGATTTCCCTACGTACAGTAGCATTTATGATTTTGATAGTATCAGTGGTTTAAGTGGAGGGTTCGATTACATGTCTGTTAAATTTGTGTTTTATTTACATTATTTTACTATTTTATTTATTAATTGATGGAGTGTTAATTTCGTGATGAAATGTTAGCTGGAGACAAATGCTGAACTAATTAGGGTGAAACCCCAAATTATTGACACCTAACAAGTAACTGACACTTCAGCAGAAATAAGCAGTCACTTGTAAATGTACACTTGTACACTCAAATAAGCATTTTCTTGTAAAATTCTGCAAAGTAAATGTCATCTAGTGGTAACTTATTTGTCTTAACTGTTATAACTTATTTTTCAGCTATTGTTTTTTCAAAAAAGGGATGGTGTTAGTTACTGGAGATATTGACCATATTTATGAAAAAATTAATTTTTAGTAATAAAAAGTATAATTTTTCAAAATTTTGTCAACAACAATTTTTTAATGTTTCTTTACCATACTTTCAAAAACAAAGATAAGTATAAAATAGATTTAAAGCTTTGTAACAGTGATTTGAACAAGAAAAAAATCCTTAACGTGTCAGTTACTGAAGGTTTCACCCTATATTGTTTTAAGTACAAATCGGTTAATCTTTTGTAATCGTTCTGATGCTTGAAAATTATTTTAAAAACCATAAAAAATCAGTAAATTGAGATATAGTTAAAAAAAATTTGCATTTGAAAGAAAATGTCTTTCCCTATTCAAAGATGTAAAAATTGAAATTGTGCGATGTTTAAAAGTTTGAAAAATTGCAATAAAAGCAAAATTTATTGTTTAGGTCATTGCCACCGTCAATATAATGTGCGTGTTACCTATGGACGTGATTTTGCTCTATAATATAGATTGATCGTTAGTTTGAGGTTTTAGGGAAGAGAAATAGTTTTAATGTTCCTTATATTATTTCTATCTCATTCTTTTAAAGTAATACTGTTTTAAAAACATTAAAAATCCATTACTTTATAGTATATTAATAGACTCATTATTTTATTTTATTTATTAATAAAAATTAACTTTAAAAAAACTACCATGCCTATAATGTCTCTTTAGAGATTCTAAAATATCATGTACAATGTTTTCATGAAGATTATTGCAATAGAGATTCCAAAATAATAATAATAATAATAATAATAATAATAATAATAATAATAATAATAATAATAATAATAATAATAATAATAATCTCATACTAATAATGAATCTGAGAAACAATCGGCTTAATATATTTCTAAATAGTTAGTCAATATTAAATTTATTTTGGAATAAAATACGTAATTGTTGAAATCTAAAATGTTCCCATTTTAATAGATTCTCTAGACATCTTAAAGTTTATAAAAGCTCTTTAAATTATTATATTTTACTTTTGAATTTGTTTAATTAGATTAAGATACATACTAGAAACATCTACCTCCAGAGAGAAAGTATACTCGTCATGTATAATGTTTTCATGAAGTTTATTATAATAGGGATTCGAAAAAATAATCCTACTAATCTCATATTAATAATGAATCTGAGAACCAATCGGCTTAACTGGAAATCTTTTAAAATAGTTGGTCAATATTAAATTTATTTTAGAATAAAATAAGTAATTGTTGAAATCTCAAATCTTCTCATTTTAATAGATTCTCTAGGCATTTTAAAATTTATAAAAGCGCTTTAAATTATAATAATTTTATTTTTGAATTTGTTTAATTATATCAAGGTATATGTTTGAAACATCTACCTTTAACGAAAATGATTTCAAAGAGGGTTTTTGAAGAAAATATCGCCAACGAAACGAAAATTGTTAAAGATTTCAAAGATCTGTAAACAAAACTGAATGAAGGTAACAATTTCCTAATTTGCAGAATATAAGAATTGTGATTCGTTATGGTTGATTAAATTTAGAAAAAAAGTAGAAAAATCATTTTAAATCTTATATATTCCTACACTATCGGCCCTCTCTTTAAAGCCTGTGCGCAATAATAATAATAATAATAATAATAATAATAATAATAATAATAATAATAATATGAAGTAACATGCAAAAGCAGCATACAAAGTTAAAGTTTCAAAACATATTATAGAAAATTGAAATGCATGAAATGAAATAAGTTTAATTGAAACTTTTATGCAATATTTTTATTATTTTAATCACTAAGCATTAAAATAAAGGTACACCCCTCCCCCGCCTCTACCAAAAGAAAAAAGAGAGGGAGAGAGAAAACCCATACATTTTAATAACCAAATTATCATCGGGGGAAAAAAAAATGGAAATAGCCATTTGCCTGGAAATATTTTATTATTATTGTTATTATTATTATTATTAAAGTGATCTACGAAAAAAATTAACTTAAAGAGTTGGCTTCATTTAGAACTTGTACCAACAAATCAGAATGCTCTGAGGTGACATAAATAAAATTTATAGGTTACAGTTCTTTTTTTTTTCGAAAATGTATTCTGAAAATATATTTTTGGGGAATTTAATTAATTAATTAAAAAAAAAAAAAAAAAAAAAAAAACATAAAACGCTATAAATTTTTAAAACAGAAATCGATTTTTAGAAGCTTTAAATATGCGTATCCAAAATTACGACTCATTCCGCTAAGTAGTTTTTGAGTTACGCGTAAAAAACTAACCTGCATTGAAATATGTTTTGCAACGATTACAAATGAATTTAGAGTTCCAAACTAAACCTTCATAATCCCTAGACTAATTGACTTCCCGTTTGTTATCCTAAGGAAATGCAAATATAATGTCAAAATTAAGTGTCTGTTTTGAAAATTTCAGTATGAAGATAACTCCTTCAGCTTATTTATTAAACATAAATTGAAAGAAGACGTAGTTTCCAGTCTAATGGTTATTTTTGGCGTTTTTTTAATGACAATTTAGCGATTAAATTATATGATTCTCTCTCTCTCTCTCTCTCTCTTTCTCTCTCTCTCTCTCTCTCTCTCTCTCTTTTTTTTTTTTTTTTTTTTTTTTTTTTGGTCGACTGTACCTAAAAATTAATAGAATAGTTTTATGCATAAAGTATAGGGTTGAAAGAAATAAATGTAAAAAATATCTGGGTAATGGAAGTACACCCTTTTTTTTTTTCCATCTCCATTATAATCAGTTGACCACGGTGTAATTGGTGTTTTAATTTAAAAAATGTGTATGAATCCTCCTCATCAGATTAATAAGAAATTTGTTATTAATAACTCGATATCACACTAATGTTGTTTAATTTTTGTGCTTACAACCTTCCACAAATCTGATATTCAGTAATCCAGAGATCTTGAGATTCCGGCCATTCTCTTGCCTGATATTCGCCGGACTAGTGGGTACATTTTCGGGCAATTTTTTTTTCATATATTTAACCCCTTTCGTTCATACCAGAATTATGCTCTCTTTCCATTAGTTCACCCCTTCCCGTTTGACCCGATTTTTGTTTTTGTCCTTCACAAGTTTACTTGGCAAAATAAGAAAGGAAAATGGTAAAAAAAAAAGTTTGGATTTTAGAAGACACATTCACAAATGCACTGTATGGAAATTTCTTCTTAATTTGAATCAGTTAGACATAAAACGTCTCTAAATTTAGATAGCCCGACTTTAACACCAAGATAAATATTATACTGGTCCAATAGGCTTATTTGTCAAAAACTTTGAAAATTTATAATACAGATTTTTTACATGTATTGTTTTTAATTGTCTGTTTTACACTTTGTGGGATTCAAATATTAATTGTTTGTATATTTTTTCAGTAAGTAATATTTATATTTATATTTATGTTTTTTTTTTAAATTTATTTTTTAATTGTAGTAACTAAAATTGTACAGAAACTGATTGTTGACTGAAAAAATGGAGCGTAATTTGTGTGCTTTAAGCTAGATATGGCCTTCTGTGCCTCAACGAAAACTGAATTAATATTTCCCATCAGAAAATTATTAAATTAAAAAACACAAATGTTATATCGCATAAGTAACGTACAAGATCTATTAGGACAATAACTAAATGAAATGAAAAGTAATGAATAATTTGGAATTTTAAACAACATTATCAGTAACTTAATTGCATTCACGAATGAAGTAGTTTTAAAAGTAAATCGATAGTTATTATTTCTAAACCATTTGCTTTAAATTTAACGATACGCATTATTTAAATTCACCCGATGCTACTCATATATTACCCATCATTATATATTTAAGAATAGAAACTTTTTTGCGTAATTCGAGGACTTTTTTTCCCTACTTGAAGTTTCAACCAACTGTAAAGCATCCATTTAAATATAATTTGTTTTTAGGTTGGATCAATAAGTGCAGATCCCTATTTTTAAAATGATTAAGTTTTATACCCTGAGCCTATTATGATTGGTGAAGAGCTACTGTTTATCAAATAACATTTTCGAAATGTATCATATAACTACACAGATACGGGTCTCAAAGATTTGTTTTTATTCAGTTATGCATTGTGTTTTTTAAGTAATTCAAAATATATGCTATAAAATATTTACTTTAATTATTTTTAAATAACTATTTCAAATTTAATGATGCACGTAACTTTTGTCTTTAAGTAAAGTAAAATCTTTAAACATTGAAATTCATTAAAATATCAATGCTAATAAAAATAATTTTTCTCCTTGTTATCATGCCACTCGACTGCAAAATTTCCAGTTGAATATGTTTTTTCTCAGCAGAAAAAAACAGATGCATTCATTATTCTTCATTCTAACATATAAATTCCGATGCAATTAAATAAAAATTATTACCCTTATGTTTTCTCGACATTTTAAGATCAAGAAATCGATTTTTCAAATTTGATCTTGCATTAGAACTAATTATAATTTATTCCATTTGAAAACTATTCCGTTTTTGCTGTAACATGGGTAAAAAAGAAAAGAATGAGGCGTGTTAGAAAAGCAAATTCTCGTTTAATTTGCAGGAAGTCTCATTATTATTGCAGCATAGTTAATAAATAAATAAATAAATACAAATAAATGGGCGTAGCAATGAAGCAAATTTTTACTTATATATATATATATTATTTGGATGCAGTATAATTGTTGATACATATTTTAAATAAAGGTAAAAGGGCGTGGCAAACTTTATATGTTAAGGAATTAATTAGTTTATTTCGGGGTGTTCGGTCATTTTCTACTAATGGGGATTTTGTAGTCATGAGAATATTTTAGACTAAGTCTTCCAGCGAAATAAAATCCAGAGCACTACGGACATCCAAATTAGAAGTCACTGGCTTAAATTAAAACGATTGAAGGACAATTGAAAAGTTAGTCATCTGTGTAGAGAACAAATTATAAATGGTTATAATTTTTTTTCTCTTTCTTTTCTTTTTCTTCTTCTTTTTGGTGGGAATGACGGTTAGAAACCTTTTCTTTCTTCTTTAATTAACATCAGTCTCATTCTTAAAGCTAAAGTTTACATTTTGGAAAAAGAAAAAAAAAATCACTATAAACGGCGAACCTCCTAGAAAAAGAAAGGAAAAAAAAAAAAAAAAAAAAAAAAAAAAAAAAAAAAAAAAAAAGACGCGACATATTTTGTAGGGTAACTTCTAAAAATAATTCAATCAAATGTTGAATTGTTTTTCTTTCAGGCAATACTCCATATTGCTCTTAAGCTGTTTCAAAACTGATACGAGGTATATTCTTTATATGTATTTTACTTATTTATTTTTTAAATATAATACACATTTTCTTCAAATAAAACAGAAAAGAAAAGTATTTCAAAAATTATCAAAAATAGTTAATATAAACTACTAGTAATTTAAAAAGGTGCTTCTCAAATTAAGTTTTCTTTTCGTTAGTTCTAATGTATATTAATTGTTGACATGCAACGCAATGCCTCGAAAATAGTAGGTATCGGTTTATTTTTATTGTATTGTATTATAATATGTGTATGTTTATAGTATGATTATTTTTATGTATAGAATTCATACAGAAGAGATATTAATGCAGACAAATGAGTTTTAAAAACTAACAAAATAGAACAAAAAAAATTGGAAAATTAAATTGTTGAACTGTTTAGGTACCATTTTAAATCATCGGATTTGGTTAAAAAATGTATCCAAAGGTAACTAAATTAAAATTACTACAATCGTATCTGCAAGCGCAAAGATCATATTGCACCTGAATGAGGTACGATATTTCCTAAAGTTTGTCACATCGGTACGTATATTTCGCGTTTTATTAGGTATGAAATGTCAAATATAAGCAATAAACTTTTTTAGTCAAAACTAATTTTTTTTTTTGAAAAAGTTGATTTATTATCTGTAATCTAAGCAAAAATAAATCATTGACCCATTTAAACATTTTGTCACATTTACAGTAGTTAAAATCTAAATAAGATGTACAAGTTATCTAAATGTGATAATGAATTTTATTCATGTCAGTTCATCTTAATTTTAACAATTTAATTGCCGTTAGTTTTTTAAATAATTAACACATTTGCATCCGCAGCGTACATTTCAGCAATTTATTTTTATTCAGAAATTCTAATTTATACCAAAAATTCTGACTGGTAATTTTTGCTTTATTTAATGACAGACGTTTCTTGATTACATAAAATATAAATTCTTTTTCCGGAATTTCCCGGCATGGATTCGGAATTTCTGAATACAAATGAAATTCCTAAAATCAATGCAAATGGGGGAATGTTTCATTATCATGAAATAATGATTCATTTAACATTAATCCTTTTACCACTTTTAACTTTGACAGTTAATAAACAAGATATAATAAATAAATGACCAATACAACATTAATTTTACCAAAATAATGTTTAATACTGTCGTGTTCTACACAACTAATTTCAAAAACTAATTTTTTTGCACTTAGAAATTCCTCGAATTCTACAGTTGTTCCCTGAATTTAAAAGTTGTGGTCAGAAGTTGCGGACCTTCTTTAATTTTTCAAGTCAAATAAACATAAATTGAAACAGTAACAGTATTAATGAAATGTTTCTTGCTTCTATGTGATTATTTACGAACTCCTTTTATTTGATAAAATGTTTAATTTTAATTGATTTAAAAAACGAAAAAAAAAAAAAACGAGTAAGTTAGCAGATATGTTTTTTATTAGTCCATAAAATATTTTATCATACCGTTTTGGCCCCTTCCGTGTTTAAGACCACTCATTATCATTGTGCTTTCTTCAACTTCTTTATCTATTTTAACAGTAGCAATAGTACTTGGGGAAATTCACCGTCTTACTCAACAATTCCATAGCTTCTAAACTTAATATGATCATTATATTTTTCAATTAGCATTATATCACCTGTTAAAAATTTGCTGCAAACTTTCCAGTCATTCGCCCATTTTTATAGAAAACGGTTACATAACCATAATTTAACTCTATTCTGAGCATAATATGGGCAATAATATTGTCAGAGTAAATTACGATTATGTAACAATTTTCTATAAAAACGGTCAAATGACTGGACAGTTTGCTGCAAATTTTTAACAGTGTAGGCAAAATTGACTGGCCCCAAAAGACCATCCTTTTACTTGACTTTTTACCTGTTACTTTGTATTGCTGAGTGTGTTCTATTCTATTTCTATTGAGCCTGCCATGTTGTCAGTTGACCAGCTTTAACATTTTTGATTGCTTGTTTAACTTCTATTACTTCAAGGAGTTACCTAAGCAGTTTGTTAGCTAGAAATTACATACGGAAATAAAAGTGAAAATAGTAATGAAATTGTATTCAATAATCCGTGGTTATTCCCTAATAAAAATATTTTTTAAAACATTAAATAAAATATAACTGAATACATAAAGACAATGATTCTTGAGAACATTTTTCTATGGAAATTGGGAAAGGGTACTTTTACGCAGCTCCCCACCCCTTGGATCGAAAATTTTAACCATTGATCACATTTCTTTATTCTTTACTTAAATTTACACCGTTATTATTATGTCAATTTTTAACTAAGTTTTTATAAAGGCATAAATTTTCCTAGTTTGATGATTTGAAATGCGCAAGTAGCGAAAGAAAAAAAACTAATTTATGACTAAGTGGGGATTCCTAAATATATTAATTCAACTAAGTTTAATTATTGGCAATTTCTGGTTTTTAGCGTCTTTGTAATTTGATATATGAAATTACCACATAAACGTACCAAAGTACATCTGCTGAATGCCTCTTCAGATTTGAAAGATTCAGTTCGTCTTTTATATGTAAAAAAAATCAGACATCAAAATGCGATGGAAATTTTACAATATTTCTAATTAAAAATGTGTTGTTTTTTCCCACTTGCACTTCCGGTAGATGAAACAGATCTTCAATGCCGTGACGTCCAAAGATAAGAAACGAAATCATAATCTCGGTTTCGGAATTAATCCTGCATTTAAGGAATGATGTTCGAGTTTGATAATTAACGATGTATGTTTGAATGGGGAATTCTCCTAGAAGAAAGCTTTAAATGCAGCAATGTGTTTCGCGTTTTGTCCCTAAATTACTGTATGGGACCGTGTTTGTAAAAATGTTTTCATTTTTTTCCTGGAGGGTGGCGGATAAGGTTTGAATTTATGCAGTTAGATATATGATATTTTATATATGATATTAATATCTTTAGCATGGACCTATTTTAATACAAGCTATATGCTATAATTTTCCCACAATGCTAATATTGGGTTTTTTATTGTTGAATTTATCAGCTACTTAATATTATTTTTGCTTAATACTTTTCTATAGGGGCGAAACAATAATAACTGATGTATATTTACAACATGTAATGTTTAAACATTGAAAGTTTTTAATCTGTAATAGTAGAAATGTAACTAAATAGATGTAAAACTAAACTACTGAACTCCAACACGCTGCAATCCATTTAGGATCATGGCCGGAGCTGCCCAACTCTGATTTCTTCACCATGGTCCCTGAGGTGCTATATAGCAACTGTCTCGGTCAAATGATCAGCATAACGCGGAACCCCCAAAGTTTAGTTCCCAAGCAAGCTAGGTACTATATTTTATATACCCCGACAGTATGAAAGGTTGAATGAGTCTTGTCAAAATTCGGTGGTGAACCTCAGATATGTAGTGTGGACAACACAATGCTCTGATTACTGATTTACATGGCTTCTAAATAGATGCAAAAGAAAGGTATAAATAGCGGTTAACAAAACAAAATAATAAAAAAGAAAGGAAAGAGAGAAAAAAAAGAAAAAAGGTAAAAATAATATTAAATGACACATTATTCTTACGTTACTATTACAATACACGTTGTTGAGCGGGGAAATATTTTTTTTGATAATCGCATAAGTAATAAAATTTCGATAATTTGTTCTAAAAAAAAACATTCTTATTTAATGAAACACAATGTAATACTGAATTAAGAATAAAAAATCTTATAATTCTCTTTTCACAAACTATACAGATAGGATAAAGCATTTTAAGAGTGATTTTTTACCAAATACTCTAAACGTATCGTTATAAAAAAAAATCTAAACTGTATGTTACTCTTTTAAACGATTTATCCTAACGCTAAAAAATAAAAAGAACGTTATTTATTTTTATACCATAACCACGTAAATGCCATAGCTGCACACACTTTTGAAACTGACAAGATGAAATTTTATACACGCATACATATGTTACGAAAATCTGAACATTCGTTGAATTTCTTCCAGTACCCGGCGGCAAAACTGTAACAAATTTTTGTCAACAATATAATTCGCAGAAATGACAGCATTGATTATTTCACCGTAAAAAAGTCCCGCTGAAATCAAACCTTAGAATAAACACGCCGATGATGTCTCCACAAGATTTATAAGAAATTCTGTATTTCCTTTTGAGGATCTTTCCTTTTTTTGTGTGCAAGGTGTTCGACAGTGATACAAGGATTTTTCATGTACGTCTGAAGGAGGAGATTTTTAGCTGCATTTTTAGAAAACCATATTGTATTTAAGTTGTTTAATAAAACTTTTTGAGAAAAACTTTTGTAAAAATTTTTAGAGAAAAGCTTTTACAGAATTGAAGTTTTTCAAAATTGCTGATTTTATTTTCTGTCTTCGTCAAAGAAAATTGAGTGTAATCTTCTATTATTTTACTATTGTGTTTTTGAAATAAAATACCCTCTTTTTTTCTTTTTTGGTGAAATGGGACTTTTTGTATTCTGCGCTTGCTCTATGGAATGCATTGAGATGATTATAAGAACTTAACATCGAAAAATTAGAATGAGAAAAGTATTTTTCTAACTTTATCTTTGAGAGATCTGCGTTTATAAGACTTGTCACTCCCACATTGGAAATTCGTCATTAAAGTACCAATTCAAAATTCTATTCAACTTTTGGTTTGTTATGATTTTCTAAATGCAAGCTTAAACTTTTTTCCACTATTTTGAATTATGCTTTAATATATGTGTGTGAGAATGATAAGTTAACAGAAGTTCAAATACCTTAATTGCAATTTTATATATTTACATATAAAACACTTTAACGCAGTTTATTGTCTTTTAACCAATTTTATGCCATCAAAACATAATACTTTATAACAGTGGTACTCACTATGTGGTCCGCGGGCCGCAGAGTTACCACTTTTTTTGACATAGAAATCTTCACTTAATTTTCACCTAATAACGATAGTTACTTTTTATTTAGTAGTAATCTATTGGTCAGTGTGAATACTTCCATTGGTGGCCAAACATCACACATAAGTGGTATTTGAAAAAAAAAAGCACTATATAGAAGTTCTTTAAACAATATTTTTATTTAAACCTAACAATGAAGGAGGGAAAATGGAAAGGAAAATTATTTAGCCGGCCCGGAAAATTTTTTAATCGTCATATTTCAAAGTATAATCGCCAAATGGTGTTTGTAGTAGTTATTTTCAGATTCATTTTATTAGTTTTATAATTATTTGTGACTTCATTTAAGAAAATACAAGAATGGAAAATTATGCTTCGTGCATAAATTATGAAACACTTTCGGACACTAAAAATACTGTCGTAATTTAAGTTTATTATACAATGACATGAGATACTTAAATAAACAATTTTAAAAAACACATAAAGCAGTGAAAATTCATCGCTGTCTGTATCTGGTAACGTGTGCGAATTCTTTTATGCAGTCCAGTATACGATCTAAAGAATTTATAAACATCACGTAATACACTAAAAATTAAGATTAAAAATACATGCCACAGCTGAAAGTGCTTTTGTGCGTCTCTGTAAATGAACGATAAATGCTACACATTCAACAGTCTATAGAAAACATATTGTAGTTCACCTTGATGATCTCTTTACCCACATAGATCATAATTTAATGGAATAATTTTTTGTGTGTCCCAGTAAACGAACTATAAATGCTGCACATTTCATTTTCAACAGTGAACATTTTATAGGAAACCTCAATAATATATAAAAATTTCGTGGCAATCCGACTATATTTATTAAGGTTAGAGTATTGGGCAGACAGCAGACGGCCAGACAGACACACCGAGGTCATAATCACTTTTCAATTATGTTGAAAACTATTTAAAAATGGTATGTACACACTGAAAAATTAATATTATTACTTTACATTACTTTTTTGTTCATAATATATTTCTAAATAAATAAATAAATAAAAATATTTTATTGTCAATTTTTTTAAAATATATTTTTAATTTTGATTGGCTCAGTACTACATTTCTTTACTATTTTATAAGAAAAATGCATTTAAATAATTCTAAAATTAAAAAAAGAAGAACCTTCAATTATTTTTTTTATTTAGTTATGAACAGAATGTCCCAAATTAACACTTCTTTAGCTTTTTATAAAATCTAATTTAAATTTATTTCCCCATCGACCACACTACCCCGCCCACATAAAAAAATAAAAAAATAAAAAATATTGGAAAGAAGCCTGAATAGAACTCAGACACCAGAATTAATTGATTTTTAACGAATTATGCGAAAGCTACGTTTGTCTTTTCAGACAGGCAGTGTAAAATTAAGTTTATTTTTATTTTTTTTTTCTTTCTTATCATTCTTTCCCTTTCTTGTCATGCCTGAAGCGAACTAAGAATAACGAAGTGAAATCTGTCAACGTAAACAAAAACTAAAATTAAACGGTGATGTCCTCACGCTTCAAGCCGTCCATGTGACAGCGCTAAAATTGAATTAGTTTTCCTGATGATGGTAAGAAACTTAGTAGAATGTAAAATTTGAAGAAAGAAAAAGAATGAATTTTTATTGGGTAAAAAGAAATTCTCAGTGTTTTTTCTTCTTGATTTTTAATATTTAATTTGAGAAATATTATTTTGTGAAATTGCAATTAAACACGGTTATAGCGGGCGTGGATGGAATGTAAATTCGGTTTTAACGAGTAAAAAATAAGATAAAAGTTAGTATAATATAAAAATACAAAGTGGAAAACCTAGTTTTACGAGGAAAACTCTGTTATAACTACTAAAAATTTTGCTCGTAAACAAAAACTTTCAAATCTTTCTCACTTTCTGAATTTTCAAACTTCCTCTACTTCTTGTGTGTTTTATACTTTTTCTGAATTCGGCATTCGGAAGTCAGAAAAAGTATAAAACCTTTTTTTAATTTAATAGAAACTTAGTAGAATGTAAATTGAAGAAAGGAAAAGGATAAACGTTTATTGAATAAAAATAAATTCTCAGTATTTCTTTTCTTGGTTATTTAATATTTATATTGAGAAATATTTTCTGCAATTATAATTAAACTCGGTTATAGCGGGCGCGGCTGGAAAGTAAATTCGGTTTTAACGAGTAAAATATAAGATAAACTTAGTATAATATAAAAATACAATGTGAAAAAACTTAGTTTTACGAGGAAAACTCTGTTACAGCTAGCAAACATTTTACTCGTAACAAAAACTATCAGATCTTTCCCACTTTCTGAATTTCCAAATTACCTCTACTTCTTATGTGTTTTATACTTTTCTTAATTTTTTGTAAGTATCATTGTTCTTACTGCATTTAAGTTGTCTTAACTGACTTTGTAATTTTTTTTAATTTATTGAATTTCATTAAATGAAAAGTATATGTAAATGTGACAATAATAAAAAAATATTTTTTGAACATATTTAATAAAATAAATAAATGACAAATGTGATTTCTTCATTTACTTTTTAGTGTATTTTGTGAATTGAATATTCGTAATTTATAATGAGTGAAAATAATTGTTAACTGGTTATTAGTAACTTGTAATTAGTAACTTAATATTAATCAGGATAATCAATAAACGTAAAAGTTTATCTATAAGAGTGATCAGTCAATCAATTTCAATAAATTGTGTTTTTATTTATAATTGAAGACCTTGAACTTAAGATGGAAGATAAGTGTGAGATCTCTATTATAACAAACGAATGTCGTGGTGCTGTTGTCCTCATAATAGGTCCTCGACGTCCCTTTGACTGTCCTATGTAGAAGTAACTGGTACTGGTGATAATTTTGTATAATTAGCACATTTTGGTGAAACAGAAAACTGTGTCTTCTGTTTTCAACGTCGCACAAAAACTAAAATTAAACAGTGATACTCTGACATTTAAAAAAAATCATATAGTGCTATAGATGACAGATTGAATTAGTTTTAAATTAGGCTTTTTGAGGATTGTGAGAATTTTCAACGGGAAATTCGAAGAAAGAAAATGAATGTCTATTTTATTGGTGAAAAAAATAATGTATTTGCATTTTCTTTTTTAAGATTATTTTACATCCACACTGGACAATATTAGTTTGTGCAATTATATGCAGAATATGTAGTGTAACGGATCTTGGTGATAATTGAACACAATTAACACATTTTTGAAAAACGGAAACGCCTGTCTTCTGTTACGACAGTGCACAATTTAAAGTTGATTTTACAAGCTGTTGCTTATTTTGATAATTTATGAATATAAAGAAAAACTAAAATTAAACGGGAAATTAAAACTAGTAAAAGCAATAATAGTAGCCAGTTTAAAAATGTAATTATTTTTCTTCACAATAATAAAAAAAGAACGAAAAATCATTTATCCGGCATAAATTATGAAACACTTCTCAATACTAACAGAATATTACTAAGAAATTTAATTTTTTCATACAATGAAATGAGATATTTGAATAAGCGGTTTAAAAAAATACATAATTCAGTAAAAATACATTTTTAGCAATTGCTGGCCATATTCGATATATTTCGAGCAGCACTGTATATGATCTACAGAATTTGTAAACAACACGTAATACACTAAAAATTACATAACATTGTATATCACAGCGGAAAGACCATTTCTAGTCATTACCGATCATAGTCGGTCCTATTTAACCGAATTTTCTTGTGCGTCTCTGTACATGAAAGATAGATCCTACGCAATCCATAATCTACATAAAATAAGTTGTATTGAACCTTAGTGATCCTTTTAAATTTCATCATGTTTTAAGTGTCATAACATGTTCAAAATGCACCATCATAATGTAAAGGAATTGTTTTGCACGTCCCTGTAATTGAACTATACATTACGAGTACGAATTGTATACTCCGGTAAAAGCAAGCGGTAGTTCACCTCAGTAATGGATATTAATTTCATTATGTTTTAAATATCGTAATATCATAAAATGCGACGCAAACAACTTTTCTCCATAGACCATAATATAATGGAATTCTTTTATGTGTCCCTGTAAATGAACTATTACTGCTACACACTTCGTTTTTAATACCGAACATTCTATAGTAAAATTTAATAATGTGTAAAAATTTCATGACAATCCGAGTATATTTACGAGAGTTAGAGCACGGACAGACAGTCAGACAGACAAACCGAATTCATAAACACTTTTCAACTATGTTGGAAGGTGTTAAAATCACAGTAAAATATAAAATAAAAGAACAAAGGGAATGAATAATATTTTTACTGGTTTTATTTATAATTAAGTTTTATTAATTCGTTTTATTAATTATTAGTTTTGTTAATTATTTCATTAATTATTTTTATTGATAATTTAATAGTCATACGGTAAAAAGCCATGATTTCGTCGAATTGCTATGCAAAAGTAACATATCATCTTAAAATAATAAAATCACAGTAAAATATAAAATAAAAGAACAAAGGGAATGAATAATATTTTTACTGGTTTTATTTATAATTAAGTTTTATTAATTCGTTTTATTAATTATTAGTTTTGTTAATTATTTCATTAATTATTTTTATTGATAATTTAATAGTCATACGGTAAAAAGCCATGATTTCGTCGAATTGCTATGCAAAAGTAACATATCATCTTAAAATAATATGAAATACTTTTTTTTATATATAAAATAGAGATGTTTACTTTCTTTTGTCGTCACAAATTTTGAAATTTAAAATTTGAAGTTGTTGATAATTTTGATAATCTAGCAAAACAAGCAAAAACTAAAAATATACAGTGAAACTATAACGCTTTAATCCATGCACGAGCGAAAGCAAGCATTAAATTGATTTTATTGTTAATAGTAAAATCTCAAGAGAAAAAAATGAATAATTTTTCTATTGCTAAAAAAAAAAATAATAGTGAGGAGGAAGAGGAGGAGGAGAATGAGGAGGAGGAGCAGGAAGAGGAGGTGGTGCCTTTCTTAGGTTATCCCTGTCCACGTAAAATTCGACATTAATAAAATGTAGAATGTAGGGCATAAACTTTTTAGGATATTCTTGGCACTTTTTACACTTTTTGACTCTTCTGGGCACTAAATTTTACAAGGGGAGAATATTTCTTTCACTAAGGTGTTTTCGTTAAAATAGTTCGAGTATCTAACATTAAATATTCATCTAATCTTACCAGTCTGGGCATTAATTATGTTTAAAAGTATAAAATCGGAAAACAATATTATGGAGGGTGGGCGTGCATTGCTGAAAAAATTATAAATACTTTCTAAAAAATTAATAAAATAAATTAAATTAAAAAATTAAAGAAATGTTTCCCCTTCCCCCCTAGAAAAATATCAAATCGAAATGTCATCACAGAGTGTTGCGGTGAGATTGCTAAATAATAATAATAATAATAATAGTAACAATAATAATAATAAAATGCGGGTTTCAAGCATTTAACACAATTATTTATCATTCTAACATTAACACCATCATATTATCATTTATCATTTACAAATGATGTCTCCTCATACATGGCTATATATTTCTACTCCTTAAATTATTACTTTGCTAATATTAATATATCATTTACATATTCATCTCGTTTTTATTTTTTCTATTTATATATTTTTAATTAATATTATCTTCTGTATCTATTATTTTTTTTAAGTTATCACCTACATTTATCTTTCTATAATTAAAAAAAATATTAACTACATACTTTCTAATTTTAATTAATGTTTACTACCATATTATTCCTCTTTAATCTTCATATCTATTTATATCTTGATTTACATTAATAACTACATTGTTTGTAATTTATCTTTAACCTTTCTTTTTTAAAGATTTTCTTTTTTTTTTCTTTTATTTAACGCTTTATTCATTCAAATCATGTTATATTTCTCATATTCTTTTCCAATATCTAAACAGACAGCAGAAACAGAGAATTCACATCTATTCGTTAAATATTTTTGCATTAATAGCTTTCTGTTACCTGTTATTGGTAAAGGGAAGCTCTAACGGAATAAAATCTGTAACACATTGCTAATCCAGTCTTTTACATATCAATAACAACACTAAAAAAATCTGATATATGACGATGTAGTGACAATTTAGAAACATATTGACAGCTTTATCTCTCCCTTTTTCGAAATAAAAAGCTTAAAAGTGAGAAAAATGGCGTTCAAATCAATACATTTTAACCAAATTCCAGATAAACTTATCGTTGTATCAGGAGAGACTTGATGTTTTGAATTCTTTAAAAGCCGAATCACTTTTGCCCAGCGAATCGATGCCATTGGAAAAATCTTTTAAAATCTTTAAAATTGATGGAAATATTTAATGTTTTAAAACTACTTCATTTACGAAAATGAATTGAAAGAAAAAAGTACAAATTATTTGTTATGTGTAAATTTTAGCATTAACAGTGTTTAATAAGTAGTTATTTTTCTTTATGTCAATTCACAATTACACACAAGACAAAAGCTCCCTAATACAACTCGTATGGACTTTCTCAGTATTTTTTTCAGACAATTTTTACATGATCATGGGAATTGTAACTGCTTTAACAGCTTAAAAATACAAAAAACTACACACGCTGTAATTATTATTTTCTTTTTCTGTTTTAAAAATAATAAAAAGGTAGTCTATTTATTAATTGTTAAATATTTACCATCATGTCATTTGTAACATTAATTCTTTGATAAAAGTCAACTTTTTTCTATTGCTGTGAATTTGCGAGCATTTACAAAGATAACTTACTTATACAGAGAAGAGTATCTTACATAAGAATAACAGTAATTTATGTTTCAATATTATTTTCACGTTTAAAATTAATAAAATTACTTTCAGAATCTCTAATTTTTTTTTTCAATTTCATTGCATAATGAATTAACAAATTCTTCATTTTATCCACAAAATTAACTAAAATTTGTTTTTTATCATCATTCATATAAGATAACAAAGTATTGCCAGTACTAGTACAGCCATATATCATAAAATTTAGAATGCATTGTGAATTTTTTTTAGATCAAATTCACTCTTTTAACTTCTTAAAATATTCATTTTATTTAAATTTTTTATATTCTTTTTAATCTTTAGTCATAATAAAAACTTTTATTTCTAATATTGCTTCATATGGGAAGTTATTTCTTTTCTTTTTTTTTTCTTTCTTTCTTTTTCTTTTCTTTTTTAAGTAAACTGTTTTTTTAGTTATGTGTAAGGTAAAGCTAGGATAGTCTGCGCACAATTCAAAAGAATAGCAATAAAAAATCTAAATATTAATTTTTTGCTAAACTATTCATGAATAATTTTTACTTCATTTGATTTTTATGCATTTCAATTGCTATTTTGTTGTTATGTTGCAATTTAATAGAACAGTTGTAATAAAACCAAGAAAGTTATTTTGCGCAATCTGTCCTTACAGGGTTGGTGTGATTGCGCACATGGGTAGGAGAGATTGTTACTATTAATAACTACAAGTAAATTGTTAACAATAATAATTACACTTAAATGACATTGCTGTAAGGTTTTTGTGAACAAATATTATTGTATTACGAGTGAATATTTCAACCTAATGATTAAAGAATCAGAAAAAGAAATAATTTAAAAAACGATTAAAAAATTTTAATTAAAGGGAAAAAAATTAAAGAATCAGAAAAAGCAAGTCCAGATAAGATTACAAAATAAAATTATGTTACTTAATAACACGTTTAACTTAAAATTAGTCCATTTTCATTTTTCACTTTTTTATGCAAATTTACCAATAAGCTGCGTAATCTCTTCTAGCATGGAAACTAATGGGAACACTGCGCCATCTCTCCTAAGTAGCAGATGCGCAAACGCTCCAATTGCGGTAGGAGAGATTGCGCGGCCTTTTATATAAACATGGCCTCTACTAAAACGAACCGTTGATGTTCACATTGTTAGTCTAGATTAGTAGCTTATGAGAAATCGTTTAAGATTAAAATATTTTGTACTACTGACAATGTATAGAAATTCTGATGAATAGCTATGAAAATTCAAGCACTTACTTTGGGAAAACAAAATAAAATAGCAATGCTTTATCTTAGACGCTCAAAACAATCCATGTGCACTTTCAATTAGACACTCCACTACTGTTGTTGTACAACTACCAGGAGTCGCTGCGCGCTCACTCTACTCCTTCCCCCCGAACCTCTATGGCGCAATCTCTCCGACCGCGCCATCTCTCCTGGCTTTACCTTACAGATTAAAAGCTGACACAGGTAAACTGAATATTTGTAAATTGATAATTCTTATATTTTGTTATAATATTATATATTTATATGTTTCAAAGATAGAAATATAGTGAGAATAATTTTAATTAGAATAATAGTTAGAATATCATCTGAGGTTTTATGGAATTTAAAATGTTTTTTTTTTTTTTTTAATGTGAATTTCATAGTTATTTTTACATTTTGCTTGATCATGGATATTACTAGAGTTTATGTATCATTTTTTAAATTTATCTTTTTTGAAAACGAGTCTTACAATATGTATTATTATTATTTAAAATTTTACATTGTTTAGAATAGCTTTTCTTAATAAACTTCTTTCTCTAAAATTGTACAAAATTTACTACCACAAAGATATTAACAGTTGAACAATTGAACAGTTGAATAGTTTAGGCATTTCTTGGGCTTTCTAGTTTTTATGCTCTGTCTAGGAATAGCTGCATTTCTAAAACTTAGGGAGCCATAAGAGGTCTAACTGTAGTTTAAACTGCGTAAGAGTGAGTATGATTATAAGTAAAGATAGAAAAACGTGTAGGATAGCATTAAAAATGAAAAATATAATTACATTTAAAAAATAAATATAGTAATTAATTTTTTTTTAAAGTGAAAATAAAATGATAAAATATTCAATTGTTCAAAATAGTCGAGATGAAGGAGAAAGGCCAATAGGTCACTTTTCAATGATAGCCATACATTTTTTAATTCTTAGTAGTAGCAGTTTGAATATAAAAGTGAAAAATAAGGTATAATAATTTTAAACAGTTATTTATTTATGTTTGGAAGAATTTTAAATTAAATGGATGTTAAAAAAGCAACAAGAAGAAAAAAAACAAGAAAAACAACAGAAAGAAAATTTGGTATTATCTTCAATCAATATTGAATAATGCCGTCTTTTTCTATTTCTGAGGTCAAAGACATCGCAATCCGGCAGTTCAACAATAATCGCATTGGGAATATTATAGCTATATTTGTAAAAATTTTTAGAAAATGTTTTGATCGATCAAGGAACAAGGAACAAGGTAATGAGCTTTATGGATCACCTAGTTGCGAAGAAACTTAATATCCAGTATAAAGGTAATCGACTTGCAAGGCAAATGGGGAGCCGTAAGAGAATATATACACTCTAAAAAAATCCGTGAAAATACAAGAGATTTTCCGTTAAATTTTACGGAGAAGTTTCATTTTTCCGAAACAACAGTACAATTTCCGTAAATGGCATTATTTCCGTAAAGGAGATTTCAAATCCGTAAATATGCAAAAAGTTTTCCGTAAATTTAATGGATTTTTCCGTATTTCTTACAAAACTGTACAATGTCCGTGTTTCTAGTGCCATTTCCGTAAATGACGTTCAGAGGTTTGCGTACAGAAATCGCCTTGTTTGAAATGCGAATTAAGATTGTTGTATTTACTAGAGTTCTTCTAGGATCCAAATGTGAACCAGTCCTACCTGTGGGCCTCTTTTTTGTCATTAGACTCGGGCCAATCCTGGAACTCATTCTAACAGGGTTGTGTCTGGGCGGTAATTTTATGTGAAAATAATAGTGATATTTTTATTTTTTAGTGAAATCTTTAGAAATTTATTTTATTTCCATAAATTACAGAAAAATATTTTTTAAATCTACTTTTTTTTTCTTTATGGTGCTTTAAATTGTAAATTTTTTCACAGACGTTTTAAAATTTTATTTTAATTTTATTAACGTAAGACAATATTAGGTTATTAAAAGTTTCATAAAATATTATCTTTGCAAATTATCGATATGTATATTGTATTGAACAAAACTGATTTGTCTTATAAATTTGTGAATTAAACTAAAATTAAATTTTTTAAATTATATTTTTTTACAAAGTTTATATTTTTTTCTTTAAATTTATAAATGTTATTAATCATTTTTTCTTTACTTTCATAAAAATGAAGTTTATGATTTTATAAAGTTTATAATTTATTTCGTTAGTTTATGATTTTATAAAATAAACTAAATTAATAAGTCCAAATTTAAGCTTACCTATCCCAAGGTCATTAATTTCAAAATTTTCTCTAAAAATCTATTTTTTTATTTTAATATTTTTAAGGTTTCATAAAATAATATCTTTGCAAATTATCTGTATGTGGGTATTAAACTAAACTGATTTGTCTTATAAATTTGTGAATTAAACTAAAATTTATTATTTTATAAATTATAATTTTACAAAGTTCATAATTTTCTTTTTAAATTTATAAAAAATAATATTGTTTACTTTATAAAATTATAAACTTCATTTTTATAAAAGTTTATAATTTATTTTGTAAGTTTATAATTTTTATAAATTAAAGTAAATTATTAAGTCCAAATTTAAACTTACCTATCCAAAAGTTATTAATTTCAAAATTTTCTCTAAAAATCAATTTTTTCGTTTTGATATTTTAAAAATTATTCATTTTAACAGAACCATACACAAAAGCTCGCAGCAAAGCCTGAATATAATAATTTTATTTATTATAAATTTGTTTATTCACATAAGTTTATAAACTAAGAGATAAAGGAAATTTACTTTAATAGCATGTAATAAATACGTCTGCTTAAGAAAATTTTTGTTTTTACTGGAATTGATAAATAAATCAACACACAAATTATTAAAAAAAAGTATATGTACTATTGCAAAAAGAAACAATCATTACTGTTAATATAATATTTTACGCATATAATACATAAAAAATTTAAATTTATATGTTATAAAGCATCAAATAATAAAGTAGAATATAGAACAATTTTGAAAAGAAAATATTAAACACAACAGAACTCTGAAAATATTCATCTAACTATGAGAACTTATAGTTCTTGCATCGTTAAAAATATCTCAAATAAATAAAAACATTTGAAGACGTGTCATGTCCAACCATAGCATAGTGGTTTAGCGCGCTGGTTTCGTAAACGGAAGGTCGTGGGTTCGATACTTGTCGTGGAAAGGGGGGTTCTTTTTTAAAAATGAAACCGGAAAAAAAAGTAACGTATCTGTCCCTTATAAGATGCTTCTTAAGGGATATATTTTTTTTGTCCTATAAAATTTATTTTAACGACATAAAAATTCCTAAAAAATACGGAAGATATCTGTTATAAAACGGAAATTTAAAAACTGATATTTCAGAAATTACGGAAAATTTTCTGGAATTTACGGAATTTTTTTTCCGTTAAAATAAGGAAATAGTACTGGCGTCTCGATTGCCAGTAGAATTTCCATTATTTTCAGGAAATTTTTTTTTACAGTGTAATTGTACTGAAAATTGCATAAAAAATACAATAAAGTTTAAAATAGAATTATAATGCAGAAAAGACAAAAGAAAATTTAACAATTAAAAGAAAAGAAAGAAAATTCCATTTGATCCACATGACAGACGAAAACCTACCGAATGGCGAATCCATACCCATCTCATAAAAAAAGGCTCCTTTCAGAGACCATACATTAGTTTCAGAAATACATTACTAAAAAAGCAGTCTAGAAAAATATATAAAGATTTTTTTTCTTAATTAGGAAAATTAAGCACACAAAAAGTTAAAAAGAAACATAAAAGGGTGAAGAAAAAAATGTGAGGTTGGACACCGCACAGTCTGGTAAGTGTGCAATGATGACAATGATGACATTAGTCAAGATTGGGGAATCTAATTTCGTTGGAAAGAGAGTCCAATTCATTGATAATAACAATAATTTTTTCCATGGGATTCTTAATTTTTTTAGTCTGTGTAGCAATATTTTTTATACATTTAAAAAAAATTAGAGATTTGGAGAATTTCTTTCAAATCCTTAAAAATTTGGAAATTTTTCCTGGATTTCATTAGTATAACTAGATGGTATTTGATGAGATTTGGAAGTAGAATTTGGAATAATTTTAGTGTTGTCATTAGTAGATGAGGAAGGAGAGTTCTCCACACGAGAGGATTTTCAGGGCTAGAATCTGGAAAATCAGCTGCAGGTGCAGCATTGGTTTTATTTTTAGTATAATTAAATTCTTTAAGAATATCAGCCAGCAATTGGGTTTCTTTAATAGTATTGTTGTTTTCTTTAGTAGAATAAGGATTGTTTTTGCTTTTAACACGGTAGGCGTTTTTAGGACAGCCACGGTAGTTAGCAGAGTAACTAGTTTGACAGCAATTTGCACATTTAGGTGTAATTCTGCCGTTGTGTGGGCACTCCTTAGTTAGATATTTTTCGGCACATTTTAAGCATTTCGGCGTAAAATTGCAGACTTCGGAAGCGTGGCCAAAGCCCTGGCAACAATATCACTGTCTAATTTTTTGTTCATCATTAAAGGCTGTATTATTGACTGAAACACAATAAATCTCCTTAATTTGATGGATTTGATGGAGCGCGGGAGGACACTCATTATGTATATTGGCATCGGGTTTCCAGTTTTACGATTTTTGAGCATGGCAGACCTGATTACAGTGAAGCCATACTCTTTGAGAATATTAATGATAATTTTATTATCAGTTTAACAGGGAAGACCCTAATACATATTTTTTTAGGTCCCTGGTCCTTTGAGGGAAGGGTAGTGTACTTTTTAGTTTTTTCATAAAGGAAACGTTGAGTTCCCAAAAGTCTTCGTCTGTTTTGCACAAAACCATGAGACGTTCGCCTTTGAGAGTAATTAATGGTTTGGTTTTGTTAATCTCACTAATACATTTTGCAAGGTCAGTCCAATTTTCCTGTACTTCAATATAAAATTGATTAATACGGGTTTAGAGTTAATAGAATTTTGGTCCGGGGTGTTAAGAGAAAGGGGTTTGATCCATACGGGTATCGATATCAAGATGACGTCACTACCAAGCTTTTGAAATTTATTTTTCATGGGAATTGCGGAGTTTTGCACGTTATTTTTACGTTTAGGTCCATTATTCACCTTGGTGAATTTAAGTTCTCATATAAATTTTCCTTAGTAAGTAAAGTTTGAGGGGTTACTTTGAGTTTAGAAAAACAGAAAAATGAAAAAGTTGCAGTAATGAAACATAAAACGAAAATTTCTATAAAAATACTGGTAGTAGAAAGTAATATTTGGTTTGAATTGGAAAAAAGACTTTATTCAGAAAAATGCCATCGTTTTAATCTTTACAAATTAAGTACACCAGACAAAATTTCTAATAGTGACAAAAAGTTCAGTTCCCGCAAGAGGGAATATTTCATCTGCATATGGATAATGAATGAGTCATGCATATAAGTAAAAACCCAGTGCAGTTAATTTACAAAACGTGCATTCCTCATTTCCTGTGCGGTTCATGTCGATTTTTCATATTTATAGCTCATTTATGATTTCGTCTGTATTTTTTTTTTTTCTATTTTGCCAATTTAACAAAAGAAATGTCCTGGAATGCATATATTTGCTTCCTTTTGGCGAAAATTCGACGACTAAAAACCATACATATTTAAAATGATTCAAAGTTGTATGCGCATAATTTAATGTTTCTTTTTAGAAATAAAACCTCATTATTTAGCATCTGTATTTTTCATTTATCGTAGGAAGTATCATTAGCGCTAAGGGGTGAGAAACGAGCCTGTTTTCAAACAGAGGAAATAATATATTCCACTCAGTTGCATTCAGGGCAATTAGGATGTTTTGAATTCTTTTATGTATATATTTATATATATACTCTGGCAAATATATTAAATCGGAAACATGTTTTTGCTAAAAATATTACCCTTTTTGCGATAAAAATACTCTTTTCTATCTATAAATTTGTTTTTTAAGATGATTGTGTACACATTCCGTTCGTCAAATGAATAAAATGGAACTGTATCTAAATTAGACATTATTGAGATTCTGCAAAATAAGATAAGCTAGTTTAGAATATTTCATGTTCATATTTCTTTGATCTTTATGTTGTGCTTTAATTTAGGATTGTATTATGTTTTATAATTTATTTGTTTAATTAACGTATGAAGTGTATAAATAATTAAAAAAAAAAAAAAGAGGGGTGGCATATTTTATTTGGCCATAGTGATCATAAATGCATTTTAATTAAATAATTACTTAATTTATTCGTATTAACAGTAAATTTTACAGTCGCTTATTCACTTTTATTACGGTGAATAAGTGAATGTAAAAAGTGATGTTATTAACATTTGGGTAAATTAATTATTACTCACTTTCTAAAAGCAAAATTTATATGCAGAGCAAAAATATGTTCTGCATACATATATAAAACTGAAATTGAAATATAAGATTTAAAAAAGTGCTTTTAACCTAATCAGGCTATTGAAGTTTTGTTTTACATTGACTAACATAATAAATCTGTTCAATTCTGTTTAATCTATATTTCATAGATAAATTTTAGTTTTTTTTAACATGAGCATAAATGTGTAACAGAAAAAGGTAAAATTGAATAATGGAATGTTCTATTGCAATCATGAATATGAGTACTTTCAGTACACTTTTGTTTATATACATGTATATATATATAAAAATCACCAGGTGCAACAGGCATATGTTATGTTAGCGACTAAATTGGCATAGCGAACAGAGTTCAGAATAATTTCGAGAAAAGCACACGCGTGTATACGTGTCAACATGGTATTTTTCCGGAAGGGTTACATTATTGAAATTTATATTTCCAACGAGAAATTGTTTAAAGAAGTGAGAAGACTACAGTGGTGGTCAAAATTATAAGAACATCTGAAAATTGCACGGAAAAAATTTATTTCTGAACTAAATAAAGTGAAATTTATACATAAAATGCTTTTTTATTCTAGAAATCATTGTAGAATGCAAAACATTGAAAAATGCAAAATATGAATGTTTTGCCATAGTTAACAAAATATGTCATTGTAAAAATTAGACAAAATTATAAGGACAATGAATGTTTTTGCTTGAAACACAGTAATAATTAATAATATAAACCTTCTTTTCAATTACTTTTATCAGTCTGGACGTCATGAAGTTTGACAGATCCTTCAGAACGTTCTTCGAAATTTTAGACCATATGGGTCGGAAAAACTACTTTTTGTTTGTAGCGAACTACAACTACAACTACTTTTCAAAAGTAATCACTACTTCGCTACTTTTTGCTACTTTAGTTATCATCGCTAATTAAATGCACCGCAAACGATTTTCCCCATAGACCATAATGTAACAAAATTCTTTTGAATGTCCCTGTAAGCGAGATATAAATTCTACACACTTCATTTTCAATACTGAACCTTCTATGGTAAACTTCAATAACATAAAACTTTCATGGCAATCCGAGTATATTTAAGAGAGTTAGAGCACGGACAGACAGACAAAGCGAGACACTTTTTAATTATGTTGGAAAATGTTAAAAGGAGGAAATTTGAAAACAAAAATTGTAATAATCTTACAAATTTATGAGAGTGATATAGCACAGTAGCGCTTAAGGTGGTTCTGAAATTCCTTAATTCCTTGTTCAACAACGCGAAACTTTCTGACTCATTATCTGACTCATTTTTAAACACAAAGGCCTGACTATGGCGATTTCGAATCGAAATGAGTTTTCCATTTTTTGATAAATACTTTTCGGGTTATAAGCGATTCGTGTCACGTTTTTTCCCTTTCCCCTGCTGCGGCGTCGGAAATTCGGTTGAAAACGCCGACTTTGACAGTGTTTTCTGAAAAATCTTCAGTCTTTACCAAAAAATAAAATAAAATAAAATGAAATAAAGAATAATGGAAAACGTCTTTCGGTTACAAAGTTTCTGAATAAGAACACCTGCATTTTCATGCGTTTCCGAACAAAAATGAATTAAAGAATATGTCATAAAGTAGCCAGTTTGGATTTGAGAACAATCTTAAGAGCGGATAGCTCTTGGTAAATTTGAATATATATTATTTTTTTTAAAATAGAGCTAAATAGTTCTATTTTTTTTAAAATTTAAATATAGTTCCTGAAAGCAATTTAAAAATTGAACAAGATCATATAGACTTGCATAAATTAAATCCTAGCTTTTCTTTTTCCTTTCTATCTCTTTTTATTTGTTTCCCTTTGAAAACCCAAATTTCAACAAATTGGGCTTTAGATTCATTCTGGAGACAAAGATAAAGATATTTCATTAAAACACCAAGCTAACCAATATCAAATCAAATATAAAACATTACAAATCAATTATTTTAGCGATAAAAAACCTATGCAGCTAAAGTAAAAATAAATAGCCATAAAAATAAAACTAAGCATTCTTAGGCATTTTTAATAATAATATTTTTTTATTTCTAACCACCTTTGTTTTACCTATTGGAATCTTCAAAAGGAAATGTACAGTAAATTAATTCGTATGCATACATTGGACACATATTTCACAACGATCAAAAGAGGTTATAATAAAATAATTTTTTTGCGATAATAAACAGCTCGATAAGAATATTTTCTGAACCAGGGATATTAATTCAAAAATACTCTTTTTAATGGTTTATGAATTTTAATGAATAATGATTTAGATATTCGGTGCGAGATGCGATCCAGTAATTATTATTAATAACGAAAATGCTAACTCACCTCAATGTGCAACTTCAGGTTGTAAGCAGATGATTTTGATACTGATAACTTCTTATTAATTGGACAAAGTTTACGTGTTACAGCATAATACCACTTTCTTGTTGTTCTATAACTTCAAAATATTCATTATATGCTGACAAGGGCAGTTCTATACTATTTATGTCTGTCATTCTATTACATCAATCTCAAAAGAACAATCCTCTCATTAAAACCTCTCATAAAGATCTAATAATGAGTAAAAAGACAAAGGGTTGCCAGTAAGAAAATTAATATTTTTGATGAGTGAGTAATTTGCGGTTTTATCAGCAAATCCAGCAAAAAATAGATCACGGGCATGCTGACGCTTTACGTTTCAGCTGCTAGTTTGTTTGAAGGCAGAAATCGTTCCTTCTTAGTTGCACTTTTCTCTAATAATAAAATGGTGTACTTGTTCATTTTCTGTGCTTTTTCGAATATATATATATATATATATATATATATATATATATATTTTAATTAGAGTTCTAACGATTTGAAACTGACAGGAAGCGAGCAGAAATTTTGTTCGAAGGGGGATATTTTAGATGCTTGATTATTTATTTAATGTTACTGGACAGCAAAGAATACGGAACTTTAAAAAAAAAAAAAAGAAGACGAGTTTTAAATTTTGTATATGGAGAGGTGGGGGAGATTTTAGGGGAAGGGGGATAATTTATATTACTGATTATTTATCGTCACTACAGAGCACTATTTAGTACAGAAGATTTTTTTTATATATAAAAAAATAACTTAAAGATTTTAAATTTATTTGTATGCTTGGGGGGGAGGGGGAAGAGTAAATTATGGGTGGTTAGGGGACAATTTAGATGATTACTTATATATTATTATTAGGTAGAAACGAATGTGGCCATTTTTTTTAAAATAAAGAGTTCTAAATATTTGAAACTGTATGCTGGAGTAGGTGCAAAAAGGGAAGCGTAAATTTTGGGGACAAGGCAATAATTTTTATTTATTGTCATTAGAGAGCAATAAATGGGGTGAAATATTTTACTTTTTTACAAAAATAAAGATTTTAAAATATTAACTCCTTTGTATGCTACTAGGGGGAAACGTGAATATGAGAGGTTGGGGATAATTTAGATGATTTATGTTTAGATGAATCCGTTCTTTTTTATTTTTTTTTTTTTAATTTTAAATAAAGATTTTACATTTCTTTGCTTGCTGGGGGTGGGAAAGGGAGAAGAAATTAGTCAGATAAAGACTTAACAGACAGCGGCTATATTTTGGTAAAAACAATCGTAGTTGTATAAAAATACATTACATTGAGACTAACTAATAAATAACATGGTCATAAACATCACACCATGCTAAATCTGCTGCGATGTCAATGCCGAGATGTCATCTGTTTTCTTAATAGTAAAAATCTTTTCCTTCTCATTACATCTAGTTTCGCATTCCTAGACGTGTGCTAGCATAGCTTCACTATTGGGTAATAGACCGGGAGGCGGCAGCACAGACAATCACCTCATCGAGTTCATGGCTGAAATTCCAGAATGAGTTAAAACTCGATTCGCATATTAAAACGTAATCGGTCTGCCAAGTCATATCTTGGTGGAAAACACCTTAAAACCCGATTTCAGCGGTTGACTCGTAGGTTTACCATTATTAGAGCTCCTATAATATATATAGAAGCCTTAACCATTATGTTTTCCTGCACCCAAAGGTATGAAAACATGGAAGACTGGGAGCAGGAACACACAATGGTAAACCTACAAGCCAACCGCTAAAATCGGGTTTTAAGGTGTTTTCCACCAAGATATGACTTGGCAGACCGATAGCGTTTTAACATGCGAATCGAGTTTTAACTAATTCTGGAATTTCAGCCGTGAACTCGATGAGGTGATTATCTGTACGGCCGCCTCCCGGTCTATAATGAAGCAAGAAAATATGGCGGAATAAATGTGCAATAATTTTTGATTCATTTTCTATTATATATTTGTATTTCGGATTGTAATTAATCACGTGCTATAGACGCATGCTTCTATCAGTTTTCCCAATCATTTTACAGTGATCTATCCAAAAATAAAATTAATTTTACATTATGTTTCAATTCTTCAAAACAAGCATACGAAATTTTTATCACCCATGCTATATTGCACTAAAATAAACAGAAAATGTATATTTTTTTTATTGCACTCAAAAACGAATTAATTAATATTAAGATAATGATACCAGTATATATATATATATATATATATATATATATATATATATATGTATAATATATTTCAATAACGGTGAATAGAAATAGGAAAAATTAAGTTTTGTCAGATGAATAAACCATACACGTAATCATGAAATTTTTAATAATCAGAAATAAAATCAAGCAGACATAAGCATACGAGTAGTAATTTTTTACAACTGGATGAAAATATGTCGAATCCAGAACCTTTGATTTAATTGCCAGTGCACTTCCAAATGATGATGACATTTCATCCAAATGAGTGAATGCTGTTGGTTGGAATGTCGTCCAGATAGCTCACTTGGAAAAGCATTGACAAATAAAGCCAAAAGTTCTAGGTTCGAGTCCCGGTCTTTGCACATTTTCACTCAGTTGAAAAATTACTACTCGTATGGATTATTTACCAATCAGCTGATTGTGTTACAAGAATTAAATCGTAATAAGTATTTTAAGAGAAACATGTACTAAATAAGAGATTTCACAGTATATCACTAATTGAACTGTATTTAAGAACATAATTTTTAAATTCTTGCTTAAAAATTTATTCATAAATTTAAGAGAAAATTAATCTAGATTTACGATTTTAGGCATTTTCTTCTATGTGTCTTTTATCGTTTAAAAACTTTCGATAATTACTGCTTTTCAAAATCTTATAATGTTTTTCATAAAATATAACTTTCTTTAAAATGAATCTAGTTTGATTCTTAGAAAATTCTCTAAACTTGCAATACGATATCAATTTCTTTTTTTAAATATAAGAGTGCATTTAAAAAAATGTTTTCATAACACTGTTTATTTTTTATTTATAATTTCTACCTCCCGTAAACAGTTGTAACTTGTAACCCCTAAAGAATATTTGGCGATTTATCACATGTGACCGACTAATGGAAAATTGCTTTAAAATTAATTTATTAATTTATAATTCAGTTCTAAATATATTAAAATGTTGTATTATCATTGAATGCACAATTATGCATATATTTTTTATAATCTAGCATATCAAAAAGTGATTAAAAAATAGATTATAAAATTCAATCTTAACGTACAAAAACCAAGTTGAGTTAAAACAAGAACGAAAAATCATGCTTCAAGCATAGATTATGTAGCACTTTCCAACGCTTCCAAAATAATTTTACAAAACATACCGTTTAATAAGCTAAAAGATAACATCTAAGTAAACAATTTGGAAAACGCATAACATATTTAAAAACATAATTTCAGGAATTTCCAACAGATACAATATTCGGAAAAATATCCGAATACTTTTATTCAGCCCTGTATAGGATCTATAGATTTGTATATATACTACATAGGATGCTAAATTTTAGTTTAGTTAGGAAGCGCGTAGCACAGTTTAAAATTATCCTTCTGGAGTTTCTGTCAGTAAACGGAAATGTGTTCGCGAACTTTTGTGCTGCCCTGTATAGGATCTACAGAATTTATACACACCACGTAATAGATAAAAAGCGAGTTAAAATTAAAATCGCATTCAGTAACTTAAAACGCACTTCCAGGAATTATTGTTAACAGACAGTAGAGAATTCTTTTGTGTGTCCCTGTAAATGAACGATGACTGCTATACACACACTATTCTGTAGTAAGCCTCTTGTAATGCACCTTAGTAATATATATAAATTTCAATGCGTTTAAAATAATAAAACATTATTTAAATAAATCGCAGACGATTTTTCTCCATAGACGTAATGTAACGGAATTCTTTTGACTGTCCCTGTAAAGTAACTATAAGTGCTATGCGCACCCTATTCCATATTAAGCTTCTTCTAATGTACCTTAGTGATATATATAAATTTCAACGCGTTGAAAATAGTGAAACATTATTTAAATAAACCGCAAATGATTTTTCCCCATAGACCGTCATGTAACGGAATTTTTTGAGTGTCCCTGTAAAAAAAACTATCAGTGCTACACACTTCCGTTGAAATAGGGAACATGCTATAGATAACGACAATAACATATAAAAATTGCAGAGCAATCCGAGCATATTTATGGGAGTTAGAGCACGGACAGACGGCAGACGGCAGACAAACCGAAGTCATAAGCACTTTTCAACTAGGTTGGAAAGTGCTAATAAAAAGGGTAAATAATAATAATGATAATAATAACAAGTTGGAAATTGTACGTCAAACGTTACAAACGAGGTGCGTTTGTACGCACGTTTTAGAATTAAATTCATGATATCCCGTGCGTAGAACGGGTTAAACAGCTAGTTAAGTATATATTTTATGACACTGTTCATACAAATATCTTAACTAGTTATATAAATATTCAGATCTTGATGATTTTTAATTCTGTGAAATGAATTATATCGTCTTCAGATTAATTTCTGTCATAAAATAAGTATCTCGGTCGCTTGACGATTAAACTTCCGAAGCTCCTATAACAAAAAAGCACCGATTTAAAAAAAAAAATTCAAATTTCTTAATAAATATTTTTATTAATATCTCCTAAAGTTTTGATTCGATTTTAATAAAATTTGAAATGTCTCGACAAAATTCTGCAAAGATAATATATTTTAAATTGCAAACCATTTGGTTGGGTAGTTTTTGCGTTGTTATATGCGGACAGACAGACAGACGGACAGACAGACAGACAGACAGACGGACGAACAGACGGACGGACCAAACGACGACTATAGGTGCTACGTATTTATATAATTACGAACGCACCTAATAATAATAATGTTTCTACCGACAAGTGCATTTTTCGCACACATATGTGTGTCTAAAATCTCTTTTATTATGATCTTAAGTAATTAAGAATTAAACTCGATAGCCAGTCAATACAGTGTTTAATATCTTGACAAGAGTTTTTGTAGCACACTTTTAAATTTTATTGCTTTGCAAACTTATAAAGATTTAAAAGGACGTTGGTTGGTTGGTTGCGGACACTACGGTCATATTATTATGATTTTATTCTATTGAGCTGATTCATATATCAGATAAGATGCTATGATCAATAAGGTTAGCTGGGTGAATTAGGTCCTCCGGATTCGTCTGGGATAGCTCAGTTGGCAGAGCATTGGCAGCTTCAGCGAAGAGGTTCCTGGCTCGGACATATTTTGCCCATTTGGTAAATTACAACTCGTATGATTTATTTACTAATTAGAATAATTGTGTTAAAATTAGGTACGGTCATCTTTTGCACACGATTGCTAAACAGACCAAAACTTTTTACCATACATTTAAATTTTATTGCTTTGCAAATTTATAACGATTTAAATACACGTTGGTTGGTTGATTGTGGACACTACATAGTCATCTTTTGGATACGATTGCTAAACAGACCGAAACTTTTTAGCACATATTTAAATCTTATTGCTTTGCAAATTTATAATGATTTAATAGGACATCGGTTGGTTGTGGTCACTATGTCATCTTTTGCACACGATTGCTAAACAGACCGAAACCTCCTTTTAAAATGGAATCCGACTCATTGCAAGCATCCATGTCTTTGTCTGGCATCTTTTGTCCAGTAGTCAGCGCCCTAACCACTAGACAGAGATTTAAAAAGACAATGTTCGTTGAATTGAGCCAAAATTATAATTTTTGTTTTTGAATTAAAACTTGTTAAAATTTTATAAAATATCAATATATTGCCACATATTAAACAGAAAGTGTGCTTTCATACTTCTTTAAGGTAAGTAATTAAAATAACATATCATAAAGTATTGCAAATGCATTTTTCTCACAAAAAAAGTTCGAGTCTATACATCTTTAAAATGCTCCAAGCGTTTTAATTTTTATTCAAAATTCTCAGTATATATAAGAAGCAATTTCGATACATACTATACCAAATCTGTGCATTCGTTTTGGAATGTTGATTTATTAAAGTTTTCAATTAATAATAATCTATTAATATATGAATTTTTAAGAAAAATTAATGTTGTCTCCGTTTTGTTTATTTATTTTTGTTTAATAACTGTCTATCAGTTTAAAAAGTGAGTGTTAAAGCTTTTAAGCAAAGTTTAAAATCTTTTATTTTTAACTAATAAAATGAAACAAATGAAAAAAATATATATTGTAAATTGGAACTTATGGAGCAAATTATTACTTTTTAAAAACTAATTTATAGTTTTAAATATTTTTAATTTCCAGTTAAATTTACTTACAAAAATTTAATGCCACTGTCCCTTTAGTACTTGTAAGAACGCTTTTTTGTTTTCTTTTCTTTTTCTTTCTTTTCTTTCTTTTCTTCTTTTTTTTTTTTTTTTTTTTAACAGAACTGTGAATATTTTTCTTATTCCCATATTATCGAAATCTAATTTGCTATTTTAAGTAACGTTGGTATTTGCTACCTTACATAAATGAAAAAAATCTCTCTTTTTACTTATTGAAAATACAATTAATTTAACTGAAAATAATTTTTTTTTCATTTTTAGAGTTGAGGTTATTTTTTGTTTTTAAAAATGAAATTAGTAGGCCATATAAAAGATGACATAAGGTACCACTGCAGAATGCACCAACGGGCCTTTAAATAGAAACACACTGTTTGAACTCATCGCCAAATAGCTGCTGCGTTGGAAATCTTAATAATAAGAATGTACTATGAATAGATTCTCTTTAACACCTTGTACATTCAAAAATCCTTGTGAAATTTATCAGTTTTACGTTGGTATAATTTTTTTGCGAAAATTAGAAAATACATTTTTCACTTTGACAGCATTTTTCTGTTTTATTATGCATATAATATATTCCGTGAGATAATTGCATTAGATAATTTAGTACCGTAAATTAATCATTAATTTATCATTAATATGTACAATAAAAATAAATAAGATGGACATTTTTTAATTTTGTTTTTAGTGATAATATATTTATAAGAAGAATTAAATTCTTAATAAAGTCTTTTGCCATTTAAATATCCTTTGAACCATTTTTTAGTCATAGTTGCCATACCTGTAAATTTGTTTTATGATTGATTATATAAATTAATATTTCCAACTTCTTAAAAATGGTGCTCCGTAGTAGCCGATGTTACCTCACGTCTACTATAGTTAAAATCGCTGTTCTTACACATGTAGCATAAACAAAACACGCGTTTAATAGTTCGCCCTACTTTCAACAGAGGGCGCTGATGCCTTCCCGGTGATGTAATACCGTACGTCACTCTTCAACATATGTTTCGTTTTGATTGACGTCATTGTTGGCTGACTTCCCCCCTCCCAGGTTACATTTCATTTTTATTCATGTCACACTGAAATACCTCCCCTTTATAACATGAACGATCTTTCCATTTCTCTACAGTAGTTCTACTTACTCCAACTTATCAAAAGTTTGGAGCAACTGGTGGAATGTATAAATAATTTTTTTCAGGGATGTAAGCTAGTGTCCTGTATCGGGTCAGGTAACCCGATTTTACTCGAAGTCGACTAGACCTGCGGGTCATGTCGGGTCCGGCTGGCGTAGTTTTTTCGCTGTGGGTCGGGTTTACTTTAAAAGCCTCGGGTTCAGAGTGGATTTTTACTCTTTCGGGTAGGGTTCGGGTTGACCCGATTTTTTTAAAAGAAAGTCTTTAATATTTCCCCCCCGCCAAAAAAAAAAAATAAAATAAAATAAAATAAAAAACACTATTTATTTAAATATTAATGAGTGTATATAGATTCATTTTTACACAAAATTGATATTAGAGATGTTGACTACTTTTCCATAATTGTATTGAATTGTGAATTAATTATCTTTAAATTTGGGTTCGGATTTGGATATTACGGGTTCGGGTCGGTTTCGGGTTGGAGTGTTTCGTGTTCGGGCTGGATTTCGTGTTGACGAATTTTTTTTGTCGGGTTTCGGATTGGGTAACAACCCCACCCGTGCAGGACTCTAATGTAAGCATCATCTTACATTCAGATTTTTAATGAATTGTTTAAAAATGAGATTATTTCATTTAAATGTAAGTAATTTTGAAAGAAAAAATATGAACTTTAGTGTTTTAGCATGGAAAAACGCGAAACAAAAAGTTTCCTGAGTTATCTGAGTGATTAAATTTATATGAAGTTATGTAAATTAAGAGGACGGGCCGTACAGAAATACCACGGGCCCCGGTAATAGTTCCAAAGCGGGCCCTTCCCCCCCACCAGAAGCCTGATAAAATAAAACCTTCTTAGAATAAAACGTACAGGAAATTCCGTTTTATATATGTTTTTTTTTTTCGTCTTAACAGGTATAAATACATTATTATTATTATTATTATTATTATTATTATTATTATTATTATTATTATTATTATTATTTTGGGGGGCTAGAACATGATTTTTTCTTCGTTTACAGCAGAATTCCGTTATGAACAGCCTTTACTGTATTAGAAAATAAATATGTTGGATAATACTTTTCTCAAAATCTATGTAGTATTTTCTTACAATTTTATTATTTTTCTTTTACAGTATTTTACAGTAGTGTTACAGTTTATGATGCATTGGTAATAGCTTTTCATATAAGGATTTTAAATAGAAATTTAAAGTATTGAAAATATAATTAAATTTTAATTCAATTCACCAGTTAAGGCGCCGATTGCCTGACGCTGTTGCCACTTTTGTTACTGTGTTTTACAATTCAGAAAATATTTGTTCTATAGAACATAAATAAATAAACATCTTTCTTTTTTTGCGTTCTGCTGATTTTTAATAAAAGCTAGATTTTATTTCGAACGTAAAATGCCTCTTGAGCACCCCTCTTCCTCCTCCTAGCCAGTCCGTAAAGACGTTTAAGCAACTTCTGACTTTTAAATTTTGTTATTTGTTAGTTATTTTAATTAAATTTTTTATGTGAAAAATACCAGTCTACTTTTTTTGGTATTTATTTAAAAACCAGTACCGAAACCGGGCTCCCTAGAAGACCCCGGCCCTGGTAATTTGTACCGGCTCTATCCCCCCCCCCCCCCTCAGTACGGGCCTCAGGACGGCAGACTTTAAAAATTATTTTACATTATTTGTATTATTCAAACAAGAAATTTTTCCAAAGTTTCTGTATTATTGATTTAAGGGGCTTAATAAATCAACATTCCAAAACGGATGCTACAATACATTTATTGTAGTGTTTAACAAGATTGCTTCTTAGAATTATTGAGGTTTTTTAAGAAAAATTAACATGCATGGGGTGTTTTAAAAATATATAAACTGTGAAAGTTTGTTTTCAGAAAATTGCATTTGAAATGTATTATATGGTTAATTTTAACCCAAATATTCTAATTGGTAAATAAATCATATGAGTTGTAATTTTCCAACAGAGTGAAAAATTGTCCGGGCCAGAATTTGAACCAGGAACCTTTTGGTCTAAACTGTAGATGCTCTGCCAACTGAGCTAGCCTGGAAAAATCTAGCGGCCACAATTCACCCAGCTAACCTTGTTGATAATGGCATCTGGTCTGTTATATGAAACAGCTGTTTCACTAAGGTTAGCTGGATGAATTGTGTCTGCCACATTTGTACAGGATAGCTCAGTTGGCAGATCATTGGCAGTTTAGGCCAAAAGGTCCCTGGTTCGAATCCTGCTCTGGACATTTTTTCACCCAGTCGGAAATTTACAACTCATATTAATGATATGTTATTTTCATGATTCACCTTTAAGGAGTATGAAAATACCCTTTATATATGGCAATATATTTTATTTTTATATATTTATATATATTTTTTTAAAACGTTAATAACACAAAAACAAAAGTTCATATTTTTGGGTCGAATTTTGCTGATCTTTAAAATATAGGTCGAACTCTGCTGATTTCAAAGTCCGACGTCCAATTAAATAAAATAAATTAACTTTATATTATCGTAACAAAAAGTTTCTTTTTTTTATTTTCCTATAGATGTTGAAATAAACCATATAAATTTTGTAGAATTTTATTGAAATAAATTAAAATAAATAAACAAAACGCATCGCCATTTACAAAATTGCAGACGAAAAAGTTTATGCATCAACAGTAAAGTGAGGAGAATGGGATATAAAAGGCAACAAAATTATGAAATTTCTAGAATATTTTTCTACAATCATTTCGAAAATTCATTTTTATTAACTGGAAACGTATAAATATAGAATTAATTTATTAATTAAAATGTGGAAAAATCAATTTTATATAAATGCAATATTTTATGGTTTCTAAAATTGATTAATTAATAATATAAAAGAAGGGTTTTAAAAATATGTAGTTCTTTGAAATATTAAGTTAATTTATAAAAAATAGAAATGTTTTCCTTTTTTATAGCGGTAACATTATTATTATTTTTTTAAATTATTAATGAATTGAAAATAGAAAAAAATTCAGCTTTTATCTGTTTTAAATTTTAAATTAGCTGAAAGTAATTTTATAAATATTGTACATTATAATATAGGTGAAGTAATTTATTAGTTTAAAATAAGTTATTTAATTAAAAATAAAAAAGAACTACTTCAAAATAAATGTAATATTTTGATTTTTTTTTCACATGAATTAATTGATTTTCTTTGAGTTTTAAATTAATTTATTAATAAGAATGAGAAAAAAAAAGGGAAATGGGTATATTTTTTGTTCAAGTGTGACAAACTCATTTTTTGATTAATAGATTAAAGAACCCCAAATGAATGTTAGAATTTTGATATAGCTGCAACATCTTAAGAATGTTCAATTAGTTAAATCATATAAAAAAAAAAAAAAAAAAAAAAAAGTCAAGAAATGCTTAAATCTTGCGACTTAAACTCTTTAAAAAACAATTTTAAAAACAAAATGTTTAGTTTGCTAAAACCTTTTAAATCTTTAACATTTTTAATTAGTTAATGGGAGAAAATGTTTAAAATTTTATCTTATAATTACACTTTTAGGGATTTTTCCATGTTCAAATTCACGTCACATTTACTCAAAATCATTTACTGTTGCAATATCTTTTTAGATTTCAGAAATAGTAACATTAAAATTAAATAAATAGTATTATTAGATTAAAAAAAAAAAAAAACCTTATTTGAGAGGATGTAATTTTTGACAATGCATGTTTATATCAGCAATCAAGTTTAAAGCTATCTATTATTAATAGCAATCGTAATTGAATAATAATATTTAAAAGTCTATAAAATAAAGAAAACGGCTTTATTGCTTAGATAATACGCGCTACTTAAGCTGTTTAAAAATCTTTGATGCTGGTAACCCATTAAACACCACTTAAGACCTTAAAAGAATTTAAATTTAAAAGGGTTTTTCGTAAAACCTCCATTGTTGTCTTTTGTGCTCTGTTCTTTATTTCGAATAAGAGCTGTACAAAGATTTACCTAAACATTCATCTTTAATATATTGTTTCTTTTTTATTTTTTATGACCAAAGCAATTTGTTAAATAGAATTATAGATAGTAAAATATAAAATGAAAAAGGAATAGCAGAAGAATTGAAACAAGAAAATAAAAAGAAGTATTTGAATGAAAATTATTATTTAAATAAAGATCTTAAACGATTCTATGGGACATTTCTCTTTTTATCGTAAATCAAAATTTTAATAGTGCATACTCTAATAAAATAAGATTAAATATTTGCAGTTTTTGTATATTTATTTTTTTACACAATAAAATTTAATTTATAAAATTGTATTATAAGTAATGATTTAATACAATATAAAATTGAATGAGGCTTAGAATATCCATAACTAATGATGCCGTATGTAATTGTAATAACTTTGGAATAAAGATGATTTATTGCATTAATTGCGCTACGCTCTTCCCCCCCCCCCCCCTCCCACAATGGCTGAAGAGATCGAACCTCCGAATAAAAGTAGATTCCGGATCGCTACAAACATACAAATCTGAATCTGGAATAAAATCCGACATCTCTCGAATAATAAATACTCTAAACATTAAACAACGGTAATGACAAATCAATATTGGTTATATTGATGTTATTGGGGCCCAATACTGAGCCAATATTCCGAAAAATATTGCATTCATTGAAAATACGTATAATGAAATACTGATAATGGTTAAACATTGGAAACATACTGATATTGCTTAAACATTTGCTTTACATTGGAAACATTAATAATGGAATGGCAAAATATTTCTTGCCAATACTTGTGCAATACTAACAAAATGTCAACGCCCTAATTCTGAGCAATGTTTTATGACACTATTTTCCGAGATATATGAAATACAAACAATATTGTTTAAAGGGAAAAAAAAGACTAATATAGAGAGAATGGAGAAGCTGACGTGTCCTCGCTGCCTGCGGCACCGTATAGCAGGCGTGTGGCAAAATCTTTTAGTTTCACTTTCCACCACCAGGGAGCGCATTCTGTTCTAAACAAACCTTTTTTCCGAACGCAACTCCGGCACGATCGGGCCAATATTATGAAAGTTATGATTTGGTGGGCAGGTGTAGGGGAGAGATTTGGAAAGGACAACTTGTTTAGAAGAATCCAGATTAACTTAGCTCTGAACTAATATTACTATGAATAAACCTAAAATGAAACTAAAGTCAGTGATTATTATTCAAAAAAGATGGTAGCTGGCGGATTAATTGAAAATTTCTAATTTGTTAGGTTGCTGGATAACCAAATTTGCTTGCCCCTCCCCTTCTAATGTCTGTGAATTGAAGATACGATTAAATGCAGAATCTTTCCAAATGCAGAATTTCTTTTTCCATAAATAAATCAGTTTTTTGATAAAATAAAAATAAAACTACTGGCCGATTTTTTTTTTTTTTTTTTTTTTTTTTTCGGAAAAAGGATAATTTTTTGCGTATATATGCGACTTTTCAAATCCCGACCTGAAATAGCTTTAATAATTTGAATATCTATACTAATAAAAGAAAGTTTCGCTCTGGCTAGGAAAATCTAGCCCACCTAGAAGGCTGGAAATTTAGGTGTGGATAGTCCAAGGTCTGGCCATGTGCACCTGATCCTCAGAATTTTAATATTTTGATAATTAGCCTAGATATTAATTAGATTTTCATTAACCATCGCTTCTAAAATATCATCTTTTAAATCAAAATGGCGAAAGAAACGGACAGGCACATTGGATTTGCAACCGGAAATGAACGAATTCGAAATTATTTAACTAATTAGCGAATTTTAAGAAAACTAATTGAGATATCAAATTGAAAATTTCTGAGCATATGTAAAAAAGTATTCTGTATCTGACAATGTGATTTTTGAAAAATTCGGTTGGTAATTTTTTTTAATTTACGCAAAAATCTGCCGGCGCCAGTGAAAACGATCCGAGAAATTTTCAGGCAGGGATCGGCTTTCATTAAAAACTGAACTACAAAGAGATCTGTTTCTCTGGCCAATCCCTCTCATTTAGTTTGCGAAAATGAAAGGAAATAATTGCCAAATTTTACTAATGAACAAATATTTAGTTAACTAATTAAGATATAGATTTGAAATTGAGGTCGGGAAGGGGTGTCATCTGCCGGCTATTTTAGCGTAGCATCTTCGTTATGTTCTAATTATCAGAAAAATGTAATTATTTATTTAATGATCGCGTTAATGTACGTGACGGTGGTCCTCTTGAACAAATTATTCATTATATTTGCGGGTATGGGGAGGGAGGGGGTTAACGCCTTTCTCTGAGATTGTAATTATCTCGGGCCCGGGCAACGCCGGGCGGGTTAGCTAGCACCATATAATTTCTGGCTGGTGGTTTTATCTGGCAACCCTTCCTCTGATAACCCTTTTGTCTGTCGGAAAGTAAAAGGATAGACGGACCTCAGAAGCGAAAGTAAATTCAATACGACCCCCAACAAATGTTTAGGATTGTTGTTGTCATTTGATTCACGGCGGGTCAGTTTTTGGCCATAATTGAGAAAAATTACCGTCCGATTTTCACAAAATTTGCGTTTTCGGAATCAGAATAATAAAATACGTATTTACTATGAGTTTTGAATCGATACTTACAATAATTTTCTTAACATTTGGAGATGAGTAAAAATGAGAATATTTTGTTGTCTGGGACTTCAAATCAAAGCAGGTGTTGCCTTCTTTCTCCATTTTTTCAGGTAAAAAGATCTCATTTTCGATGCTATGTTTAATGAGTTTTTAATTAATATCTCGGCTATTTATCAAAATATTAAATCTGAGCCTCAGGTGCATCAGTGCATGCCTTGGTGGACTATTTAAATCCAAAGTTTCACACCTGTGCAAGCTGTAGATTTCGTTTGACATCGCCGACAAACAGACACACAGGACAAACTTTCTTTTATTAATATAGATTAAACTTATTCAATTTAAAGAATTTTCAATTTTTTAAAAATATATCTTTCTTTTCAAATGAATGTCGGTTCCACCCCCATGTTTCAAAACACTAATTAAAAAAAAATTAAAAAATTAAAAATAAATAAAAACATCAAATATATTTGTAATAGTTATTTTAGATGAACAATAATTGTTTTTATATGATTGCATATTTCTTTTGATAAATATAATGTTTTTAGTATAATTAATTGACGTTTGTATGTAATTATCTGCTGTTGTTCTAATATGTAGTGTTTTCCGTTTTTATCATTCCTTCTATGCACCCTCTCCCTTGGATAGCTTACGTTTCTTTGCTCCCTACATGTTTATAAGAACGGCTTTATTGTGTACTTATAAAAAATTCATCCTTATTCTCCAATCCTTTTCTCAAATTGCATCTAAACAATAAGTATTAAATATATACTCAAAACTGTGTATTTTAATTTTTAAAATGGAAGAAAACTCTATAAAATGAATAATTTGTAAGATTTTTTATATTATTTTTTTCTATTATTATTATTTTTTATTATTATCTTTTTTTTATATTTTTGAAACCTTTGTATAAATTTGCGTTTAATTTATCAATGTAGTTACTTAAAAAAGCATCCCTCTTCAAAAAACCAATTTATTGACTCTTTCATTTTTTCCATTCTTAATAATATTCTTCAAAATATTTTAATAAAGGAAAATTTCATTATTTGTGCTTATTAACGTGAAAAGGATATGCTCTTTACACTAATTGGATTACTTTTTACAAAGCGCTAACTCCGAACACCTTATTTCATTTGTTTAATATCATTAAAGGCATCCGAGCCTGTAATTGAATCTTATTCATAAAAATCATTCTGTAACAGCTGAGGAGGAAATGAAAGGTTTTGCTAAAAATTCAATGGCATTCAGCTGTATATATGGTTTCTAGTTAAAATACGAATTTATATACTTTAGAGAATGTGTTTTTTAATTACCATTGTGTAAGTAATTATTTTCAGTTGTATTCGCCTCATTGGTTGTAAAGGGTAAAATATATTTATGTAAAATATCTGATTGTTTGTTATCGTCATGCCTCGTCGGTTTAAAAGATACGTTTTGACTATTTTCCAAATTTAATTAATTATGTATACATAATAGAGCATGTGTAAGGGAAATAACAAATAAAATTTGTTCTATAATCAAAAAATGTTTAAATAACAATTACAAACTATTATGCAATGAAATATGTTATTTATTTAATTTTCTAATTAAAAGTTAAATATAATAGCAATTATTGATGCATGTAAACTGCTTCTATTAATTATTTATTTTAAATTAATTGCTTCAATTAGTTATTGAAACTGTACATTAACTATTTGTTGGCACTTTTGATAGTTTAATTACTACTGTTAATTATTTTGAGATGTGTTACAATAGTAAAATATATTTTTATGGTAAATTATTTGACTGTTACATACTTCGTCGGTTTAAAGATACATTTAGATTATTTTCTAAATTTCATTAAATATACATAGATAAATAGTTTATGTATAAAGGAAATAATAAACAAAATTGGTTTTAAAATAAAACATATTGTATCTATTATTTAAATAAGAAATATAAATTATTGTGTAATGAAATATATAATTAATTTTCTTTTCAAAAGAAAACACATCATAATAACATTGCATTGCTATATTTTTAGTTACTTCAATTAGTTATTGACTTTGGATAGATTAGTAATTGATTAAAATGAATATACATATCAATCAGTATACAATACTTTAATTAATACCAGTAGATATTTGGTTTATTTATGGATTTTCGTTGAAGGCTAAAGCATTATATTTTCCAAGATTTAAAAATAAATTACTTTTTCTCTTACAATTTTATGATACATTTTTTGAAAAATAAATAATTTATAGACATATTAAATATACAGACAGACGCATAGATATATAGATATAAAATATAAAATAAATTTAATGAAGTTATTCGTGCTAATGACATGCTCGTTCAAATTTGGTAGTTGTTTTTTCCCCTTTAATAGGAATTTTATGCCTTTTAACTTTTTAAAATTATTTATTTATTTACTTATTTATTTATTTATTTTAAGGAATTTCTGTTGAAGACACGATATTAATTCTTAAAACTTATGCGCATTTTCAAAAAATGTTATTTTTAATGCATTCATTCACGAAATAATATACCAGACAATCAATATTTTTCTTGGTGGTAAAAATATTATTAGAATATTCAAGCGAATCTGAAAATATTCTTTTTAAAATGGGTATCAAAGATAAATTTCAAAAACATCTTTTTTCTTAAATTGTTTGTGATACAGATGTTAAAAAAGCGATTATGGAAAACCTTCTTTCTTTTTCCTTTATCAGCGCGAAATATTTTCTCCTGTTATTTGTATCATAGGAGGCTGTTTTAATAGATATTTGCACAGTAAGGTCAATCTGGATCAGATCTTTTGTAAATAATGTTTGTATTTTTTCTATTAAAAAACAGTTTTTGAAATAGAGGCTTTCAATTTTAATTCATGCTATCAGGAGCGAAAACTTCAACGCGCAAACATCTTTCATTATCTTCTGGGATAAACACGGAATATTTAAAACAGTCCAAACATTCCCAGAAAAACATATTTTTGAATTTCACTGCCTGGGGGCGAGTTGATATAACACATCCCTTGTCAATGCGGTATGACAAAAACACGATCATGGAAATAATACCCAACCTTTTAAAAACAGTTTTTCAAAATTTCTCAAATTCTTGACTGGAATATTCATTCTCACGGTATTACCCCCCCCCCTCCCCCCATTTTGCTTCTCATTTTTGCGATGTGCAAAAAAACATTTCTGATGAGAAAAGCTTGAAGGAGTTGGAGAATTCTATCTGGGAATTTTAAATGGGGGGAATGAAACAAAGGGGAGAACGTTCGAAATGAGTGGGGGGATTGGAAGAGAGAATGTACAGTGCCTAGAGGAACAACCCTTCGCTTCATCGACCAATAAGAAGTCAGGGGATATTTCACACGAGTTTTTAAGTAAATAAGGAAAACGAGCCTTTCACATTGAATATGTTGCATAATCTTCGCGCTGAAGATTACACGTCTTGCCAAAAGCGGCGCTGCTTTCGCGCAAAGTCCCTACAACACTCGCTCTGATAAGAATGATGGTGCTTTATAGGGGAGCAGAAGGAACTGAATTTAAATAATAAGGGTTTTACAAGTTGTCAGCCATGATCTTAATGATAAAAATTTTGCTTTTGTTGTCGCGAGCTACTTAAAAATATGCTTTTATTTAGTTCTTCATCCTCTCCTAGCTCGCCTTTGTCAGTGACGTGAAGCATATTTGAAATTATGATTAGTTTCTCAGTGTGTGTGTAAGAAATATTTGAGAAGGCTTAAAATTCATTTCTCCCAGCACTTGTACGCCTCTTCTTTTAAGTAGCGATAAATTGCTTCTTCTTTTCTAACGTAGCCTGCTGGTGAAAGATTATTTTTCATGCATCGCTTATACGATTTATTTAGCCTGTTAACGACAAACTAGTGTGAAGCTTTCTTTTTTTGTGTGTGTGTGCCAACCCACCCCACCTCTTTTCCAGAACTGTCCTCATTCCTACAGCCTCATTTGCTATTCTATAATTTACAGTGAATAAATAATTCCCGATTTCGTATCAGCGAAAATAAATGAAAAATCTTCGCCTCATGCAAAAATAAATATTAAGTCCTAACTTAAATCCGCCCCCTTTTTTTTTAAAAGCGTGATGAATCTTTTGAAAATTGCATCCAAGTGCTGATAAAAGATAGGAAGAAAAGTAATTAGTTTCAGTACTTCAAGAGCTTCACTGGAGGAGGAGAGAGAGAGAGCAGAAAAAAAAGGCATAAAGCACTTTCAATAGTTTTGATTATTTACGAATTCAATATTAGAAAATTTTCTGATTATTGCGAATTCGTTTGAATTCATTTGAATAAAGCAGGAACGAATTTGAAATGTCTTTATTGGGAGCCATTTTCAGCGTAAAATTAGTTTTTGATTGATAAACAAATGTGTTTATTGTAGAAAAGAACGTAGCTTTATTAGTTCAAGATATTGGTGAAAAATAACTAACAAAGCAACACATGGCATGAGATTCATTTTATGAAAAGTAATCACATGATAAAAAAAAAAAAAAAATGATGCTTGAACTGTTTCTAATAAACAGAATTTTCTTCAACATTTCTCATTGTGAGATTCAAGCTGTGAAAGATTGTTTATTATCTTTAAACTTTACTCTTTCGTGCAAAAAAATGGATGTTTTTTTTTTTAAATAGCGAAGAGATTGCTGCAACAATAAATGTTCTTCCCAGTAAATTTTAAGCCGCTCTTGCAAATTGGATTTTAAAGGAAAAAAAAATCTCAAAATTATTTACAAAAAATAAAGAGCCAAACTAATATTAAATTGTCAAAATATTTTGTGAAATGCAAATCGAGAAATTTAAATGTGCAATAAATAATGAATATTATTCAAATAAATAAATGTTTGAATTTTAATTATGTCAAGAGATTCTATAAATGAGAAAAATAAGCATATAACAAACAGAGTCTGTTATTGAAAAAAAAAAATGCATTTAAAATTTGAGTTATATTGAGTTATATTGAGCAATGATATATACGCTTGAATAAACTGAATAAAAATTTCAAACCGAGTTAAAATGACTAAGTGTTTAGAGCTAAAATTTTGTCATATCTGCCGGCCTTCAAGGAAGTAATTTGAAATGTCATCAGTCTTCACTGAGCATGCTTAAATAATTGGGTGTTTTTAAATTTTGTAATCAACAAAAAATATTTTTAAAAATTAATACTCAACCTGAAAAACTTTATATAGGGGGTCTTATACGATCTTTCTAATGTTGCATGTTGAATGATATTAACGATTTGAATTAAAAAAAAAAATACATCTGCTTATGCAGGGTGGAAAGTATTTAAGTTACCGAACCATTTAATATGTAAACGGGAGTAAGTATGAATGTTATTAAAGTGGTGTTTGCATAAAGTTGAGTAAGTATACCCCACTCAATAGAACCACATCACTTGCTGCACCCCATGCGGCGAAATGTGGAACTCAGCTATCCATTCCAGAAAAGTACTGCGGATATGGATAAAAGGTCAATTAGAGATTGATTCAGCACTGTCGATATTGTTAAAAATTACACTCCATATGCATGATTAGTCTAAAACGAAAGAAAAACATGTGTATGTGAGTTGGCACGATTTGTGTCATTACTCCAGCAAGAACAAATGATTTGCGGCCGACGGTGATCAAACCAATTATCGACAGCCAAGAAGAAGCTATTTCTGATTCATTTCGACCACAAACAAAAAAAAAAAAAATGTTTTTTTTTTTTACCTTTATGTTCGTTGACGGTTACAGACCTTTTTCTCGTACTATTTTTCTCTGTAGTGAAATCAATAAAATAATATCGACGGGAAGAATCAGACAAATTTAAAATTGAACTTTTTGCTTTCGGTTTATGCATATGGATTGCCATTTCATTTCCTACTAATAAATTGTCGACGCAGAACAACATTTTGATCATACTGCAATAGATTTCGAGAAAGGATTGCTGAGTTCGGCTGCGAATGGTCTATTTGTGTAGAGCCTACTCACTTTCAAATGCCTAGACATGACTTTTATAATTGAAACTAATATACGTTCTCAAATTAAATGTCTGCTTAACTTTATACATAGAGTGTCTCTATATGACAGCGGTGAGATGCGCAAAGGGCGTTTGCTCAGACTGTGCTTAGATAAACGTTTTTGTTTGAACTGTGGCAAAACTACTTTCCAGAACGTTTCGATACTGGCCTAGACAAGTTTGATTATACGAGTGAGACATGTTATCAAACATTAGCTTGGCGATAATGGCATGCTCGCAAAAATGCTTTGGCGATTAGTTTTTAACTAAAATCGTCTCAACTAATCAAATTTTATATCCCGTATGTCGTATATTTTTGTAATGATAGTTTAATTTATTTTATTAGATTATCATTTTTAATCGACGGGAATATTTATTGTTTTTAATAGCTGGAAAAGTCTTGTCAATTCTGATAAAAGCACACTGATCATGGAAAAAAATAATTATTGTACTGCCAAGAAGAAGCTGTTTCTGATTCTTTTCTGCCTCCTTTTCATCTAAAAATAATAATTAACGCTACTTTTACACAACATATTTATTAAGTTTTAGGTTCCTCATTGATCACTAATTTGTTTTGCTGAAGAACAAACTATATCTATTGTATTTAACAAAAGCTGCTCTATATAAGTACGTGTATATGTTATAAGAAATTAGTAAAATGTACATATGTAAAAATATAAGCAAGAAAGAATGCATGCATGTACATTTATCTAATTATCATTAAAATATTAGTGAACCCCAAAAGATATATATTGTTTCAGCCTAGTCCTCTCCCAACCTTCATCTATCAGAACATTCAAAGTTACAAAATATATTCCTCGAAAAAAAAAAGGGAATTTTTTTTTTGTCTTTGTCAGTGTTCCAGTAGTGGACATAGTAAATTTCTGATGCACCAGCAGTGAGCCCCCAGAACTGAGTCACTCAAGTCTTGAGTTTAGTGTGTACCATACAGAATATATAACTTATTTTACAGTTCCAGGACTAATAAATACAATAATGAAAATGCATTTAGAAGTTTAGATGGTCACATTACATAAATCAACAATAAATCTGCAGATCAGACACCTCAAGTCATTTGTGCAAATCGTTTTTATTTTTATTTTTTTTTATCTTACTTTACATAATATATAATGTCCTACAACCTGCAATGTAATCTTTTTAGATTATATACAGGATGTCACACTCTGTCTTATCGTTGACCAACAGCTAATTCTTAAGCCGTTAGTTTAGCGGTATTGTTCCGATTGCAGAAATATTTCAAATGCTTTATTATATGGAAATCCTATTGCGTCAAAAATAGTTTTTTTTTTTTTTTTTTTTTTTTTTTTAAGTTATGAAATTTAATTTTTTATACGGTCCTTGGGTCTTTTAAGTTATATTTATAAAACCTTTCTCCATGCTATTACAAATTAAAAAGTAAAAATTCCCATCTTCTATGACCGAAAATTACCGAGTTATGATACACCGAATTTTACGAATTTTGAACGTTTTCTGGCACTTAAAATGCGCTTTTCTATGTTTAAAGCCAAAATAGTACAAATGGTAGGGAGAAAAAAAAAACATGAAATTTATCGATGTCTATATCTACAAGAATATGGCATTAGAGTAAGCTTTTGTTTTTGTCGAAGGGCGTAGTTTTTTCTCCAAATATTCATTGGTTTTGTCTATTCATAATTTTTAACTTTGAAGAATGTGTTTCGTCAGATTTCTGCTTTAAAAGAAATTCTTTAAAAATTCTCATCCCTTCCTCTTGCCAAAATTTCCACTACCCCTTAGCCTTCTCCAGCATACAAAGTTTTAAAACTTTAAATTATATTACATTTTCTGTTCTATTTATTAATCTGTAGAAATAAAAAATAATTAATCATTTAAATTACAATTTCCTCCCCACCAAAATTTCGCCCCACCAGTGGCTGAGAGGTTCTGCTCTCAAGGCTGGTAGACGGGAGGTGCTGGGTTCAAACCCCTGTCGCGCTCGTCGACCTAACCGCTCGGAGTTTTACGTGGTTTTCTTCGAACCTTACCGTAATAGGACCCCTTAGAAAGACCCCCACGGAGGCCATTCCCCCCTAGGGCCTATATCCCTCGTGTAGATAATTGGCCGTCATCAAATCAACCAACCCACCAAAATTTCTGCTTTCCTTTATTGTCTCCGAATAGTTCCCAACAGTCTTTAAAATTTTTTAACTAACTAAATAAATAAAATAAATAAATGAAATAAATAAAATAAATAAAAAATAAAAATAAAATGTCATCTCTATTTGTTACTTTGGAGTAATGATATATAAGCACTCAATCATCGAATACCGATAAGTATGTGTGTGTTTGTGGGTAGGGGGGATGGGGGGGGAAGCAAAGCTATTTATTTTTTTTATTTTTACATTTGAGACTATTTCGGCAAGACGATTTTAATGTTAATTGAATTAATTATTGAATAAACTGCGTTTTTAAATAACTGTTTCAAATGGTTCATTTCACTGTTAGAATTATTTATATTCTCATAAATACATAAATATAAGATTTCACACAAAACAAGGCCTTTTAAGATCCAAAGAACGTCGACATTTTATTGTTTTCAATTTTTGTTCATCTTAAATTGTATAAATACCTACAGAAGAACCAATTACAGAAAACTTTTATTATTGAATTTGATTTAAAATATGTTTTCCTGCACAAAGAAAAAAAAATGATTAACTATTTAATATTCTAAGATTTTTTTGCATATGGTTAGAACACCAATAAATCAAATTCTAAATTTTAATGAAAAAAAAAAAGTTTTAGTGCAGCGAAAAACTGATGCAAGTTAACAGGGGTAACTTATTATTATTATTATTATTATTATTATTATAAATTCTATAAAAGTGCAACCAGGTAGCCAACTTTGAAATATAAACAATTTCAGCAATTAATTTCCTTTTTTAAAATCACATGTCTGATAGCTTTTTGAAGTTTATACTTTCGCTGCTCCAGAAGTAGGCACTTGTGGCCCCTGACCCACTATTGATTCTGTGAACAAAAACTAAATGAATTTTATACAAAAACTTAGAATGACAAAAAATAATTAATTCAAATAAGCTAAACATAAAAAGAAAATAAAAACAAATTAGCAAATGCTTCAGTAGTGGACCTACGTGCCCACTATCAGTACAGTTTAAATAAAAAGAAAAGTGCCTAGTTAAACTGATGGCATTGAGCTCATAGGCTATTCTCACTAATTTTACATTATACTCTTATTTCAAAGAATAATGTCCCTCGAACAATAAAGAAATCGACAATAAATTAATGGGAGATTAGCCCTTCATTCCCCCCCCCCTTATACCTAACCAATGAACCTCCAAAACTAATCAGGGAAGCGCCTTATCACAACGAACCTATAAACAAAATCTGAAGCTAAACGGATATTTCTATCAAGAGTTATCGCGTTACGTATATACGTACATACATGCATACAAACAGAACGGGCGGGCACATTAGCTCTCAGGCTTTGATAGCCTGTGAGCTAAAACTAGTGACCAAAAAGAGGGCCACCCCTCAAAATTTATAAAATACTCCTTTTGTAAGTTAGCCAAAAAAATATTTCGAATGTAATAAAGTATATCAAAAGCAGTTTAATTAAAAAAACGTAATATTAAAGAAACAATATTTTAAATAAAAACTTATCTATTAAAGAAATTTGTAAAAATTTGTCAAAAATCCATTTTTGAGGACACTCTAGAAAATAAATTTTTACGTCAACAGAGAAAAAGAATTATTCCAAACAGTTAATGGACAGTTAACAGTTAAAAGTTTTAGTCAGCGAGATTTCTTTCAATCGTTTTTTAGAAATGTGTTGGGGACTTGTTTTTAAACTTTAAAAAGTAGTGGCTGACTACTGGTACATGGCCCACTATAGGTTTAATTTGAACAACTTTCGTGCGTAAATCGATAAGGACGTTTTCCTTTTTTATTTTTTCATAATGAGAGCTTATTACAAAAAAATAAATAAAAAATATTTAGATTTTTAAATTTGCTGAGCTATAATATGACCACGTAATTAATTTTTATTAAAACGAAATGCATATTTTAGGTACATATAGCTAAAATTTTTAGCATACCATTACTGGCCAGTTAGTTAAAATCCCTTTTCTGGTTGTCATCAAACATACCTTTTTTTTAAATATTTATTTTATATATATTTATGATATATATATATATATATATATATATATATCATATATATATATATATATATATATATATATATATATATATATATATATATATATATATATATATATATATATAAACTTATTGCAAAAATTAATCATTGAAACAGAAGCAACTGACCATATGCAATGAGATTATTACACCATATAGCACTGTCAAATTACAAATTATAAAACATAGTCCTAACAAATGAAGTATTATTTATTCAAAAAGTGAAACAAAAGTAAAAACACAAATGTATGCTTATAATGTAATTTACTTTTTCAAGGGCTGGGAAACCACATTATAAGCAAAGAATGATTGTTTTCAGTAATTGACACCAGCTTAATACCAAAAATTGTGTCAACTCCAAGCCCTAACAATCATTGGAACAAAATTGAAAAACAAGGATACCTTTGAAAATGGAACACTACAAATCAAACCAGCAATGTGATTATATATATATATATATATATATATATATATATATATATATATATTATAACAAAGATTTATTGCAAGAGGGTTTACTAAAATTTAAATAAATATGCATTACGATTGTAATCACGCTGAGATAGCTTGAATAATGAATATATCATTAAATTATTTAAAAAAAAATTTGAATTGAACGAAGATTTCAAATTTAATTTTTTCTTTTCTTTTAAATGTTAAAGGCTTATAATGAAAAGCTTTGTTGAAACTGAAATAAATTTATTTAGATTTTAACTGTGCTATGAGACAGTTGGAATAAACAACATTAAAATAAATGAAATGAAATGTACAAATTGGATTAAAATTTCTGTACACTTGCAGCTAAAATTTATTTTAAGTCAGCAGCATGGGTGGCAACAGGTAGAAATTCTATCCAATTATTTGTTTTGCCGAATATTTTCTTTTTCTCTTAGCAGGAAAAAAGGGTTGCTCTCAGAAGAATTAAGCTCCTTGGAAATTAGACTTCTTATACTTTTTTTCCAGAATTTATTTACTTTTAGGAGGAGTCATTATCTTGACTCCTCCCCAAACTATGTTGTTAATTCTCGGGCGAGACTTTCCCTAAAAAACAACAACAAAAATTGCTAAGGATACATTTTGGACTTTTAAAAATAAATGAGCAAAGGATTAAGACTTGAAATAATTGTCTCTGACTTCTTCAATAGGACTTAAGGTACATTGAGGGAATTGAAGGAAACGTTTTTAAATTTTGATGTTATGTATCAGGCAGGACCGTATTGCACCCTCTGAAACTAGGGGAAATACAGTATTATTTTGGGGTTCCCTTTTATCCGGAAAAAGTTTCGTAAATTCTCCATGCGTGGAAACTCATCAATGCTACAAAATTTATTCAGGGTAGCCACTGGTCAAGGAATCTTTCAGGTGTTATACCAGTAATTTCTTATAGAAAAAATAGCCTTATTTATTCGCGGGATTAAATTAGGCGAATTTTTCTATAAGAAGTTACTGGTAATTTCCCTGAAAAATTCCCTGACCGGTGGTCATCCTGGATAACATTTGTAGCATTGACGAGTTTCTATGCATGCAGAATTTAGAAAACTTTTTCCGAATAAAACAGTGTGGTTGAACCGAGTTCACTAATACTTTATTAAACATAATTTTTATGTTCTTTAAATATACTATATATAGAATATATTTGTAGTATGTTCAGTTACTCGGTTTCCAAGAGCACAGCAGCATATCACGGTTGATCACACCTTATTGATCACATTGAGATTTTCCTATTAGATTAGTTTTCGCTGTAGTGTAGATTTTCTCTTGAATTAGGAAAACTTGCCCTTCCAAACAAATTAAAAATGCAATGTAAAAAAATAAAAATGGAAAATTAAAGGTCCAATTTTACAGTCATTTTGGGGTCCATTTTAAATTTTACAGGAGAAGCTCATGCTTCACGTGCTTTTTGGATAATCAGGCCCTGGTATCAGACATAGTAAAAATGACAAAATTTGAGTACACAAGTTTTGTACTGATATTTGTCATCTGAACCCCATAGTTTTGTTTTCTTTATTCATATTTAATCTAAGGGGGTAAAGGGAAAGGAAAAGAAAGAAACAGAACTGTGTTACCTCTCGATTGGGTTAAGTGGGTAACTAGAAGCTATAGTAATAGTTCTGTTAAAATTCAAGATTCTTTTGTTGTGTTACGTGTGTAAAATTATTAAAATCCTAAATTAAATTTTGCACTTTGTTTTAATTATTTATTTATATGTTTATTTACAATTGTTTTCACATCGTTACAACAAATACAAAATTTGTTTGGGTAACCTTACAAAATTTAATTTAATTTATTTATTTTATTTTATCTATTTATTTATCTATTTATGTATCTATTTATTTATTTATATTTACATTTATATTTTTATTTATTTATTCTTTTATTTATTCTTTTATTTATTTTTATTTATTTATTTTTATTTATTTATTTATTTATTTTGAAAAATGAACGGATGTAAATCACTGCAACTACAGACTTAAAATTGAGACTATTAACATTTCTTAGAATACATATTAAATTAAAAATTCATTCAAAACTATATCTTTGAAAGGAAACATTAAATATACAAGAAATGTTTTAAAATTGAATTTTCACAGCCAGATCAGTCAATAAATAGTCATTTAATAATATCATTCCAGCATCCTATAACTTATTTATCATTGTCAGTTAACTTTATAATTATGTAGGAAGTGGTTATCTTAATAGGTCAGAGTTAAAAGAATATTGCTATTAATATAATAAAATTAATCCAAGAAAAACTGAATTTAAAAATAGTAACGATAAATAAACCTTTTAAAATTTGATAACTAATGAAAACCGGCTAAAAATATTTTAACCACACATTTTAAATAGGTTTTAAACATGAAAATATTTAAAATTTTGAAAAACTTCTTTTTAAAAAATACCACCCATTTTCCCACAGTGGGTGTAATTTAGAGATGTAAATTAAAGTAAGAGGTATAAAGTAAAAAGTTCACTGTAAAAGGATTTTTAAATGTAACGTTTTAAAAGGTAACTTTATTTAGATTTTAAGGTTATATAATTACCAAATACAAATTAAAAGTGTTTTATGTCAAAGTTTTTCTTTCTTTTCCCCGATTACAAATTGGCAAAATAATATGCTTTTAGATTTTGATTTTTTTAAAACCCATAAACGTTATCGTAAATTCAGAGTATTTAAAAACAATTTTTATAAATGAATATTAATTTATATTGCGAAACATTGTTTGAGAACGTGAAAACATTATAGTATTTAATTATAGATTTATGGAGAAATGGAAAGAATACCTGTCCAGCTTACCTACGATATCTTTGGATGGAAAACGTCAGGTAAGACCTGATGTTTATTTATTTGAATTGTTCTTAATTTGCACGAAATCGGATATCTATTTTTGATAAACGTATATATTTATATATTGAAAAAATCATAATATAATTAAGGAATATACTTAAAATTTCCTTTGTTTAGAATTTGGTTTTAATTTTAAGTGGTAATAGATTGTTTTTAAATATTACTCAACGAACCCCTCCCTCCCAGTTAGTCTTATCTACCTATTATAATATTTTAATGAAATTTTTAGAAGGATGCATGTGAAACTATTCAAAACACAACAAAAAATTTTAATTTTTTTTTCTGCTGTTTGTAATCAAAAGAAATGACTATCTTTTTGTGTTTAATTTTGTATTTCGTAAAATGCTATGGAACTAAAATTTTTAATTTTAAAATCTATAAATATGGTTTCTGCAAGCAGAGCCCGATATACACAATTTGGGGCCCAAGTCATATCATTAATTTTGGGGCCCGAAACTCTCAATTATTTGCTGGATGCACAGTACTGTATGCATTTAGAACCGAATATTCGTAACATGCCAACATTTGTACGTAGTTTAGATATATATATTAAGTATTATAAAAAAAATATTAAATACACCCAGATTTCATATAAATCATATGGGGTGTATTTAATATCATAAGGGTATTTAATACGCATCTAAAAAGGACATTTTTTATAATAAAGTAAGTATATTTCTACAAAAAAAAAGAAAAAAATGATTTTAGGGTATGATACTGGCAACCCAGCTGCTAGTATTATACCGTAAAATTAACAGAAATAAACAGTAAAATAAGCAGTAATACGCTACCGCTCATGCGCGGTAGCGTATTGCTGCTTATTTTACTGCTTATAATTTTTTTGCAGTGTAGGCACCTAAAATTTCAAGGCCCTAGTCCGAAACCTTTCAGGACTAGGTGAAAATTAGATCCTTGTCAGGATCTATTAAGAAGCTAGATAATAAGATGCTTTAATAAGAAGCAATGTGTTCTCATTAAAGCATCTTACAATATCGAAAGAAAATGTTAATTGTAAAGTTTCTTTCCAACTTGTGGAAATTTGGCGCACTGGAGCAGTTAGCTGCAGAACAATTAAATAAATAACAAAAAAATGTAAAAAATTCAAGTTAAAAAATTAAGACAATAAAGAAAGAGAGAGGGGTGGGGGGAGAGTTTAAAATTATATAACATGATAAACTTATGTTATTACACAATTGTTAAATTCATTGCGTTTCATATCGAACTATGCAATAACGAAATACTTACATATATTTTTTACACCATTTTAATTGCTCTTTTAAAAAGGAATAAGATGTCTTATATCTGTATGGATTTAATGGATTGTTACAACATTTGAAATCCACTATTTTAATCTAAAAAATGTAAACAAAATTTGATTTAGACAGTGTAAGATAACCTAGAATACAGAACAGTAAAACACGCGGGTTGATAAGGCTCATTTTTGGTCCCTTCATAGTTCCTTTTTTCTCAGGAAAAGAAAAAAAAATCTAACTAAATATAAATAATAATAATTCAATTTATAGAAATTTATAGAAATTTACTTGAAATATACAGGCAAATACATAAGACAAAGAATTCATGAATTCTATAGCATTCATATTGTTGAGCGGGGAGAAGGTATTTTTTGGAAACAGAGTTAAAATTGAAATGATATATATTTTTCAAATATACTTTAATAAATGTCAATTTTAATTATTCTCCTAATCACCACAACTGATTGTAGCCTTTTAAAAATTCTTATTATTATTATTGTTGTTATTGTCATTATTCCACAGAAATAGATAGAAAGTTCCCCGTTTCACAGATACACTTGTAATTTAGTAAAGGGTAATAATGATGTGCATCCTTGTAGGGTACCGAAATTAAAAATAAATAGATAATAAAACTGTCTCATTGGTAAATTTTATTTACGTACCACAGTGGCCAATATATATAGATATATAATTTTTAAATTTTTAATTACGCCATACTTACAATAAATACCATGTATACAATACTTACAGCACATACAACAATGATTTTTTCCACAAATGAAAGTAATAGCTATCATTCTGTCGTTAATGAGAAATCTCTCAATTGAGGCGTTTTATATGTGCCTGATTCAACAAAAATTTAAATCATATACATTTAAATTGAAGAATCTTCTATAACTGGATTGTCCTAATATTTTTGATAAAAATAACTTTCAACAAACTAAAACAACTCGTCTTCAATTAATAAAGTGAAATGTGATTATTCCTTTTATCGAAAAGTCAATACCGAAAGCCTTAGAAAGTTAGTTTGTTAATAAATTAAATCATTAATTGAAATCGGTTAATATCCAAACTGTATCTGGTGTTTACGTATTATATTGCCTTGAACATAAATTGCAAAAAATTGTTGTCAATTGCCAATCTTGTTTATCGTTGCCAATCGCATTCAAAATAGTAATTCAACATTATGAAATACATAACATTGTTAAAAATTGTAAATAAAATAAAATAAAATAAAATACCTTTAACAAAAAAGGAAAAAAAACAAAAACAAAAACAAAAAACTGAAATCCTTTAGTTTTGAAATGTTATAAAGTTGGGCTTAACAGTAACTACTTTTCATGGTTTTTAATGAATGAAGAAAGAAGTAACACATATTTTAAACAAATAATTTTAAAAATCTTATTTTATTTCCACGGATATTGTTTTACAGTATTCATTTTTAAAAGACACTATCCATTGCCTTTTTCACATACTGATTCACTGGTAGACAACTAACTGGTAATCAAAACTGAACAAAGTATTTTAACGTTTCATGCTATCTAGTATCTTCAAAAATTGTAAGAAGATTTCCATTTCTCATACATGTTATTTTTAGATAAATAAATCATAATAAATAATTTTAGGGAAAGAGACTTGCCTAATTATGTCTATATTTTAAAACCAAACCCTTCAATGGTGTGAATTTCTAGATGAACCGCAATATATTGTTCTTCTTAACTTTCAAAAGATCTTCTTCATGGTTCAAACTAGAGGTCTGCCCGGGTCCGGCTCAGCCAGTTTGTAATTTCGCGGTTCACGGCCTGGTCCGGCCCGTACGAAAATCAGTGAAAACAGGCCCGGCCCGGTCTGACCTGTACAAAAATCAATGAAATTCAGGTCCAACTCAATTTCCACATAACATTCCGATTTTTCTTAAGATACAATCAAGATTCTTTTCTAGAGTACTTAATACATATTTATAGAAAGATTTAACAGTATGTTTTAGATTGCCATATGTTCGGAAGCCAAATCATACAGAATAATAAATATAATAATTGCTTAGACTCATTAGACTCTTACATTCAAATAAAATTAATTAAAAACAATAATAACATTCAAAATTAAAGAAAAAAGATGTTAAAAACCTAGCTTTTGAAGTTTTATACAAAAAAAAAAAAAAAAATATTTTTGAAAATATTTTTCTGTAATTTATTAAGTTATATTTCCAAAGATTCCAGTACCAAACGTTCATTATCACTATTATTATTTTTACAAAACAAATTACCTACCCGATATTTCCCTGTGAACAATTAAGTTCGGTACCGGCCGTCATGTAGGTCCGGAATGTAGAAAAAAAATATAAACCCGATCGCGACCCTGCCAGAGTCTCGCGAAAGTCATATTAGATGAAAATGGTTCGTATTTTATCGGCTTCGTTTAAATTTTTATATCGGATCGCTAAATGTAAAATTAATTTTGAAATTGGTATGTGATAGTGACAGTGATGAATTGATTTTGTTTCAAAAACGGAAAAAATATGTTAAACTTCCAAATATTCTGATTCTGACGATGCAATGAAAAAGTTTCAACAAGTAAAAATCTAGAGGTCTGTACGGGCTCGAGGCCCGTACCTGGCCCGCGGGCCTGTTAATTATTTTTTTGTCGTCCCGGTTTGTTTTCATTTTGCCGACCCAACCCTGCCCGCGGGTCTCGGTCCAAGCCCGGGCCCATGCAGATCTCTAGTTCAAATTCGCAAATGATTTAAACTTTAATCAAAAGAAGGGAGCTACTCAACAAGATACCGAGGATTTTCGCCTATTTTTGACTACTGGTTAGAACGTTGACTGAAAATCCAGAGCTGCCAGTTCGAATCCCGGTTCAGCCTTGGGCTTTCGTAAAGTGTCGATTTCCCTTTCAACCTACAAAAAATTCAATTTCTGAAAAAAATATATATGTTAAAGAGTAATTATTTTTGAACACTTTAAAGCAAACTGCATGAAAAATTCCTATATTTATCCAAGCAATATTTTCAAAGAGACAACTTTAAAGTCATTTTTCTCGAAATGTGATTTTGGGTCATTGGACGCAAGGTAGTTTAGAAAAACTTTTCAATATTTTTCCATGAAATGTTCCAGATATACAGTGAATGGTATGCTGTATAAAATAAACCTAAATTGCCATCTTTTTTTTTTCTTTGTGTCATACTGCTAAAATTTTGAAAATTTTATATAAGCCAGATACAGTTTCTTTTTAAAAACAAAAAATGCTATAAATACTAATTAAAAAAAAATAAGTTCAATGTAAGCACAAGACTTTGAAGTATCATTAGACACCAAAAATTTTGTTTTACATGTAGAAATTCTTTTATAATTTTGCGTGAAACCTGCGATTTTAATTTCTGCTCGATAAGTTTAAAAATTCCCATAAGAACTAATTTACCCGATTATGATCTGAAAAAAGATGAAATGAAAGAAGAAACATGTATCTATTACTGCCTTTAAAAATTGCGTTTTAGTAATAAAAATTGCGTTAAATAAAAATTGCGTTTAGTGTATACTTTTTATGATGTAAAATGACAAAAATTGTCATTTTACCAATTTATATTCTTCAACATTTTACCAATTCATGTTCTTTAATATTTTACCAATCCTTGGTTCAACATTTTATCAGTTTAGGGTTCAATAATTTTCCCGTTAATGGTTAAACATACACAAGTTAATGGCTGAGTCTAAAGAAAAATTATGGTTCAATCCTGTATCATTTTATGATTCAAGTATAAAATCAAATCGTGGTAAAATTTTTGACCATCTTTTGTTTACAGCTACTCCACACAAAACTTTGATTTAACATAGCACGAAATTTATAGCAGTGTACTATGAAAGAAACTTGTATAAAATTAAATTGCAGAAAAAAACATAAATCATATTAAATTTAGCATCACAATTTTTTGGAGAAGAACGTTATCAAAACTTTTTCAAGGGAGGAAGCCAAGAACAGGAATGCTGTCTGTATAGGGAACATGCAAATGTAATTGATTTTAAATCAAAACATCGTTTGAGATGAATTTTTGTTATAAAAAAGTTAGTAACCGGAAACATTTGAAGAGGCGCGAAGAGAATATTTAAAAGACGTGCTATAGGCAGGGCAGACCTACTCAAAGTCACGCATAGTAATTTACGGTTGTGGAAGTAAAGTCATATTTAGTTATAAATTTTGAATATTACATAAACTTTTTATTTGTTAGCTTTTGAATGGATCAATGAGAAATACTTACAGATGTGTACTTTGTTTTAAAATTATTAAAAATAATAAACTGGAAAAATTTTATTTCTCTTACAAATGAGGGAGTCGGGGCAAGAAGGTGCCAAGCCACATTTTTGGTGAAATAAATTTAACACTGTAATCTGTTGCTTAGTATTGAAATTATAATATCCTACATATAATTTGTTTCTAATGTCACTTTGTGGCAGTATATGTACCAGGTTTCGTTTTTGCCCCAGATGTTTATGCCCCAATGAAGATAGCTAATTTACAAAAAACGTAATAGTAATATCATTAAAGTAATGCCATATTGTTACTCAGAATATCTCAAATGTTACTAAGACATTGCCGAAAAAACTTTAGCTTATATATCTTGGCTTGAGTATTTGATAAAATTTTCAAATTGAAGTATCTCAGAAATTCAAAAATGTGGCTTAGCACTCTCTTGCCCCAAATCCCTCAAATGTACTATAATTTTTACTTTTTTATTATAACAAAGTATGGAAATCGCGAAGATAATTTTTTTTTTTACGTTACAGAACTGTATTAATCGATTTCTCTTTATTACTCGTCTATAAATTAATAAAAAGATAAATTAATTTGGTCATGTTGGAATAAACATTGCGTTTACTTAAAAATTGAGTCTTTTATATGTATAGACTAGAAAAATTCCGGTTAAAATAATTACTCTTTAAGATATTTCTAAAGTGTCATACATAATTCATTAAGTGGTTCAGTCACGAAGTTTCATAATATTAACTTAATACATTGTACTAAGTAATTGAAAAAAAAAAGCTTCAGCCTTCAGCAATAAAGAATTGCTCCACTAGGCTTTATTTAATTTAAAATATCAAATTCCTCTCTAGGGAATTTAAATCTAATAATTCATGGTGACTTCACCTCTCAAATCTATTCATATAGTTGTTATTAGGTAAAGAAATACAACAAACATAACACAAAATAAGTTTTAGAAAAATAAATAAAAGTAATTAAAAAAATAAAAATATTAATATTAATAAAGTTTTAATAAATAAAATTAAATAATTATAATGAACATATACCAAAAAGAAAAGAGCAGTTAGAAAATACCACATTGAAATGCGCATGAACTGCCCTATATATTTCATCAAGGTATATGATCATGTTTTTTTTTTCTTTTCTTTTTTTTTTTTTTTTTAAATTTTGTTACTTTACCTTTAATACTAATACTCAGGATTTCCTTTTCAATATAATGAGTTTTTAAAGTATCGTGCAAATGGCGCCATCTACAGATGTTTTCTCTGCACCTGTTAATCGTGTTCATATGAACATACGCAGAACTGATGGACATAATACTGAAATAAGATAATTTAAAAATTCAGAGGTATCAGTAAAAGGATCTTCAATGCATTTGATTTTATAATTTTTTTAATCTGGTGCAGCTAATATCATTTGTATACGTTTTTTTCTTTATGTAAAAAAAATTCTGTATTTTGGTATTTAATTTATATTAACAGAATTTGCGAAAATTGAAACGGTTAATTAAATAAATTCATCTTCATCATTTGTGTAGTGTTTGTTGGGTAGACTTTTATTAATGAAACATTTCGATTCCAAACTTAGTGTAGCAAAAATCTGATTATTATTATTATTTGTAATTATCGTGTTCATATGAACATAACTGATGGACATAATACTGAAATAAGATAATTTAAAAATTCAGAGGTATCAGTAAAAGGATCTTCAATGCATTTGGTTTTATAATTTTTTTAATCTGGTGCAGCTAATATCATTTGCATGCGTTTTTTTCTTTATGTAAAAAAAAATTCTGTATTTTGGTATTGAATTTATATTAACAGAATTTACGAAAATTGAAACGGTTAATTAAATAAATTCATCTTCATCATTTGTGTAGTGTTTGTTGGGTAGACTTTTATTAATGAAACATTTCGATTCCAAACTTAGTGTAGCAGAAATCTGATTATTATTATTATTTGTAATTATCGTGTTCATATGAACATACCCAAAACTGATGGACATAATTCTGAAATAAGATAATTTAAAAATACAGAAGTATCAGTAAAAGGATCTTCAATGCATTTGGTTTTATAATTTTTTTTAATCTGGTGCAGCTAATATCATTTGTATGCGTTTTTTTCTTTATGTAAAAAAAAAAAAAAATCTGTATTTTGGTATTGAATTTATATTAATAGAATTTGCGAAAATTGAAACGGTTAATTAAATAAATTCATCTTCATCATTTGTGTAGTGTTCGTTAGGTAGACTTTTATTAATGAAATATTTCGATTCCAAATTTAGTGTAGCAGAATGATTATTATTATTATTTGTAATTTTTCCATGCGAAACAATGGTTTCTGTAATTTGAACTGAAAAATCTATTTACAACTATACAAATAAAATAACTAATAAATCAATGCTTAAATATAAAAAGAAAACACTTAAAACATGTGTTTAAGAATCGTTTGTTTGCTTGCTCATTTTTTTAACCTTTTGATTACGGGTCAGGACTGGAGACTATTTTTATATTCAATAGCACCAAAATTTGCAAAATATTATTTTTTGTGGTAGATATGGCTTGAAAATATCCATATAAGTGTATGGTAGAGATTATTTTACAGAAATTAGTACGAATAGAATACAAAAATAGTCACTGGCACGTATGGTGTCTTAGCCCCGTAATTAAAAGGTTAAAGTTGATTTTTTCATGTTGATTTGGATTAGTGGTTTTTAAAACACAGCATTCTTAATGAAACAGAATGTCAATGTATTCAGAAGCTTCAATTCAAAGCTTGATTTTTTTTTTTTTTTTAAACGATGAAATACAATTTTTGTTTATTTAATAACTAATTAATTTGTTAAAAACATATCTAAATTATGTTAAATTCAATAATCTGCGTAATTTCGCTTACTCACCAAACTATGTTCTAACATTTTACTTAATTAATTAAACATTTAAATAAAAATCATGGACAAATAAATAAAACAAATAAAAATCTATGAACTTTATCTATCTATGAATATCTATGAACTGTAAATATTTCATCCAATTTAGTTTGATTCCATGTTAGTTTTTCACATTGTTACCTTAATGCTCAAATAAAATAAAATAAAAGTCCGACTCTGTCTGTACTAGAGTTCTGAACCCATTTCGTTTCATTAATTTAAAAATCTAATCCCAATTAACTGTAATTTAGGGCTTATAAAATATTTTAACTTGTGTACATATTGCGTGTGTGTGTTTTTCTATGCAAATAATAGTTTTTATAAAATATATTTATAGAATTATGATACACTTTATCAGTTAATTGAATATTTCACCATCATCATTAGTAGGAGTCTCAATTAGGTAGACTTTTATTAATTAGAAATGTAGTCTGATTTTCGAGAAATCTGATAAGGTAATTAATGCTATAAACTAATAATTAACTAATCTTATAATTTCTTTTAAACATCATAAGTTTAAATGTTAAAAAAGGTGAAAAAATAAAATAGAAGATTTGAATTGGTCCTTCTGAATGTACTGAATGATTAGGACCTTCTGAATAAATGCAGATTAAGTAATTGAATTAATAATGATTGATAATTTTGATAAGCAACAAATATAAATTCTAAATGGATAATTTATTGCCTGATAAGTTAAAAATAAATATTAGAAATTATTTCATTTTTTCCATGAAAATAAAAAGACCTTTGTAATTTTCATTAAAATATTTATTAACAATGCAATCAAATTAGTAGATTAAATGAAGACGATGAGAAAGAAATCTTCAAGAAAATTACATAGTTGAATCTTCAAAATTCTTATATGTATGTACATTATTTATGTTAACTTACATCGATAGTTTTATCTCTTTTACACTTAAAATAGTATTGATGTATTAAGGATTCTGAATGCTGCAGGATGATAGTACATTCAGAAAGTTCAATCCAAACCTTCCATTTTATTTTTCATCCTTTTATAAAATTGAAACTTACAATGCTCAAAAGAAATTATTGTATTAATTAAGCAGTTGATTAAATTTTGTAATTCTCAACATGACATTTTTTTTTCTTAAATTTTGTAATTCTCAACATGACAATTTTTTATTTATTTATTTATTTATTTTTAAAGAAAGATACAGTAATTTATTTTTCTTAAATTTGAATTTTAAATAGACGTTTGTTTTTAATTTTTGTAAAATGTTTGAAATTCAATTGAGAATTTTATTTTCCTTGCTTATAATAATATCGAATACTGATAAAATATCTTTTAGATCTAATATCGACTGAGTAGTTTAAGAAAATTCCTAAGTATTATATTAGTCTTGTTTTTGACTAACTTATTTATGTTTGTGGGCATGAAAACTCTCTTGTGAGTCTTTTCAAATTCAGAATTTTCTGCTCTAAATTAAAAGAAACTACATTGAGATGAATCGGTGTTTTTAATATTACATTTAAACATTCCTATACAAACAGTTGTACTATATAAACGTTTATACTATATACAAGTTTATACTGTATAAACAATACTGTATAACTGTTTAAATAATAAAAAAGCTTCTTTAAATTATTTCTTTTATAATCTGTAAAAGCCTAATTTTGAAGATCATGTAATTGTGACAGCAGTTATAAATGAAGTCTAAACTACTAGTAATGCATATATAATTAAAATTTTCTGCTGAAATTACGCTGGAAATTAATGAATATAACGAAGGATGGGAATTATCACTTAGTACACAGAGTAAAACCAACAGAGTGAAAAAATGTTCAGACCAGCGATCGACACCAGGCTCCTTGGTATCACACGCCAGTGCTCTACTATTTGAGATAACCGGTTTCAAAATTACGTATTTTAAGATTACATGTTTTTAATTTTTTTAAAAAGCCGGCTATTAAAAACTTAGTAAAATTCTATTTGTAAATTTACTTTACAGAGAAGGAGGGGTGGGGGGTACCAAAATCCATGTTTGCCTCCCGTTAAAATAAAGCTAGTTTTGGCTCTGGAGACAACCATAACCATTTGGCTTGGGGAATTATAATTTGAGAAAGATACCATAGCCGCATAAATTCTTCGAAAGGAAATGAATTGCCGAAGTTCTACAGTAATGTAAAAATGCTCCGTAATAAAATAAAATTTCTGCACTGCCTCTAAAAAGAATGTTCTTTTGTACTAATTATTTTCTTATCAAGAAATCTAACGAGTTAATCGCATAATTGAGATGAATAATATTAAGAGTGCATTAAATGGTTAAACGTTAGATAGTTATCAAACTAATTGACAGATGATTAGATGGTAATGGTAATAATACGACTGAGCCTTGCTACTTGCATGAAAGATGTAATTATAAACGTTCAAATAAATGAAGCTTTAAGAAACAATGTGAATATTGTATTGACAGAAATAATCCATGTTGTAATGCTATTGATCAGACTGCTAATTATACAGTGTTTTAAAAAAAAGAACAGAAAATTTATTTCCTTTAGACTGTATTAGACAGAAACACATTCCACACATCACTGACTGGATACAAGAAATTCCAAAGTTTGTTCCAATGGTTGCATTAACGCAACTTAATCTTAGTTGTGTCTATGGTCCTTCTGGTCTCCAGTCTTACTACCGCGCCGCTCTATACAATTTTTATCTATAGGTGTAGAATGAAAGAGTGTGTGTTCCACCTATGCTTGCTAATATTGAACATTTGCAAAAATGAATTGTAGAAGCCATGAATTCAGTAACTGGGGATTAATTAATTCGTGTGTGAGCAAGGAATGAACTACCGATTCGGTGTTTGCCGCGATAACAAGAATTGCTCATGATGAGTGAATGCAACTTAACGGATTACAGACCAAACTTTGGAATTTGCTGTATCCAGTGATAAATGAATTTTTGTCTTATATAATTTGTATTAAATAAACTCTTGAAGTGCGATTTCTTTTTTAAACATTCTGTATTTGCTTTTTTCCTGACGCTCGATTTGCCTAAAGGCAAAAAGAATTACATAAATATATAGCTATTTGGAGTTAATCTAAAAATAAAAATTCAATCGTAATTCAGGAGGGAGGGTTTTATAAAAAAAAAAAAACAATCAGTTTCAGTGATATTGTGGTTAAAGGGATGTCTTCATTGTGGACTTCTGAAGGGATATGGTACGAATCATCATTTTCGTATTAGGAAAACATGAAAATCTTCCACTGTCATCCAACTCAGACCACCCTGGTATCGAACCTGCGAACATCGACTCACAATTTTCATTTTGTGACCAACATGCTAACCCCTCAGTAGACTGATTACAATTTAGTTTCCTGTATGAAATCACGTAATTCGATTTTACCAGCCCCATTCGACCCCATACGTGGGTTATTGCCTCTGTATCTTTCGGGTCAGTTTTATTTAATTATCTCGAGTTCGGGCCAGTTTAAGATTGGATTTTGTCTCTTGCAGGTCGGTCAACCCGATTTGAAAAGAAAAATCCAGAATATTTTTTTTTATATGCCAAACATATATTTGAATATGAATGAGTATATATAAGGTCATTTCACCTAGATGTGATGTGATTTATTATACGTTTGTCACATGTAAGATATATTTCGCATTTTATTAAATACTAGCGGCCCGTCCCGGATTTGCGCGTTTGGACAATGTGTCGATTACAATGTAGGGTAGGGAAGGGTAGGTTCTTTAAAAATTGTTCTAAATCGGATAAAAGCGGAAATGAGATAAAATTTTGAACTTAAATATTTTTTTTTCTGTTTATATACATATTGAAACTGATAAATTTATTTTAATGTAGCAGAACCACCCGGATTCACCCGAGTTAACCTTGGCCTTCCGGGTAACATAAGTAAAAATATAATATCATAAAATTACGCCAATCACAATAACGCATTCGCGTCCATAAACCGTCAAAATGAGAATCAGAAAAAAGCTTATGTTATTTTGATGCAATCATGCTAAAACCCTCAGCTTTATAAATGGCTTTTAAAAATATTTTCCTTTTAAAAATGTACTTACGCAAAATATCTAATCAAAAATCAGCAATAGTTGTCTTATTCGTCTAATCTTCCATAATCGGGTGCATATCTGATGTTTAATCAGATTGGTGAATTTCTAAAATCGCTGAAATACGTGTTTAACTATTTTTTTAGTAGATTTGTTAGCCTGAATTTCATGTTCCTACCAAAAACTGCTCCTGAGATAGGGCGAAATGACCTAAAACATTCGAGACCTCGTGAATCTCTGAAATCGCTGAAATACGTGTTTAACTATTTTTTTAGTAGGTTTGTTAACATAAATTTCATGCTCCTACCTAAAACTGCTGCTGAGATATAGCGAAATGACCTAAAACGTTCGACACCCCTATTTAACCCCCTTATGGGGTGAATTTCTAAAATCGCTGAAATACGTGTTAACCATTTTTTTTTAGTAGATTTGTTTTCTGGAATTTCTCGCTCCTACCTAAAATTGCTGTTGAGAGATGGCAAAATCCCCCCCCCCTTCCCTTTTAACTCCCTTAGGGTGGGATTTCCCAAAATCCTTTCTTATTGCTTGCCTAAGTCATAACAGTAATCTACTGTCCAAATTTCGTTATCCTGACTTTAGTCGTTTCAGCTGGGCGTTGATGAGTCTAATGAGTTGTAATTTTCCAACTGGACGAAAAATTTCTGGGCCAGGATTCGAACCTGGGTTCTCTTGGCTGACGCTGCCAATGCTCTACCAACTGGGCCATTCCGGTCGAATCTGGAGGACCTAATTCATCGGTATTATAATCTAGTGTGGATGAGTCTGTCAGTCAGTCAATCAGGCGTTCTCTCTTTATATAATAGTATAGATAAAATGACAAATATATGCTAAAATAAGATTTGTTATTATGATTTTAAGTAAAAACTAGTTTGTTTTAAATAAATTGAATTGATCTTTGTAATCTATAAGCAAAAATAAATCATTATCACATTTGAGTCATTTTTGTCACATTCACAGCAATTAAAACTTAAATGAGATGTCCCACAGCAGTTTATGCATATCAGTTTGTCTTAATTTTATTATTTAAATTGCTATCAGTTTTTTTTAAATACTTGATCTGCATTCTAATTAAATAATGAAAAACGTGTCGTATTTTCCTGTTTTCACTTTCGGTCGATGAAACAGACCTTCAGTGGTGTTATTTGACATTCAAAGATAAAAAGCGCAATAATAGTCTCGATTTTGGAATTATTTCCCGCATTTAGGTACTATTGTCGGAGTTTGATAATTAACGATGTATACTGCAATGGGAAATTCTCCTTGAAGAAATGCTTTAAATTCTGAAACATATTTCGCGTTTTGTTCCTGAAATGTGGATGGTTATGATTATGTCAGGTTCATATAGGATTCTTGCGTTTGGATTAATGGTATGAGAACTTTTTGTTTTATTTATGAGTCATCACATTTAGGCACCTTGACATGCACACACACACACGTATATACATATACACTATATGGCCATTAATGACCGGCAACTTTCAATTTTAGACATTTTGTCGAATATTTAAAAATATACTTGTCAGATTCTTCTGGAATTTTAGGATCCAAAAGAACAGGTTTTACTTCATATTTATCATTGTTGATTTGATAAGGAGGACAAATAGAGGACCAAAAAAGAAAAAAATAATACTAGGGATCACCCTGTAAAATAAAATGCACCAAATGATCTATCGCTACAGAATATACATAGGCAGACATTGTACAATATGTGTATTCATTTGTGTAAGAATAGCATGTATAGTAATAGAAATATAGCGATTTAAAAAAAAAAAAAAAAATTCTTGCATGTTTTTTGCTTATAACGTACAGGGTTTTTTACCAAATTTAACGCCAGTTTCAGAAAAATTGACAAAATGTAGTAGAAACAATATAGTGCAATTGGAATATAAATATATTAAATATTTAAGGAAATATGGGCAGTTGTATAAAATAATTTTTATCTGCGCATGCGCGAACGATAACAAGGAACTTTTTGCATAATTTAATAGTCAACTCTATGGAGCAACTGATAAAAAAAAATCAGTCAAATATAGTAAAAATTCAGAGAGATATCGGCGTTAGAGTGAGCTGTTTTTTAGTTTCTCACTAAAACTCGCTGAATGATAAGAGATTTTCCACAAATTGTCATTTTTTATTTTATGTTATTTTCCAATTTTTAATGATACTTTAGTTCTCTTTGAAAAACTACCCTAATGAGCTTATTCGAACAAAAAAAAGAATTATCAAAATCAAAGGTTCCGTTCCAAAAGTATTACAACCTGGTGCAATAAAGTTTTCCAAGACGAACTAAAGTATCAATAAAAAATGAAATATAGTATAAAAATTAAACATGACAATTTGTGGACAATCCCTTATCATTTAGCGAGTTTTAGTGAGAAACTAAAAAACAGCTCACTCTAACGCCGATATCTATCTGAATTTTTACGATAATTGACTGATTTTTTTTAATAAGTTGCTCCATAGAGTTGACTATTAAATTATGCAAAAAGTTCCTTTTTATCGTTCGCGCATGCGCAGATAAAAAATATTTTATTCAACTACCCATATTTCCTTAAATATTTAATATATTTCATTTCAATTGCACTATATTGTTTCTACTATATTTTGTCAATTTTTCTGAAACTGGCATTAAATTTGGTTAAAAACCCTGTATGTTATAAGCAAAAAATATGCAAGAATTTTTTTAATTTTTAAAAAAAATCGCTATATCTCTATTAATATACATGCTATTCTTACACAAATGAATGCACATATTGTACAATCTCTGCCTATGTATATTCTGTAGCGATAGATCATTCCGTGCATTTTATTTTACAGGGTGATCCCAAGTATTATTTTTTTCTTTAATTTTTTTGTGGCCCCTTAATTATACTCTTTATCAAATCGACTGATAAATATGAAGTCAAACCTGTTCTTTTTAATTCTAAAATTCCAGAAGAATCTGACAAGTAGATTTTTAACTATTCCACAAAATGTCTAAAATTGAAAGTTGCCGGTCATTAGTGGCCATATAGTGTATATAATATATATATATATATATATGTGTGTGTGTGTGTGTGTGTGTGTGTGTGTATTTTAACATAAAAGGTAACATTTATATTAGAGATTATTTATTTCATAATTGTATTTAAAAATGATTGCTTTTCCTTTGAGCTTTTCGGTGAAATTTTCGATTGAAGTATGTCGGACTCGGGTCGGGTTACATCCGTGCAGGACTTTTGTCCCAGCCAGGCCCGGTCCATGATCTTCACTTTGTGACCAGGATAATAATCATTCGGTAGAGTGGTCCCGATAGCTTTTTAGAGCTAATCAAAGAATGGCAAAATATTGTGACATATTTTGAAACTTTATTGAGAAATTCTAAACGTCTGTATGAAATCCCAATTGGATCAAAGCAACAAACCAAATAATTTGTTTCAATCTTTGGGCATTAAAAAATATTACTATGACCGGCGGCGAACAAAAACTGATTGGCTGCAAATTTGATGGAAAGAAAGCGGATGTAATTGAATGTTTTCTTCAAAAACTCCTTCTGTTCGTTCCTTACGTGGAATGACATTTCCTGAATGTTCAAAATCTAAGATACTACAGTGCAAAACTTTATGTCTAGAGAAACATTGGCTGAATCATACTTCAATGCGCAAGTCACATCTCTGTTAACCATTCGGAAGAAATTTAAATGTTTCTCTTTTACGTTACTTTTTAACTGCACCAAATCTTAACTTTGAGAAACTCATAAAAAGCAAAACTTAATATCAATCCTCATTTTGATGCAATGTAATGCTGCAACTGATTATCATATTCAAAAGGGGAAAAAAGCCTAAGGACAACCCTTCTGGGTGGAATCTTGAGCGATAATTTTCCCCTTTAAAAAGAATCTTCTCTTTAATTTATGGGCAAATCCTGACCGCTCGTTCGTTCTCCCTTCACTGCCCCCCCCCCCTCACCAACATAAGTGGTGATTCGGAATTTTCCTACCTGTTTCCATAGTAACGAGAATTTAAAGAACTCTGAAATAATAACAGCAAAGAGAAAGAAGGGAAAAATTGCGCAAAAACACATAGGAAAAAAAAAAAAGGCTCGTACCTAATTACTTACGACAAAGAAAGATTTTTCATTCAGTGGAGAATATTTGAGAGGTCGCAGAATGAAGAGATATCTTTTCTCCGGAAGGATACCTTCCCTCCCCCTAAAGCAGGAAACTGCCCTTAAGAGAAAGACCTGGAGGAATGGGAGAAGCATCAGCAAGAAGAAAAGAAGAAATAAGTAAGAAAAATCCCAAGTTATTAAAAGTGCGGTGGCCATCGACAACTTTGACGTTTTTCTTCTTGTAATGTTCAAAGACTTCTTTTTTCCCCTTCTTCTTAGAGCGAGATTCATATATATACAGATGTATACAGTGGTAGCCATGGTAACACGAAACCAAACGATATGCGCACCTATCACCAAGATACAGAAGAAAGAATAGTTGGATCGAGAGATGTAAGAAAGATATAGACAAAGTAAAAGAAATAGAATCTTTTTTGGGTGGGAGAAGGTGAAGACAAGAACGAAAATCGTCCTGAAAAACGGGGAAGAGGGGGGGTTTCAGGGGGGTGAGTTAAAGGTTTGATCAATTCTCTAAACCTCTCTCCTCAAAGTTTTTAATTTTTTTAAAGCTTTGCTTAAAAATCGTAATAACTACTCAAATCGGCTGTTTGGGAATGCAGAAGACCTCGCTGAAAACGCGTTCTTTGGGAGGAAAAAATAGAACGTTCTTGTTCAACTTTTTTTTCAAACGATTCTATTTTATTTTTTTATTTTCATTTTTTTAATCTTTAGATTATGCTGCGTTTGTGATTCTGGAATTCCTTTCATAAGACAGACGCGATAAAAATTTCGGGAAAGATAAAACATTTTTTTAATGGAATTCTTCTGAATATTTGGAGAGTTTTATTTATTTTAAACGATTTTTATAGTTTAAAACTTATCTATCCGTGAACTGAAGGTACCGATGCATAATATGTGTGCATTTCAATAAGATTATCATATAAATATATAACAGCTTCTATTGAAGTTCCGTGGATGAATTTGAAAATAAATAATTACTTCGTTGCCAGTTTAATAGGCTTCTTTTATACTGTCAGGCAGTTTTGTCATTCAACACAAAGTGCTTTGAAAATCGCTGTATTAAGAAATAGGTTCTATTTCAATGGCACAAGAAATTGCTCTAAGCATCGAGGTTATTGAAATCTTATTTGGAGTAGAAATTAGACGAAATTGAATTCTGCCAAAGCCTGTTGATGAAAAATATTTTAATAATTTAATTTAAAACCCAACAAACCTTCTTTCCCAAACCAATTTCAAAAAATAAAATAGGACAAGCAGATAAATAAATTTGAAGCTGTTGTTATGTTACCGCAAAAATTATTATTAAATTAAAAAATATATACATATACATAATCTCATTGTGCGTACAGTTCTACCACAATTATTTAATAGAAATTTTCGCCTTTTAATAATAGAAAAATATTAGAAACTCAGCGAATAAATAAGGTTTAGATTAGGCGATTTAAATATTATTATTTTTTTTAAATCTGGAATAATGGTACGCACCTTGCATACACCTACTGAAAAAAACTTCTGTTAAATAACGGAGAACCTATTGGTAATCACTTATCTCGTGTAAATTTACAGGGAGTTAAAAAATGAGATTTTTTGTAAACTGTTTTATATAGAGAGACCGTAAAAATATTTATATTTGCATCTATACAAAATAACAAATACCCTGTTAGTTTACATACATAAAAATACTGAAGACTTCGTAATTTTATATAAATAAAAAGGGAAACAGTTGTAGTTTTGACTGGGAGATAATTATAATACAATATATGAGGCTGTTTCGTACCGGAACTTAATGGCACAATTTTTGAAAGTATGATTTCGTATGCATTCATAAAAAAAATGACTTTTGTTTTCTTTAAAAAATATTCATTTTTAAGTTAAATATTTTGTCAGAAGATATATCAACTTTAAATGTAGGTAAAAATAATATTTTTTAATTTTCAAAATTAAGTAATTAATTTTTTAAAGAATTTACATTATATATATATATATATATATATATATATATATATATATATATATATATATATATATATATATATATATACATATATTTGTGCGTGTGTTGGATTTAATGATTATTATACACAAAAGTTTTATTATATATATATATATTTGATTAAAAATATGAATTATCCAATGCATAAACTCAAAAGTAGGTGTGTACTGACGAACAACAAACAGTATTAATCTATTAACTAAAAACAATTAAATTTAAAGTTAAACATTCAAAAATTAACATTAAAACACCCAGGAAAAAGAGTCGCATTTTTTCATCAGTGGGTGGAAAGGCGTAAAAAATAAACAAACTCCACCTCCACCACAAAATTAATTATCTGCAGCAGATTTCTAAAGAGTATCAATCTTACATTTCATTAATAATTGAAAAACATAATGTACATAAATAAACATAGTCCTGCATCTTATATATTGAAACCAGATATACATAACTGAAAATTAATCAATAAACAACATAATTCAAATAAATTCAAATAATATCCGAATAGAACTGTTAAATACCTGTATATAGAATGCAAGTTCCACACGCCTCCACCCATACCCGCTTGCAGAAGAAAGACAAAAAATTTTAACATATTCTCTTACGTAGCTAACTTAGGGCAATCTCTCTCACCTGGGAATAAATAAAACTAAATTCTACTTCCATTTTCAAAAACAGTAGCCATCAATTCCATTTTCTTGCCTCTTCTTTCGTTTCGATCATCCACAACAACTCGTTCTTTTGGAAGACTTTAAAGCTGATGTATCATTTAGAAATTTCCAGCAGAAGGCATTCGAATGCAATCATCCCGCCAATCCGCACTTTTACCGCAACTATTGTTTAAAAGCAACGTCAAATAATATTTTAAAAATTGATGTGGATAATTTATATTTTGAAACAAATTAGCTAAAAACGTAAAAATCTGTTTATAAAAATTAAAATCATTGTTGCAGATTTTTCTGAATCGAATTATTTGATTCATCACAATATTAATATAAACTTTTTTATGCAAATTAGAGAACCAATGGTACTCCTGGTGAAAAAAAAAATATCACTTATTTTAAAAGTAAAATTTATTTTATCATACAAATCCATTTTCAAGTTAGTACCTAATATATATATATATATATATATATATATATATATATATATATATATAAACTGATCATCACCATTTGCCCTGTTTAATTTTAAACGATCCGGATATATATCAATATATTCATTATCGAAATTAAAATTAAAAATTAAAATAGAATCAATATATTTAAAAATGTTAAAACTTTTATTGTCATTAACTGTATATTTATATTCATAATAAAAAAGAAACAGGTTTGCCGCAGTACTGGAATAGTTTGTCCCCATTACAGTACCGTAAACTTGATTGAAAGTAAGATTATTGAAATTCACATAATTATTATGAAAACAAAAATGACATAAACTTAAAAAGAATTCTTTATTCATATTCAATTCATTATGTATATAAAATAAATCAAAAATATTTTTTTAAACATTATAAAGACAATCTATAGGAATATTGTTGAACAGGTTTTCAAAATAGAAAACCTGTATTTTGTGAGGGACAAAATTAATTTTGTCCAAAAAAAGCTAAAACTTTTAAATTTATATTTCAGAAAACCATAAATCTTTTTTAGCACATTTTGTAAAGTAACATTAAAATTTTAGGAATTCTTTTGCGGGGAAGTGAGGGGCTTTTTATTCCTATCAAATCATTTAAAATATCGTCTAGATTTAAACCAACATTAGGAATTAAAAACGAAAGTCACAAGTAGAGTTGCAAAGACTAGAAAAAACACGGTTGAAACCTGGGCATAAACCGCGATTTTTTGGAATAAACTTGTTTTTTGGGAATAAACCAGATCTTTTGGATATAAACCTGGGAATAAACCGGGTCTGTTGGAAATAAACCTATAAATCAACTGGTTTTTTGCAACTTTAGTCACAGGTCCTAAGGACTAGTCAATATGTGTACATACTGATCCATAAACATCATGACTGGTCTGTTCGCTATATTTTGTTACTTGGGAAAAGATATACTTTCTCAAACTTGCTAGAAATGAATATTTGTAAGGGATAAACATGGTTGACAATTGACCAACCGTTTTTTAAGATCTATTTTTCTGGCACAGATAATACATTTAGTACGGGTCAATCCATATGAAGTAGTCCGGTGATTGCTGGTTGACCATTAAAAAAAAAAAAAAAAAAAAAAAAAAAAAAAAAAAAAAAAAAATCTTACGTTGCTTGCTACTCCTATGTTGGTAATTGGAAACAACTCTTATTTTAATTTTATTTGCATTTTTTAGGGCATGGGGGCCATTTTTGTTTGATGGCGTAAACCTTTTTAGACCAATTTAGGCTTTAGCTGTAACTCAATTTTCTCAGCTCTGGTAAATCCTAGGATTAAATTTCAAGTATCGTTTTGCTAAGAATATTGTAGAGTACAATTTTATAAACTATGTATATGCTTCTAAAGACATTTCTTCCCTATACATTTTTAAGCCAATTTTTTCCTTCAAAATTGTTTAAAATGCCATTTTAAGGGTAATTTTAAGGAAAAAATGCAGTTTTCTGAAGATTTGTCCTTTTTTTTTTTTTTTTTTTTTTTTTCCCCCATAACTACTTACATTACAATAGTTTATATTGAAAGTTATTAAAAGTTTGAAAAATGCAAAGAAATTTTTTTACAAGGTGTCAAAATTCCACTTTTGAAATTTATTGTTTAATATATGTGGTGGGAAAATACTTTAAAATTGCTATTAGTACACATTAACGCACTGTATTGAAAGTATTTTGTAATAAAAGGGCCAGTTTTATATTCAAGGAGTTTCGGAGGTACAGCCTTGCAAATTTTTTTAAAAAAAATCTATGTTTCAAACCCATTACTATGTTCTGATTACTTACCTTAAATGCATGTTTTTGAACCAAAGATGAGCATATTACACAAAAAAGTAAACATTCGATTATTTACACAATAAAAAATAATTGAAAAACAAATATACAATATAACTGAAGAACAAACTTCAAACTCAATAGAAATAATTGAAAATAGTACGATTAAAATTATAGTATTCGCATTAATGATATTTAAGGCAGGTGAACTATAAAGTACTTACTACATTGAATTTTGTATTTTTATTTCATAAATAATGAAATTTCTTCATATAATGATTGTATTATGCTATATGAAAGGTCAGTTACTGTTGAATAACTCCGAGGGGCTTAGTTTTTTTAGTATTTTTGTGCGTGGTACTTAAACTTTCTCTTCGTGTGATTTCTTTTAAGCTTTCTTGATGCACCAGAATAGAATGTTTTGCATCATCACATATGAACAACGTATGTGTTGGAATGAGATGGGGGGGGGGGAGGGTATGAGAACAAATGATAAGTTACTAAAGCATGTCTTACACTGCAAAAAAAAAAAAAAGTGTTGATTTTACAGTATAATACTGACATCGCAGCTACCAGTATTATACCGAAAAATTAACAGTAATAAACAGTAAAATAAGCAGTAATACGCTGCCGCGCATGCGCGGCAGCTGCGATGTCAGTATTATACTGTAAAATCAACACTTTTTTTTTTGCAGTGTAGAGGAGCTCTCATAGAACTCTCATCTCTTCAAAGAACTGATTATATTTTTTCCACCGAAGATGTACTTAAATAGTAGCAACATAACATAAAAAAGAATTACTTATATGTATGTTAGATAGAAGAATAATAGATAAGAGTTGTAAAACAGACTTATGAATTGTGAATATGTCCCAATATCAGAAAATGCATGAAGAAGCATTTTAACATCAAAATTAGATGATTTTGCCATAGGAAAGCTGTCTCACTATCATGAAGAACAATGCTTTTATTGCTATTGCATGCATATGTTATGACGACCAGTTTGGCTGGGAATTATTGTTGAGATTAGTTTTGCAAATAGAAGTATATTTTAATGGTGTATCACTCAACTGTACATAGAACTTCATTCAAGAAGTCATATGAAGACAAAGTGTGACAAAAACTATTTAAAACAAGTCTGTGTTCATGTAACAATACAATTAGTATGTTAAAAAAATTCATTATTGATGAACAAACATGATGCGAAATGAAATATAGTTGTATTTTATAGCTTAGCCTAGCCTAATTAAAGATTGAAAATATTATAACGTAAATTACTGCCAAAAATTATTTTTCGTGTATTTTAAGAATGAATTTTTTCTATTCTTTTTATATTGTTTTGAAAAGAAACAAATATTCACTCTTTTATTTGTGTGTGTGTCATGGTCATCTTTATTCAAAAATTAACTAATTGGAACACAGTAATAAATATGAATCATTGATTTTTTTCAACTTTGCAATGCTGTATGTCTGAAATCCCATGAATATCAAATTCACCGTTTTATTTCAAGATACTTCCAATTATTTTAACGTGTATTAATTGAAATATTTCCCCACCAAAGATATTAAACAATAAATTACGTGTTTTTCTTTTCAAAACTGAATTTTTGAGAAACCTGTAGAAAATAATATTTTCAATACTCAAACTTTTAATTACTTTCAACGTAAACTATTGTTATGTAAGTAGCTATTTTAAAAAAAAAGGGGGGGGGGAGGGGAGGGACAAGCCTCCAAACAACTTGCTCTTTTTCTAAAAAATACGCTTAAAATGGCATTTTTAACAATTTTGGCAATAAAAAAAAAATGCTTAAAAATTTACATTGAAGGATTTTTTTTAGAAGCATAGTATAATTTACAAATTTTGACACTTTGACTCCCATTTTTGACACTATATTCATGTTCCTTGGAACAAATAAGCCTGGAAAAGTACTTAGTTTATGCATTTTATCGTAAATGTTTATTGAGTTAGAAGGGGTCAAAGTTTGAGGGTGCTAATGATATATAAACGTGACAAACTTTAATTTATATCTTCTTAAAAAGCATCCTATTTATTTACTGAGATACAATAAATGGATCCAAACATAATCTAGGAATTTTTTCACTTCAAAAACATATTTTTAAATTATGAAAATAATTAATAAATTCACAATAAAAAAAATATGAATAATGACCTACATTATTTTTCACATAAAAGGAATCAGCCTCATCGAAAACATGACTGTGCGCTTTTAAAGCTCTTTCCTATTAGTACTTTTCGTGTTATAGAAACACTTTACTTTCGGACGACATATGAGAACCGTCTACCGTTATCGTTTACATTACAAAAAATAAAATTTTTAACAGTCATCGAAAATATTCTACACTATTTTCTTTTATCTATTGTTAATTTATTATACATAAAATTTCCGTAATTTTTTTACGGTTGTTTATTAAATGTTCCTGGTACTTTAATACTAAAATCTGCTTGGTTGGTTGGTTGAGTTTATGACGGTCGATTATCTACACGAGGGATATAGACCCTAGGGGACAGTGCCCTCCGTGGAGGTCTTTCTAAGAGATCCTAACCCGCATTTACGGCAAGTTTCGAAGAAAACCACGGAAAACTGCGAACGATTAGGTCGACGAGCATGACAGGAGTTTGAACCCAGCACCTCCCGTCTACCAGCTTTGAGAGCAGAATCCATTAAAATCTGAATTCATTTTTCTAAATTCATGGATAACCCCTAAAACAATTTCTTTTAAACTTTCATGCAAACTTAGGAAAAACTGCTTAAACTATATATTTTTCTGGGCTACTTTGATCCAAACAACTAAAATAAAGCTGGGCAGACAGACGGATGGACAGACGAACCGAATTCACAAACACTTTTCAACTATGTTTGAAAGTGTTTAAAAAAGTTTATGACCTACAGATGTTTCAATCTTTTTACAACTTTTGTGGAACCCATATTGATAAATAAAGCCAGATGGTATGATTTTCATCTTAGCTTAGATCAGTGAAAACAAAATATTCGTTAAGATGTTAATTCCTTATATTTTTCTTCAACTTTATATGCTGGCCCCACTCTTCAAATATTTTGACTTCTCTTATATATATTTTTAGCTTCATATTACACTAAAAATTAATATAGCAAAATTGTATCCAAAACTAAGAAGAATATATTAAGAAATAGTGTTATGAAAATTGTTCCATTCCCGCCCCTCTCCCCCCCCCCCCTTAACTACATACAGCTGTGCATTGTAAACAAAACTACCTTTTAAAAAAAAGTTAAATTCTGTTTGAGATTCATTGTTAAATAACTGAAGAAATTAAATGTTAAAAAATAATAGTGATTCATTTGTCAATTTTACAGTTGGAAATTAATTAAAAATATGTGAAAATACTCAGTTTTTTTTTTTTTTTTTTTTTTTAAATTTGCAAATAAAATTGCTTTGTTTATTGTAAATAAAACTACTTAATAAAAAGTGTAGACCCTGTTTGAAAATCACTGTTGAAGAAAATATTAATTGTTAAAAGTAATACCTATTTTTTAATTTGTTAATTAAAATGTTGGAAATTAATTAAAAATACATGAAAAATTTCGAAATAATCTGTAATTTTAAAATAAAATTTCTTTGTTACTTTAATTAAATTCTTTAATGCGTATTGAATAACGAAATAAAGCAAATGAAGTTTGTTTATATATTCATTGCATTAAAAATACGTATTATGTTATTAAACAATATTCTATTTCTAAAATATTAAAAAACAACGAGACTTATAAAATTTAAATCAACAAAAAAAAAAAAAAAAAAAAAAAAAAACCTTATTTACAAAATACTCCCATCTTTTTGTGTACGGAACAAAAATGCTATTTTGTTATTTAACAATACTAGATGAAATGTTAAGATAAAATATTTAGGTAACATTTTTGTTTTATTGATTGGTTTAAATTAAATTAATTTGTTTGAAAAACGTATACACAATTTAAAATCGAAGGCAGTTTTGAAAAAAATATTCAAAAGTAACCATTTGAAAAATAACATAGTTTTTGTTTTTTGCAACACTTTCATCTTATATATACAAAATGAAAAGAAAATAGCTACAATATTTTTTATCAAATATCCTTCACTTATGTCAGTATTCCATTATTTAAATTTTATGAAAATTTTAAAAAAAAATTTAATTCTTTCGATTAGTTTGAGACGATATTTTCCCGTTAATATCGTTATATCTGGAATATTTGTTCTTTTATCCAATTATTTCCCTCTCCTTTTCTCCTCAGTGTTTGAGCTACGCAAAAATATGATTTCAAAACCCTTTGCATAGTCCTGTGTTACAGTTATAGGTCATTTCAAGCATTTATTTTACAGGGTGACTGCAAAAATTGTTTTTTAATTAAATTTGTTTTTGGTTCCCTAATTGCTCTCGTTATCAAACCTTCTCTGAAAAATATACAAGGAAAAATGTAGATGAAAAATATACATGTTTTTTAAATTCCCGAAGTTGTAAAAGAATTCGTCAAGTATTTCAGTAAATATTCGAATAAACGTCTAAAATCGAAAGCGCCCGGAGACTTTTATCCCTATAGTGTATATTCATTACTTAAAAACCCTTTTTATGTAATTCAACAATATTTCATTTCTTAATTGTAAAAAAAAAAAAAACCTTTAACTTTAAATTACCAAAAAAAAAAAAAAAACTTATTTAAAACATTAAAAATGAATTGTAACACTATTTTGTTATTTAACTATATTAAATTCTTGAAATGTTAGGAAAAAGTATTAGCAAAAATTTTTATTTTATTAATTGGTTTATTTCAATTAATTTGCTTGAAAAAGTATACACAGTTTAAAATTTAAAGCAGTTTAAAAAATAGTAATAAAAGTGAAACTTTGAAAAATAACGCAGTATTTATTTTTTGCAACACTTTCATCTTATACATATTAAATGAAAAAAAATAGTAACAATATTTTTTATCAAATATCCTTCAAATCTGTCACGATTCGGTTATTTAAATTTTACAGAAAATTTGAACAAACTTTGAATTTTTTCGATTAGTTTGAGACCATATTTTACGATATTTTTTCTGTTAATATCGTTATATCTGGAATATTTGTTCTTTTAAATCCAATTATACCCCTCTTCTTTTCACCCCAGTACTCGAGCTATACAAAAATAAAATTTCACCCCCCCCTTTTTTTTTACCAAATCTGAATAAAATAAAACTCATGTCTTCCATTTTTTATCGTTATTATTAAATAAAATGAGATGCATCTCAAATATCTCATAATTTTTAAACTGTTTTAGAGGGGAAAACGTGTAATACATTTTCATCCTCAGATGTGATTAAACGAAGAAATTGAATTTTGTTCGGAATTAAAAATTAAAACGAAAATATTGCGAAAAAGTTTGATTCTCTAAAAGCATATTATGATTTGATACGAAGAGTTTCAAGTACTTACATTCGCACTCCTCCTTTGTTACATGTTACGAAAATGTGAATTTTAAAAAGATGTTTCGTTTTATTAATCTATTAAAACTTTTTTTTTTTTTTTTTTACAATAGATGTAGGCGTGCTTTTAATATAAAATGGAAATTACATCTTTAAATTGAATTTCATGTAAAAATGTTTTAAAACTCTTACGTACTAAAACAACATATGATGCGTATATTGTCAAGTGCATTAGTCTGAATTTCATTACTATTTTTTTATCTATGTATATCCTGAATTTTTTTTTTTGGTAAAATTATAGATAAATTTAATTCTTCTAGATATTAGCTAGGAAAACGAATGGATTACATTAATAGATTCTATTTTATTTTTACAGTTATCTTAAAAAAGTATTTTTTAGTTCTTCTGATTATTTTGCTTTGCGTTATTAAGAATAATATTTTTATTGAAATACTTACACATAACAACATTTAAAAAAGTCCTTCCGGCCTGTACCGGGAGGAAAAGGTAGCTTTCCTATATCTTCGTTTTAAAATTTTAGCTAATTTTACTCGGAAACTCAATCCTTGTACCAATGCCTAACACGTAAGCAAAAAATAAATTTGAATTTGTAACTTTTTTGTAAATTTATTTTAGTTTTAAATCTTTAAGTGGCCGCCATCTTGAAGCAAGATGGTGGACCAAGCTGGCCAACGAACTCGGTCGAGACATTGGTGAGCTTAATACACACAATTAGTTTAATCGAAATTGATTTATAAATACGAGTGTTATCGTATGACATAGGACAGATATATATATATATATATATATATATAATTATAATATTTATAATATCTTTGAATTTCAATATATATATATATATATATATATATATATATATATCAACATTTGGACGGAGGGTGGTTTTGGGGTCGGGGTCATGATCGGTGAAAATATACCAAAATTTTCCGGAATTGCTTTCCTCCGAACGGCTGCAATAGGTTGCTTTATACTTTTTTGTATTGAAAGCTACCTAAAAATGTGCAAAAATTTAATTAAGAGAAACAGAAATTACTTCAAAGCTTCCTTCTGTAAGGCAGAATGTTCCTAAAACGTTTCACTTTGGTTGGTTTGGTGTTAAAATTTTTTTAATATTTTTACTAACTTAGATTTTGTAGTTTTAAACTTTATTGACCTTGGGATATGGCTTGGGCTGGCGTTTCATTTCTGTAAGATTTCTAATGGAATGCACACTTAATTTTAAGATAGTCTACAGCTGCTTTTTGGACAGATATCTTTCACGATCGTAGAAATCGTAGGAATGCCTCATCAATTCTCCCTTCCACATAAAAAACAAGTTGGAAATTGTACGTCAAACGTGACAAATGAGGTGCGTTCGTACTATAGCTAGTTATATAAATATTCAGATCTTGATGATTTTTAATTCTGTGAAATGAATTATATCGTCTGCAGATTAATTTCTGTCATAAAAAAAGTATCTCGGTCGCTTGACGATTAAACTTCAGAAGCTCCTATAATAAGAAAGCATCGATTTTTTTTCTTTTAATTCAAATTTCTTAACAAATATTTTTATTAATATCTCCTAAAGTTTTGATTCGATTAAAAAAAGAATTGAATTGTCTCGACAAAATTCTGCAAAGATAATATATCTTAAATTCCAAACCATTCGGTTGGGTAGTTTTGCGTTGTTATATGCGGACGGACGGACAGACAGACGGACGGACAGACGGACGGACCAAGCGACGACAATAGGTGCACGTATTTATATAATTACGAACGCACCTAAAAATACATCACCCCCCACCTTTAGTGTATGAAATAAAAATGTTTTGTTACGATATTTTGTTATTTAACAATTCTAAATTCTTTAAATGTTAAAAAAAAAAAAATGTTTTTTTTTTTTTTTTTTTTTTTTTTTTTTATTATTATTAAAATTATTTTCTCTAAAAAAAGTATACACAATTTAATATTTAAGGCAGTTATGGAAAAAATTTAAAAATAACCCTTTAACAGTAACACAGTATTTATTTTTTGAAACACTTTCAACTTATATATATAACATATATATTAAATAAAATATAGTTACAATTATTTTATCAAATATCCTACACTTCTGTCACGATTCGGTTATTTAAATTTTATAAAAAAAATGGAACAAACTTTGATTTTTTTTTATATATTAGTTTGAGACGATATTTTCATAATATCGTTATATCTGGAATATTTGTTCTTTTAAATCCAATTATTCCTCTCTGTTTTTCTGCTCAGTATTCAAGCTATACAAAAAGATAATTTCAACCCCTCCTTTTTTTTAAACCAAATCTGAATAAAATAAAACTTACATGTCTTACATTTTTTTTTTATCGTTATTATTAAATAAAATGAGATATATCTCAAATATCTCATTTAATTTTTAAACTGTTTTAGAAGAGAAAAACGTGTAATACATTTTCATCCTCAGATGTGATTAAACGAAGAAATTGAATTTTGTTCGGAATTAAAAATTAAAACGAAAATATTGCAAAAAAGTTTGATTCTCTAAAAGCATATTATGATTTGATACGAAGAGTTTCAAGTACTTTCATTCGCACTCCTTCTTGGTTACATGTTATGAAATGTGAATTTTAAAAAGATGTTTCGTTTTATTAATCTATTAAACTTTTTTTTTTTTTTTTTTTTTTTACAATAGATGTAGGCGTGCATAATATAAAATGGAAATTACATCTTTAAATTGAATTTCATGTAAAAATGTTTTAAAACTCTTACGTACTAAAACAACATATGATGTGTGTTTTGTCAGGTGCATTAGTCTGAATTTCATTAATTTTCTTATGTACATAATCCTGAAAATTGTTTGATAAAACTTCAGAGAAATTTAATTCTTCCAGATATTAGCTAGGAAAATGAACGGATTACATTAATATATTCTATTTTATTTTTATAGGTATCTTACAGAAGTATTTTTTAGTTTTTTCTGATTATTTCGCTTTGCATTATTATGAATCATATATTTTTGAAATACTTACATATAACAACATTCAAAAACCTGTACAAAAATGTAATTAAGCGAAACAGAAATGACTTCAAAGCTTTATTTTGAAATACACGGTGTTCCTAAATTGTTTTATCACTTTTGTAGATTTGGTTGTTCATTTTTTTAATATTTTTTCTAACTTAAATTTTGTAATTTTGAACTCTATAGATCTTAGGATATGGTGTTTCAATTTTTCACGATTTCTAATGCAATGGACACTTAATTTTCAGCTTGTTTCCCAAACTGCTTTTTAAACAGATCCCTTTATGATTGTAGAAATCTTATAAATGTCTTCAAATAACACCCCACTAACCTTTAAAAAAAAATCTCGATTTTCTCAAGGCTTGATCAATTTAAAACCAGACCCAAATCCTCGTATTCATTTGGGGAATTGACGTCTTTTCTATACTATTATTTTTTATCTTACCTTGCTCTACAAGTGATCATATATACTTTCTTACTCATAAATAATTCTGTCTTATTTATAAATTTTAAGTGAGGCAAAAGATGTTCCGTAAATTCGTTCACAATAAAAAAGATTAACAAATTATGGTATTGGAATGCGGTGTGCACGGTGCAAGGAGTCGGATGTTTTGTGGCAAAAAAAAAAAAAAAAAGTTCAAAGAGACTCATAAGTAAATTTAGATTTTGAAAATTGATACTAATTTAACAGATTGTCCTATCGGCGTGTGGTTTGCGGAACAAGATTTTTCAAAGAGTCGGATGATTCATGTCAGAAGATAAAAGTCCAAACAGATCAATACGTAAATTTAGATTTTAAACAGTCATACAAATTTAACGGATTGTCCTTCGGCGTGCAATTTGCACTATAAGATTTTCAAAGAGTTGGATCTTTTATGGCAAAAGAAAAAGTTCGAAGAAACCCATAAGTAAATTTATATTTCGAATATTCACATAAATTTAAGAGATTTTCCTATCGGAGTCCAGTTTGCACCTAAAGGCTTGTCAAAGTGTCGAATGTTTTGTGGCAAAAAAAAAAAGTTCAAAGAGACCCATAAGTAAATTTAAATTTCAAAAATTAGAACAAATGTAACAGACTATCCTTCGGAGTCCAGGTTGCCCCATGAGACTTGCCAAAGTGTCGGATGTTTTGTGGGAAAAAAAATAAAAAAATAAAAAAATAAATTCAAAAAGGCTCATACGTAAATTTAGATTTCAAAATTTAATAAAAATATAACACATTCTTTTATCAGTCTTCAGTTTGCACCATAAAACTTGTCAACGAGTCGGATATTTTGTGGCAAAAGAAAGAAGTTCAAAGAGACTCATAAGTAAATTCTGATTTCAAAAATTCATAGAAATTTAACTGATTGTCCTATCGGAGTCCAGTTTGCACCATAAGATTTGCAAAATTTCTTTTCTTTTTCGGCAAAAGAAAGAAGGAGGCCTATAAGTAAATTTAGATTTCAAAAATTCATACAAATTCAACACATTATTTTATCAGAGAGAAGTTTGCACCATAAGACTTGTCATCAAGTCGGATGTTTTGTGGCAAAAATAAGAAGTTCTAAGAGACCCATAAGTAAATTCAGATTTAAAAATGTCATGCAAATTTAACAGATCGCCCTGCCGCGTGTGATTCGCATCATAAGAAGGCTTGTTAAAGAGTCAGATGCTTCCTGAGAAAAGAACGAGTTCCAAGAGACCCATAAGTAAAATTAGATTTCAAAAAGTAATAGAAATGTAACAAATTCTCCTTTGTAGAGGGGTTTGCACTATAAGACTTGTCAAAGTTGACGGCGTTGCTTTGCGGCCAATAATAATAATAAAAAACGCTCAAAGAGACCCATAAGTATTATATTTCGATTATTCACACAAATTTAGCTGATTATCTTCTCGGAGTTCAATTTGCAAAATGTCTTATGTTTTGTGGCAAAAGAAAAATTTCTAAGTGGCCCATAAGTAAATTCAGATTTCAAAAATTCATACAAATTTAACAGATTGCCTTATCGGAGTGCGGTTTGCCCCACAAGACTTATCAAAGAGTCGGATGTTTCATGGCAAAAGATAAAAGTTCAAAGAGACCCATAAGTAAATTTATATTTTGAATAATCACTCAAATTTAACAGACTTCTCAATGGGAGTCCAGTCTGAACCGTAAGATTTGTCAATGTGTCGGATGTTTTGTGACAAAAGAAAAAGTTTAAAGACACCCTTAAGTAAATTTAAATTTCAAATATTCCTACAAATTTAACAGATTGTTCTATCTGATTGCGTTTTGCACTATAAGACTTGTCAAAGAGTCGGCTATTCTGTCGGGGGAAAAGTGCAAAGAAATTCATAAGTAGATTTAAATTTTCTTCTTAAATGATTCAAATTCAACAAATTGTCCTATCGATTTTCTGTTTGCACTATAAGACTTGTCAAAGTGTCAAATATTTTGCGGCAAACGAAAAAATTCAAAGAGATCCATAAACAAATTCAGATTTCAAAAATTCATAGAAATTTAACAGATTGTCCTATCGGAGTGTGGTTTGCAGAATAAAACTTGTCAAAGTGTCTGATGCTTCCTGAGAAATAAACGAGTTCCAAGAGTCCCATAAGAAAATTTATGTTTCAAAAACTAGAACAAATTTAAAAGATTGTCCTTTGAAGTCCAGTTTGCACCATGAGACCTGTCAAAGTGTCGGATATTTTGTGGCGAAAGAAAAAAAGTTTAAATTTAATAATGGATCTCTTTGGATTAAAAAAAAAATCATACAAATTTAACAGATTCTTTTATCAGAGCGCAGAGAGTTTTATCAGAGCACCATAAGATTTGGAAAAGAGTAGGATGTTTTGTGACAAAAGCAAAAAGTTCATACAGACCCATAAGTAAATTTAGATTTTAAAAAGTAGAACAAATTTAAAAGATTGTCCTTCGGAGTCCAGTTTGCCTCATGAGACTTGTCAAAGTGTCGGATGTTATGTGGCAAAAGAAAAAATTTCAAAGAGACTCATAAGTAAATTTAGATTTCAAAAATTAATAAAAATTTAACACTTTCTTTTATCAGAGTGCAGTTTGTACCATAAGACTTATCAACGAAGAAAGAAGTTCAAAGAATAAATTCAGATTTCAAAAATTCATAGAAATTTAACTGATTGTCCTATCGCAGTCCAGTTTGCACCATAAGATTTGCAAAATGTCTTTTGTTTTTTGGCAAAAGAAAAAATTCAAAGAGGCCCATAAACAACTTTAGATTTCAAAAATTCATACAAATCTAACAGATTGTTTTATCAGAGTGCAGTTTGCACCATAGGACTTGCCAACGAGTCGGATGTTTTGTGGAAAAAAAAAAAAAAGAAGTTCTAAGAGACCCATAAGTAAATTTAGATTTCATAAAGTCATGCAAATTTAACAGATCGTCCTGCCGCGCGCGGTTTGCATCATAAGAAGACTTGTGAGTCCGATGCTTCATGAGAAAAGAACGAGTTCCAAGAGTCCTATAAGTAAATTTAGATTTCAAAAGTAATAGAAATTTAACAGATTCTCCTTTGGAGAGGAGTTTTCACTATAAGATTTGTCAAAGAATCGGATGCTTTGAGGCTAAAAAAAAAAGCTTAAAGAGACTCATAAGTAAATTTATATTTCGATTATTCACACAAATTTAGCAGATTGTCCTCTCGGAGTGCAGTTTGCACCATAAGATTTGCAAAATGTCTCATGTTTTGTGGCAAAAGAAAAAGGTTCTAAGGGACACATAAGTAAATTCAGATTTCAAAAATCTATGCAAATTTAACAGATTGTTCTATCCGAGTGCGTTTTACACCATGAGTCAGATGTTTCATGACAAAAGAAAAGTTCAAAGAGGCCCATAAGTAAATTTATATTTCGAATATTCACACAAATTTAACAGACTGCTCAATCGGAGTCCAGTCTGAACCGTGAGATTTGTCAATGTGTCGGATGTTTTGTGGCAAAAGAAAAAGTTTAAAAACACCCCTCGGTAAATTCAGATTTCAAATATTCGTACAAATTTAACTGATTGTTCTATCTGAGTGTGTTTTGCACTATAAGACTTGTCAAAGAGTCGGATATTCTATGGGGGAAAAAGTTAAAAAAAATTCATAATTAGATTTAGATTTAAAAAATTGATTCATATTTAACAGATCGTCCTATCGGAGTCCTATTTGTACCGCAAGACTTGTCAAAGTGGGGAATATTATGTGGCAAATAAAAAAGTTTAAAGAGATTCATAAGTAAATTCAGATTTCAAAAATTCAAATAAATTTAACAGTTTGCCCTATCGGACTGCGGTTTGCAGCATAAAACTTGTCAAAGTGTCAGGTGCTTCCATATTTTTCTAAGAGACTCATAAGTAAATTTAGATTTCAAAATTTAGAACAAAATTAGCAGATTGTCCTTCGGAGTCGAGTTTGCACCGTGAGACTTGTCAAAGTGTCGGATATTTTGTGGCAAAAGAGGAAAGTGTAAATTTCCTTATGGAGTCTCTTTGGATTTCAAAAATTCATATAAATTTAACAGATCATTTTATCAGAGCGCAGTTTCCACCATAAGACCACATAAAGTTTCCACCATAAAGAGTCGAATGTTTTGTGGCAATAGCAGAAAGTTCAAAGAAACCCATAAGTAAATTTAGATTTCAAAAATTCATACAAATTTAACTGATTGCGCTATCGGAGTGCAGTTTGTACCATAACATTTGTAAAAGAGTTTGATATTTTGTGGCAAAAGAAAACCGTTCAAAGAAACCCACAAGTATATTCAAATTTCAAAAAATTCATACAAATTTAACAAATTGTCTTTCGGAGTGCGGTTTGTACCGTAAGACTTGGTGAGTGGTAGAAAAAAATTGTTCGAAGAAACTGTAACTACTTTTTCTTGTGCCATGAAAATTCCAACACTTTGACAAGTCTTTTGGTGCACATCGTACCACTATAGGGTAATTTGTTAATTTTTCTAAGAATTTTTGAAATGTGAATGAATTTATAGGGCACTCTGCATGTTTAAATATTCGGTACATTATTTATTTTCATTACCTTCATCATTTAGTTTTACATTTTCCCCCATGAAATATTCCAGAATTATTGTAAGACACGGGATTTTCTTTACATATTACATTATTTATGCATATCATTGGATGAACTGAAATAATTTTGTTATCTGTGTTCATGTTGTGGAAATGAAATTCTATACTCGCCCCATGAAGTTTTAAATTTCTATATTATACGGCATATTTTAAATTTGAAAACAAAAGCTCTTTGCGAGTAAAAAATCTCTAATTTCAATGTAGTCATACTTTTAAAATAATATTTTTTATATAAATCTGCTATAAATCTGCTATAAATCTGATATAAATCTGTAAATCCAAAGCTACCAATAAAATATTTAGAGAAAATTTAATTTCTTATATAGATTCGCTTGTTAAAAACCTATGATTCATGACATTTCCTTACCTTATATATATATATATATATATATATATATTTTTTTTATTCTATATAAATGAGTATAAATAACACCTGTAACTGTTAAAATAAAAAGTAATTGTATTTGCTTTAATAATTAACATTTTCTAACACAGTTAAAACTGATACACGTCTTATACGTGTTCAATTTTTTAAAAGTCTCTCTGTATATTCCTCCTTTGTTTAACAATGAAAAATGGTTAAAATCACAAAAAAAAAAAAAAAAAAAACTACAAACTGCTTTTTTCTGAAACTATTGTTTGAAATATTTGAGTTTGATAATAATTAAGTTCAAAAGCTGAATAAAGAAAATTTCCTTATTTTTGTGAGCATTTACGCATCTTATTATTTTGAACTCTCAACAGAATACCATTTTTATCTTATGAATTCCCTTGAAAGTTTCATGTTGAAAATGATCGCTATAACATCACCTGTCTCTTAACACAGTAAAATATATTATCATCAGGTCAAAAATCTGAAGATTATCTTAAAAAAATATCTGTAGAAAATCTGTAGGTATTTGGCCCACTTTTTTTCAAATCTTCAAAATATCTGCGAAATGTCTTAAAAAATTCTGCAGATTTTTTTAAAGGTAAAGTTAAATTTGCAAAATGTCTTCAGATTTCTGCTGAATTTCTGAAGAAAGTGGCACTTTCTCAAGATAATCTTCAGATTATTTTTAGTGGGGGTATTAGATGGCAAACTTTTGAAAATTCCAATGGGTATGGGGAAAGGGGAAAAGGAATCTCAAAACTTGCGTAAGTCAATAGAAGAGATGAAGAGACAGACCTAACATTATTTACTTTATATTCTCAAGGTGGGCACCGCACTTTCTGAAAGTTTCCAGAGCAGACATGTTCCCTTTTGCTCCCTTCTCTCCCCCCCCCCTCCCTAGCGCTCATAGTCGGCGCCTTTGGTTGTTTTACATCACATAATAATGTATTTAAAATAATTATATGAAGATGGCTTCTGACTCTCTGTCATGTCACTTTCGTATCTTAAGCTCCAAATTTTAATAAAATTAAAACTGTAAATATTACAAAATTAAATTACTATACAGACTGTATAATATTGTGTTTACTAGATTAAATGAAAATAATTTGTAATAATATACAGCATTATTTTAATTTAATTAAAAATTTTAAGAAAACTAAGATACAGTTTCAATAAAAATGTTACAGTATAAATTCAAGCATAAACAATAAAAATTCTATTTTGAAACGCTTTGTATAAGATTACATTTAAAATATTTAATTTAATATACAATAGTGTAAGGTGAGTCTACCTAGGAAAGGGAAAAAATATAAAGTAATTTTTAAATTAGAAAAAGGTAAGGTTTTAAACAATTTTTAATTTAACATTTCATTAAGCTTTTTGCAAAATTTGTAGTTAACAGATTTTAAAATATCTATAAAAATTTAATTAAAATATTGCAAAGAAACAAATAAAAGAAAGTTTTTTTTTTTAGATTGCGTTTAAATATTTTTATTGAACATGTATTTTTTTATTAAAACTTTTAAATGAGAATTAAAATAAAAACATACGAAAATTTATAATTTATAATTTTTTAACTGAAAAAACAAATTTACAAAATATTTTTTCAAAGGAGATATTTTATTTAAATTTGTAATTAAAAAGTAATATAAAAATGTAAAGAAAATTTCATAAAGAAAAATGTAAGTGAGCATTTTAAAAATATAAATTAAGAAGTTAAAAAATAAAAATAATTGCTTATTTTTATTTTTCTAGAAAATTTATAAAGAAAAGTATTATATGCAATTTTAAAAAGTTTTGTTCTTAATTTTTATAATATCCTATATAAAATTACGTTAAACATAAACAGGCAAAATATTGCGTAATGTCATCAGGAAAGTTTTAGTAAGAAAACAGTAAGAAAGGAAAAAATAATTTTGTATAAAAATTCAAACACAATTTTTTATTTGCTGCTAAATTCAAATTTAAATATAATTTACAATTTAAATAACACTGCATTAAAAAAATTAAATGAAACGTGCTGTATTAAATAATATTTCTTAATCTGCTTTTCTTAATTGATTTATATATTATCGATTTTAAAATACTTTAGAAAAGGATAATTTTGTAATTAAATATCTTTATCAAACCTGCAAAAAATTTAAAATAAAATTAAAAGAGATATTTGGTTTCATTTTATCTTTCGCCAGTGTACAAGAGTTAAAAATAAAGAAAATAAAAGCATAAAAATAAAATCCTACGCAATTACGTACATTGAGTAGGAATGTTTAATTAAAACTTTAAAGGAAAATCTTTAAAATTTAAATTAAAATTATGCAAAAAAAGAACATTTGGTTCAATTTTTAGTGCGCATTTTAAAACTTTTACTTAGAATGCCATTTTTAATTAAAATTAAAATTTAAAATGTTTTAAAGTGGAAATTGGGAAATAATAATAATTTAAAAATTAGGTTAAAAGTTATTTTACACAAATTTTTATTTAAATTTGTAATTTTAAAGTAATATGAAAATGTAAAGAAATTTTTTTAATGAAAAATATAAATAAGCAATTTCAAATTGTAATTGGAAATTAAATAAATAAAACCATTGCTTAGGTTTTTTTTTTTTTTTTTCCAAGAAAATTATAAAATAACACTACATACACTTTTAAAAAGTTGTTCTTAAGTTTCATGATTGCTTGTTTAAGATTTTGTTTAAAATGTGCGTAATACCATATGGTAAGTTTCTGCAGAAAGGCACTTAAGAAAATGAAAGAAAGGAAAACAAATTTAAATAAATATTTAAACAGAAAAGTTTTCATTTTTTATTTACTGTTAAATTCTATTTTAAATATTGTGTTCAGTTTAAAATAGACTGTATTAAACATGTAGTATAAAGAAATATTAATTTTCTGTCTTTTTAATATAAACATTAATTTAAAAATTTTATCTAAAATAGGATAATTTTTTCAGAAACATTTTATTAAGACTTTTTTTCAAAGAAGAGTTGCAAAAAATTTAAAATAAAATTTAAACAAAAAATTTAGGTTGCATTTTGTCTTACGTCACTGAATTTTAAGAAGAAGGGGGACAAAAATAGAAGAAAGTGAAAGATTAAAAAAAAAAAAAAATCTTTAAAATTTAAAATAAAATATAGCAAAAAAATGAACATTTGTTTTAATTTTTCGTTATATATATATATATATATTAAATTTTAAATAAAATTGCAAAATGCTTTTATATGACAATTGAAAATTTAAGAAAAATTAACTAAAAATAATAATATAAAAATAATTTTTAAAACTAACGTTTTATTTAAATTTCTAATTATAAAGAAATATAAAATTTGAACGGAATTTTGAAAGTGTCTGAATCCAGGAACAAAGTAGATTTAGTAAAATAGTCCAAGAAAAGAGGGGGAGATCAGATAGGCCCGTTCAGGTTTTTTTTTTTGGGGGGGGGGCGGGGGGTAAACCTCCAGTAAAGTCTTTTGGAGTGAAAATGGACAAAATTTCCGATTTTGTGAGCGGAAAATTTTGAAAGAAATTACAGTCATTCTTTACAGTCACGCTGCTTAGGCTTTGCAAGTTTGAACCGCGAAATTCAGTTCTGAGATTTTCTATTTTCTGATATTACACTAACCGTAAGGCTCAATCATCATCATAATAAACATCGGCTCATGGGTTTACCATATTATTTATTCATAGAATGACCATAATGCTTGCTTCAAGATCAACAACTGTTCATGATGTGCGGTCACTTTTGAGATGTAATCCAAATTAATAAGACTTTAAAAAATACATTAAAATGTACTATTGTCATATAAATTCACATTTTTATTTGAAGATTAAATGCAAATGCAAAACCCAATCCCCCATTCTTAAAAATTCTTTAGTCTTTGGCATTAATTTACATTTTCCCCTCCTCTTTTAGCAAAAAGAATGTTTCCGCCACACTTTAATGAAACTAGTCATCCGATCAAAATTTGGCGGTGAACTAACGTGCCAAAAGCGGTACCTATTCATTCCACATGGACCTTAAGGGTTGCCGCTGTGCATGTAGTTAAAAGATGCAGGGAAACATCTAGGGACTGTCAGAGGCTCAACTAATGATTTCTTTCTCTGTTCTTCCATCACTCCTTAAACTAGGCCGCCTAACGAAGCAAGGTAGGCTCCAAACGCGAAAGAAAAAAAAATTCTAACTCCCCTCTCCTAACAAAAATAAAAAACATCGATGGGCGTTCTTTTTTGAAAATATATACGTTCTTTTCTTCATCTATTTCCTTCGATGTCTGTTTAATTCTCTTTTCTCTACCACTCCCCTCTTTTTATTCTCGGGTTGCTTGTACTTAATGCCCCCTTTATTTTTTATTTTTTACTTATTTATTTCTTGAACCTCAAAGATTTATTTATTCATTTATTTTCTTACATTTTAACATATACTATATTATTCTGCAAAGGAGGAATTTTTAAATACGGGATTCAAGGAATCATTTCTTATTCCAAGTGTATATGTGTTAAGCATTGCATACATAATGAGTACATGCAACATGGCTACTTTTTTTTTTTTTTTTTTTTTTTTTTTTTTAATGTGTATTCTTTTAGGTTAGTCTCTTTTTCAAGCATTTTTCTCTCGTCTTAAGCAGAGCGAGCATTGTTGTAAATATTCAGTATCTCATTTTTATGCATATAAACGTAGTTTATAGTTTTCGATGTCGCTTCTTTATATATATATATATATATATATATATATATATATATATATATAGTAATGACGCTAAATAACCAAAAAAAAAATCGTAAGCATTCAACTAAAACCTTTAAAACATCTTCGAAAAAGGCACAATACATTGTGTTATTTAAATAAAAGAAAAGGAATTTATTTTAATTCAAATGATAGGAATATTGAAAATGTTCGTAAGAGTCATGTTTATCTAAATCTGCAGAGAAAAAAAAATATGCGTTTTTGAATATAAAACAGAAAAATTTAATTATTCAGAAGTTCATAATAAAATATGGAAAACTCTCCTGAAAAAGGATCTAAATAATACACGACTGAATTGTTAAAAATGAAGCCATAAAGAAGAGAGAAAAAATAGTTATTAAAATGCTCCCAGCAACGCTGATAAACTTGCATAAAAAGAATGCTAATGATACTCGAATAAATTGACAAATAAATAAAGGTTTAATATTACAAACAATAACAGTAAGTTTGATTCAGAACATAGTAGAACTATAGCTGCAGTCATGAAATTATGATATTATTTCTGTTTGGTTCCAGCTTTCACCGTCGTTTTTAATGTTTCGTTTAGATCTGAGTATAGTGTGCTGATTTTATCATTTCTAGATTTTAGCAAGCAAATTATAGAACCTTAAAATTCAAATTGATCCTTACCCTTAAAAGGAATTTTTTAAACAGCTATAAAATTTATTTATCCATATTTATCATTTTGAAATACAACTTTTCAAAATGCTTATAATTTCAAAAATATTTAAAATTTCAAATAAATCAGGATATTCTCACATCGGAATGATTGGTAAACACTCTTCTGATAATGTTCCGGTTTCAATGTCATTTAATTAATCAATATTCCTTTAAATTTTTATTGGTGGATTTTCCGTAGTCGAGGTGCGTTTCTAGCTCTCTCTTTAAGTTAAGGCGCCGCCTTGAACCAACACATCCTACAGTCTGTTTTCACCCGTGGTATAATTATCGACAGCGGCACTTCTGTACTGTCTTACCGTACTGTTTTAGTGAAACCATATATTTATTTTTAAAAGTGCAAAATTTTATAGTATATATATTTTTTCTGGTTGAAGGGAATAATTTGGTTAAACACAAATTTTAGCATACGCTAGGAAGGATTCAACTTATTTTTTATTCTACAACTCTTTGTTGTGGAAGCATATATACCCAATATTGGCTTCAAAATTTGTTCTACATTAAAAGTTATATAAATGTTGCCATTTTTAACTTTATTCTGATACTAGAGTAAAATTAGTTACTTTGTTCTAATCATTTTCACTTTATTTCAGATGAATACACTATTTGTCCAAGAAAAATTTGTAATAATGTATTTCCCATAGGAAGTTATCAATGCCCGATTAATAATGTATTTGAAAAACGTATCTTACTTAAAGAATAATGTTTCACTCAAATAATGTACACAAAGTGAAAAAATTAAATTTTATTTATGAATATATTTTTGGAGTTGTCAAGCTTTTATTTGGAATTTTTTTGTTTTTATTTCATTTGAAGTGTTAGAGGGAGAATTGATGATAGTCACAAACTAGTTATTTATTGTTCTTTCCCTTACGCAACATTGTGGACTTTCATCATTCTTTTCCCTTTATACCTATCTCCGAATGTGTTTTCCAAAGGACTGCCTTGATTTCTACCTCGATCCAAACTTACTAAGCAATAGTAAGCCGATCACTTTAACAAATGCCGCTGTCACGTCAAATCTCCCAAAAAATAGAATATCGTCGTTTTTCCCGCAGAACTTTATTTATTCGTACCTTTCGCACCAAAAACAAATTTGAATCGACCTTTGAGATTTCTTTATTGTAACAGCATGTTTCATCAGGTATTTAAAATATTTGCTTGGGCAGAACGAGAAAAATATATATACTTTAATTCTTAATTCAAAGCCACGTCCGACAGTTCAATACTACCTCACTTTTGAATAAATTGTATCTAACAGTAACGCTTAACTATAAGCTTACAAAATATGTGTCACTTCAAAACAATAAAACATTCCGTTTGTTCTAATTAAAAAGCTTCATACTACTTTACAAATTTTTCACAGCCAAGAACAAGGCTCGCTTTTTACGATTAGTCCACAGATGAAGAATTAAATAAATTCCGCAATGCTATCCAGCTTAAGCAAAAATAAAATACCCAACTACCAATAAAATCCCATTACCGCTCTCTTTTAGACATATCTTGCATAAATTACCCATACTACATTCCACTTCAAACAAGAGAAAAAAACTTGAGCACATTCCAAAAAAGAAGGAAGACCCAAACAACAACACCACAACAGCACAACACAACAACGAGATGAAAAACTTTTCCCCAAAAAATAAATAAATGACAACAATAAACTCTTCTTCATTGAGGTAAAATGGCATCATCCATTAAACATTTGGACGGACATTGAGAAAAGTATTCTGGCACCACACAATGGTGAACCAACGGAGCGATAGGTCTTCAGCTGAAGAGACACGAGCAAAAAAAAAAAAAAAAAAATCTCGTGCTGTGAAGAAGGATAATGAGCTACGCGAGTTTCGGGCCATTTAAATTTTACTCTGTGGAGTATGAAATGGCTCCACTTTTCTGCAGCATTTATTTGCCATCCCTCCTTGTGCTTGGGCTATTTGGGGGATTTTTGTGCTGAAAGGAACGTTTTTAAGCGGCTGATTATTATTATTATTATTGATTGGCTGTTTTTAGTCGGAAGGATTTTGGAGAGCTTTTGGAACGTGTACTTTCAATGAGGCTGTGGATTATTTAAATTGTTTTTTTTTTATTATTATTTTGAGCTGAGTTATTAAAAGTACTCAGAGTGCTAGAAATTGCTGAGAATTTTCAGTCATTCGTAACAATTACTTTATTTTAGTTATCTTCGTCCTCAAATATGAATAGATGAGTTATATGAATAGATGAATGAAACAAGGTCCCTTAGAATAAAACAAGAATTGTGATTTTGGGTTTCATTAGAATCAGCCGCTTTATTGGATCAAAGTTGAATGCCACATATGTTATGGCTATCTCGAAGGATTTGCTAGAAGGAACGTTTTTAAACGGCTGACTTATTATTATTATTATTATTATTGTTTGGCTTTTTTTAGCCGGAAGAATTTTTGAGAACTTTTTGAACTTATACAATCAGTGAGTCTGTGGATTATGCAAATTTTTTTTATTAGTAGCTAGTATTTTGAGGAGAGTTATTAATAGCATCAAAGGTGCTATAAACGGCTCAGAAGCTTCATTCAATCGCAATAAATATTTTATTTATAATATCTTCATCCTTAAGTATGGCAGTGTGCAGATGCAAAACCAGGTGGGGGTTCAGGGGTTATTGGTACCACTATTTCCGAATAGTGTTCCTAGCTTTATGCAATCGCAGACTATGATTACAAATAAGGCAAAGATTACTGTACTTAAATAGTGGTCTCCTGGGTCCCGGGATCTCACGCTGGCTACATCACTGGCGGTAGGCCATTGTTTATATCAATTAATAGATGATTTAATCACGTCCTTGAGAGAAAACTACATCCGCTTTTTTTTTAACAAAATTTATTGACAGACATGTGATTTATTTGTAGCAATCCTATATATGAATATGAACTACTAGATGAACAAATCAAATCACTAAGAACAAAATGCAAATTATCGTGTGGTCTTAGCTGTATATTTGTATCATCCACTTTATTGAATAGAAATCTAGAAGCACATAGATCAATCAATTTAACCCTTTCGGTACAGATTTATTTGAAAAAAAAAAACATACAGAACAGACACACCAGAAATTTGGAATAGTGTTTTTTCTGTATTTGTTGACAGATATTCCCTGATTAAAAAGAAGCGAGAAGTACTGTTTGAATTTTATGTTATAAATTCAAAATTTCGGATTAAGAAAAAAAAAAAAAAAAAAAAAAAAAAAAAAAAAAAAAAAATCCGTGGACAATACTGATGACGAGTCTCAGTCGTCAAATGTGCCCAAGGGGTTAATGACGATTGTACTATTGCAGCCATCTCTTAAACGAATCATTGGATAATCGAAAAATATAATTCTTAAAATGACAAAAATTCTTCATTTTATGAATCACTGGTTTGCAGAATCAGCTACGTCTATAAAACAAACCTTTTAGAAGAAATGAATTTAGAAGAAGAATATAACAACAGGTATTTTACCTATTTAACAGGCATCAGATGTTTTATTAAATCAAATTTTGGGATAGATCAAATTTGAGATTATCATTAAATTGAGACTATCAGAGCAATATCTATTTAAATTAATCAGTAGGTACTGTATATATTAATTTTCTTTGATTAAAAGGATCGCCCACTTTATTGGGTCAAACTCTAACGGAACAGGTCTGATTCAACTAAACTGTATTTATTAAATACGTGATGAAGTAACTTCTGATAGATTACTACTGTACTAAATTTAATTGAAACAACAAAATTGAAGCATTTAATATCTATAAAAAAATATATTTTCGGTATTTACGGCTCACCGAAAATTTTAGAATAAAATTGGTGTTAAATAAAAAGTTTACAGTAACTCACAATTTTATGAATCAGAGGTAAGAGAAAAATCAAACACTTTAAATTACAAAAAAAATTAGAAGAAAATGAAAATTATAATGGCTATTTTACTCGTATTGATATCAGATCCTTTATTAAATCAAATTTTAAGAGGGAGTGGTGGGCAATTGAAATTTACTTGATTATCGGGTATTGTATCCTAATCATATTATAAATGCGATTGTGTGTATGAATGTTTGGCTGAAGTAAACGTCAAAACGGAGGATTTAATGGCCATGTATCTTTGCATATATAGATGAATTTTGACCTAGAAATGAACATAGGGTAGGTGTTATTTATTATTTTCAAATATTTTTCTTAATAATTCAAAATTTCATTATTTTCATAGAGAATCAATGAATGTTTTACCTGTAACATTTAATTAACCATTTTACGTTGCAAAGCATTATTGTTGCCAATAAATACAAAACATGGAGTAATAATTTTATCCCAACAATTATTTTTAAAATGAAGAATTTCTACGTGAAAAGTGAAAAAAAAAATAAAATAAAAATTACAAATAAGATTAAATGACGTCATATTAGAAATAAAACATACTTTTTCAAGTATTTAATGATAATACAAGCTGCATGAATTTGAGTAAATACGGGAAGCAAGCGAATATAACGACATATATTGGAAATAAAATTTAATTTGTTTTGATGTTAAAATAAAATGATTTTGAGTTTTTCTTTTCTTAATTTCTTTCTTTCTTTTCTTTTTTCTTTCTTTCTTTTCTTTTTTTTTTTTTTTTTTTTTTTTTTTTTTTTTTTGTATTTCACATGAAACGAGTGTAGTTTAAATGTATGTAATATACATATTTTAAATGTATACGTTTAAAATTTAAGTTCTGTTATTTTAAATTAAATTAGTGGAAAGTTTGCATTTTTAATTAAATTAAACCAATACGATGGTGATGGGAACAATACTTGGCGGTTTATCGTCTGACCACGGGTAATATAAATATTTAAATTTAAATTTTTAAAAAGTTTAAAAAAGAACGTTTGAAAATAAAATCATATATTCTAATACGAGCAAATCTTGTGTGTGTGTCTGTGGTTATATATATATATATATATATATATATATATATATATGCAAATTTTATCTTAAAAACGGCTCTAACGATTTTGACGAAATTTTCTATCCTACCGTTTTGGGGCACCAGAATTGGGCTAGGTCACATGTTAAAGAAAATTAGATTAGTGGGTCATTTTGTATCATCATGTGTCAGGATCAAGTTAATTGTATCTAAAAAACGGTTCAAAGGTTTTTGACTAAATTTTGTATCCTACCTTTTTCGGGCACGAGAAGACTATTGGGCTATGTCACATGTTCGAGAACTTTCGATTAGTGAGTCATTTTTGGATCAACGCGAGTCAAGTTAATTTCATCTAAGAAACGGCTCTAACGATTTTGATTAAATTTTGTATTCTACAAGTTTCGTTCACGAGGAAATCATTGGACTAGGTCACATGTCCCAGAAAATTCCATTAGTGGGAAATTTTTAGTCACTGTGGGTCAAGCTAATTTTATCTAAAATAAGGCTCAGACTATTTCGACTAAATTTTGCATCGTATGGTTTTCGGGCACGAAAAGATTGTTGGGCTAGGTCACATGTTCGAGAAAATTCCATTAGTGGGTCATATTGATCATGGGCCATTATGGTCAAGCTATTTTTATCTTAAAAATGGATAAGAGGATTTGAACTAAATTTAGTATCCTACAGTTTTAGGGAACGAAAAGACTATTTGACTAAGTCACATGTTCGAGAAATTTTGATTAGTGGATCATTTTAGTCGTGGGTCACTGTGGGTCAAGCTAATTTTATTTAAAAATGGCTCAGAATATTTCAACTAAATTTTGTATCCTATGGTTTGGGGGCATGAGAAAATCATTGGCATAGGTCACATGCCAATGATTAAAATTGCTCGAGAAAATTCAAATAGTGGGTCATTTTTGGGTCGCTGTGGATCAAGCTAATTTTATTTAAAAAGGCTCAGACTATTTCGACTAAATTTTACATCCTATGGTTTTCGGACACGAGAAGACTGTTAGGCTAGGTTACATGTTCAAGAAAATTCGATTCGTGAGTCATTTTGGTCATGGGTCATTATGGGTCAAGCTATTTTAATCTTAAAAACGGCTCAGGGGATTTTAACTAAATTTAGTAACCTACAGTTTTAGTGAACGAGAAGACTATTGGGCTAGGTCACATATTCCAGAAATTTAGTGGGTCATTTTGGTCATGGGTCATTATGGGTCAAGCCATTTTTATCTTAAAAACGGCTCAGACGATTTGAACTAAATTTTGTATCCTACGGTTTTTGGGCACAAGAAAATCATTGGGCTAGGTCACATGCTCGTGAAATAAAAAGATGGGGTACCATAGAAACCTACAATGATTGAGATGATTAAATATTGTTTTAAAAATTTACATTAGCCACAAAAATCACAAAAAAAAGTTACATTTAATTATGGGTACCGCTGATACATGATCCGTTTTACAGTTAAAACAGGGGCGCCTAAGAGAAAATCAAGAACCTCTGAATACAAAATAAACATTTTAATATTTTTAATGCATTTATTTGCCCTCTCTCTCTCTCTCTCTCTCTCTCTCTCTATATATATATATATATATATATATATATATATATATAGATATATATATATATATATAATTATAATATCTTTGAATTTCAAAAACATATCAAGTTCTTGTAACATTCTAATTTGGTTTATACATATTCATTTCAATAATTATCTAGTAGAAATTATTGATTTTCATATGATACCATAATTAAGCCTATTTGGCTCATAAATCACTTCGATTAGCTTCTATATATATATATATATCATACTATACGATACGCAAAAAAAGGTAAAGAAAAAAGTCTGAGTCTTTAATTTTAGGCTTTAATTTTTGTTCGACTTTAGTTATAATCTCTCTCTCTCTCTCTCTCTCTCTCTCTCTCTCTATATATATATATATATATATATATATATATATATATATATATCATACTATACGATACGCAAAAAAAAGTAAAGAAAAAAGTCTGAGTCTTTAATTTTAGGCTTTAATTTTTGTTCGATTTTAGTTCTAATTAGTGCAAGAAAAGAAAAGTACTGAAAAATTTAGATTTGATTTGTGAGACGTTCTTTAAAAATATGTATAGTTTTCTTTGTTCTAAGGCATCATCTTCAGCTCCAAATTGAAACTGTTTTGAAGATTCAGTGGCAACACAATACTTTTTTGCATATTTAAGTTTACCCTGCACCAAAATCTGGCAATATAGTTTTTCACAAATTTTAATTAATGATTAAAAAAATAAAAAGTTTTGAAAGTATATTCAATTGATATTTTTAAAAATAACAGTTATTTAATTTGAGATTTTACTATATTAACATACGTGCTTCAATACTTTTTGTATTGAAAGGCCAAAGATAACACGCTTGCATATTTTGTATTAAACTCTTTTAAAATATTATTTATTAATAATAATGCATTAGTTAAAAATTCGAAATATATACTTTATGGATAATTTGAGAGTTAGCATAGTCATATATTCGTCAAATAGTTTTATTTTTCATTTGACTTTTGGTTATCACATGTAAAACATGTAAGGAATGTATGTAATGGAACGGAATAATATGTAAGGAAAAAACACGACGTTCAATGTCCTTAAATTAAATAAAAATTAAAATGCAGATTGCCATAATTCAAAGGCAATAACATCAAATATGCAAACGAAAAAATAAAACGGAAAAACATACTGAGTATCCAAAAATTTCTTACCACATAGCTTCTCATTTAAAAACATGACGTAAAATATTATTTCATAATCGTAAAGTACAATTCAAAAAGTTTTTTTTTTTTAATAAACAAGACAAAATTACATATGCGTGAACTTGCAACTCAAAACGTTATTAATCAAACAACTATTGTTATCAAATAATAATTAATATTAAAATTTTATCAAATTTATCAAAACTTTATTAATGAATTATGGGCACAAAGTTAGATAGTTAGATATTACATAACTTTTTGATAAATTTGATAAAATTGTATTATTAATTATTATTTAATTATAATTGTTATTTGATTAATAACGTCTTGAGTTTTAATTTTACTGATATGTAACTTTGTTTGTGTTAAAAAACTTTTTTAGTTGTACTTTACAAATATGTCATAATATGTTGATATGTCATATATATATATATATATATATATAACCATTAATGAACATTACCATAACACCAACTTAAACTATGAAATTATGATTTAGTATGTAATAATTAGTTGGCAACGAAAGTATTACCCAACACTCGGAATATAGATACCAAAAACTTATTTAAAAGAAAAAGAAATTAAATTAAAAATTGAATGAATGAAATGATATTTGTGGAATTTAGACAGAATTATGAAGTCCCAAATGCCTAAATACCACAAATAAAATGAGTGGTTTCATCATCATATTAGTCATGACATTGCTAAAGAATATGATTTTGGGACTACCAACTCATAAACAATGAATAAAACCTGTGAAAAAATCTTAAAGATAAAAAAATAAATACAATATTAAAAAGGAAAGAAACCTTACTCATAATAAAGAGATTAAAACTTGAAATTTAATCTTAAAGTGCGAAATCCAATTGGATTAAAAAAGATATTGGTGCACTTCATGAACCATATATATATATATATATATATTGTCATAATATGTTTCATCATGTTCTTACATCAAAAGTTATGCGGTAAGGAAACTCCGACAACTAATTTATGGACAACCTGTATTTTCTGACAGTTTGAGCGCCATTGAACTAACGAATTATTTACTTTAGCCCTTTCACTACGAGTCGGGGTCGGGACATATATGTCCCAGTGGCCTATTGTTTTATTCTATTCGTAATAATTTTTGAAAAACAATCTCTGTCATACACTGATACAAGGATATTTTTAAGATAAATCTACCATAAAAAAAGTTTTTGTAAATTGTGATACGATTTAATTATAAAAAAAATAGTCTCTAGTCCTGGCCCGTAATTAAAGATTTAATAACACATGGGCTGATAAGTTCCCGGTCTAACGCAACTTTTTAACAAAACTTTATAACTTTATAACTTTAATAAATAACATAACTTTAATAATAAATAATAATTTAATAATAATAATAATAATTTAATAATAATAATAATAATTTAATAATAATTTTATAATAATAATTTTATAATAATAATTTAATAAATGAATAATAATAATAATTTTCTAATAATAATTTAATAAATGAATAATAATAATAATTTTATAATAAATAACATAATTGTATACGAAAAAGCTCCAAACAGTGCTTAGAATCGTCGACTCGTTGTTGTTTTTGGTCAAAAGTCAACACGCGCGGCAGCCATTTTGACATCAGCTTTTTCATAGACAAATGTTCATTCAAAATAAAACCTAGACGTTCCTTAGATCTCTTCAGAGTCTGAGCTATCTCTTGCAACTTCACTTTACGGTTCCCCAAAACGATTTTGTGGACTTTTTTTATGTTTTCCGGAGTAACTACCTCTTTTGCGTGATGCATCACTGGTGTCCGTACGACCATGTTTAAATTCAGCAAACCAGTCAATAAGGGTTGATTTACCTGGTGCAGTGTCCGGATAACGCTTATCAAGCCAAGCTTTTGTTTGAACGGTGTTTTTTCCCATAACAATTCTTGAAATTCTTGTTTATCCATTCTTTTGTTTATCAACAAAGTCGTTCAACTGTAACCACTCTAACGTTTTATCCACACGGCGAATCGTCATGACCTTTTTTCTGCTACCTTTCAAAGGTTAGTATTTATTAAAAAAAACATCGGTTCGGCGATTGCAACGCCATCTGTGTGCCAGACCGGGAACTTTTCAGCCTATGTGTTATTGTTATAATCTATCTAGTAAAACTTTTTTTTTACAGTTTTTACAGAAAGTATAATTTTAATAATTATTTATTTCAACGTTTAAATGTTACATTGTAAATAATCTTTGAACCTATATATATATATATATATATATATATATATATGAAAATAATATATATTTTTTAGTTTCACAACAAATAAATATAAACTAGGGTGAAACTCTCAGTTATTGACACCTAACCAGTAACTGACACTTCAGCAAAAATCTAACTCAAATAAGCATGTTGTAAAATTCTGCAAAGTAATAGCATCTAGTGGTAAATGAGACATCACTTATTTTTATTTTGGAGTCAATTTATGCACAACTAAAGGGTTCATATTCAGTAAAAAAGAAACTTTTGAGAATAGAAAAAGTGCCATTTTGAAGCAACCATCTTATTTCTAAAATTAATGAAGTGTTTTTCTAATGTATTTGTAATGCAACTATCCTAAACTTTTTTCTTAAAGTTATACTAAAAAAAAAAAAAAAAAAAAAAAAAAAAAAAAAAAAAAAAAAAAAAGAATAAATAATAAAGCATAGTTTAAACATGCATGTGACATATTAGGGCCATGATTTCGTGTTTATAGTTATTTATTTTAGCTTAATGGGGTGGGGGGGGGTGCTAGTTATTGGTTCCTAGAATTTCATTACACCAGTCTCCGACAGATATGTTAATTATTGGTTATCTTAAAGAGAGTTGAAATCTAGTATTTGAACTGTTTAAAAATGCATAATAATAAATTAAATATATCCTGTAGTAAACACCATTAAAATGTAAGTTGTTTCGCCAGTGTCTGACACCATATGTCAGTTAGTGATTCATAAATGTCAGTTATTGGATATCTGCATTTCTAATAATGCAGTGCTAAATATTAGTGCTAAATACTCTTACTATATACTCTGCATTACTAATAATACAGTACAACTTACTAAATACCACTTATTGGATATCTGCATTACTAATAATGTAGTACTAAATATTACTGCTAAATACTCTTACTATGTACTCTGCATTACTAATAATGCAGTGCAGCTTACTAAATCCCACTTTTTATAATTAATATTAATGCATTTTGTTTTTATAATAAGGAATACAGTTTTTTTAAAGCATTTTAATCTTTTAAAATAAAGTGTCAGTCACTGGTTCACTTTGTGTCAGCTATTGGTGTTTCAAAAATAGGGATGGTGTCAGTTACTGGAGATTTTGACCATATTTATGAATAAAATTAATTTTTAATAATGAAATATATAATTTTCGAAAATTTTGCGAATAATAATTTTTAATATATCTCTACCAGCCTTTCAAAAACAAATGTAAATATAAAATAGATTTAAATTTTTGTAATAGTGATTTGAACAAGAAAGAATCAATAAAGTGTTTAAGGGGCTTCACTTTATTTGTTAACTTACAGTTTTCATCTCCATTCAGTTTTAAACATAACAACTCAGCATTTAGATGTAGGTATTAAAGACATTTTGTAGATGTTATAAATATAATATAATTGAAGAAAAAAAATGGTTACATCTAATTTAATTTAAAATTTATGTTACTTATCTTGCAGAAGTATCTAATTGGAATAAACAATAAATATTTTTCTGTAATTTTGTACGTATTTTTCTAACAAAAATATTTTTATCATATTCCTAACGGATACTTTTTTTTTCTTTTTCTAGATTGAAAGAAGTTTGCGGTTAACAAATTGTGCCAAATTTAGTTGGAATCCTAAGAACTTGTAAGTTGTTTAAAATTAATTTTATAATTATAATGAAAATATGATTTTTAAATTCTACATTTTCCCATCATTATCCTAAATAGGATGTATAAATAAGAGCAACTTAAAAATAGAGAGTATAAATTTGTATTATTTGAATATAGACAAATACTGTAGTTAAAATAGAAAAACATACAGGTTGTGCAAACATATATTCTGAGTTCCTAAGATATTTTGTTAGTGCGAAATAGCAATGAAAACATACTGACTACATATAAAAAAAAAAAAAATCTGAATTTTATTAAAGAAATGAGTAAATTTATATTGTATGCAACCTCTTTTACTTTCTAACACAGTTGAAGAGTGTTTATGAATTATGTTTGTTTGGCCGTCTGTCAGTCCGAACTCTAACACGCGTAAATGTACTCGGATAGCCATGAAATTGATATACGTTATTGATGTTTACAATGGCATGTTCGGTATTGAAAATGAAGTGTGTAGCACTTATAGTTCGCTTACAGGTGCACTCAAAATAATTCTATTACATTATGGTTTACAGAGGAAAATCACAATGCAACATTTCAAATATATTGAAATTGATATACATCACTGAGATGCACTACATGATGCTTTTTATAGAATATGGTGGACATTTTTCGTTCATTTGCTGGGGCACATAAAATAATTCAGTTACAGTACTGCCTATAAGCGATAACTGCTGGAAGTGCGTTTCCAATTGTGGTATGCGTTTTTAAATTTAACTTTTTTTTTCATATTACTTGTTGTATATAAATTTTATAGATCATATATAGGGATGCACAAAAGAATTCGAGTACATTTCCGCCAACTGATGGAAATTGCTAAAAGGGAATTTTCAACTGTGTTATGCGTTTCCCAACTGAACTATTTTTTTTTTGTACATTGTATAGTATATATATAAATCTATAGACAATATATAGGGCTGCACGAAAGAATTCGGATATTTTCCCGACTATAGATGGTAATTGCTGAAATTGGGTTTTCACATGTGTTATGCGTTCTCCAAAATGCTTACTTAGTCATCATATTTCTCTTTATTAAATGGTGAAATTTTTTTACAGTATTCTGAATGTATTGGAAAGTGTTTTCAAATTTATACTTGACGCATGATTTTTCTTTCTTGTTTAAGAATGTAATTTTTTTCTTAGATAAACAGAAAATAGCAAAGGTAAGTGGTTTAAATGGGCTCAATTTTCAACATTATAGAGACATTTGTTTACAAATAGTAGTTATATATGATATAAATCATTAAATGCTGTGACGTTCAATGGATACTTGAACTCTCACGTTTTTTACACTTTCGAACACTTTCATACTAAATTATAATATAATATCTAGAATATATATAAATATATTGATCATATACAGAGCTGCAAAAAAAAGATTTAGAGTACCATACCGGCTATGGGAGGTAATTGTTGAAATATGATTTTCAAATGAGTTAAACCTTTTAAAAATGTTTACTTAGATATTTTCTTTACCTTATTAAAAACAGCGAAGTTTTGTTAAAGTATTTTTGAAGCGTTGGAAAGTGTTGCATAATCTATGCTTGACACATGATTTTCCTTCCTTGTTTCAAATAATTTTGTTATTTCTATGTAATAACTGCAGGAAATTAATTGAAGAAATTACAGATTAATACAATATTATTCTCAAACAATCAAATGATAGTTACAAATAAAATTCAAACAAAAATATTTTTTTAAGGGAAAAAAAAGGTAAAACTGACTCAAGGGATTATTTCGGACCTTATTACACCGACATTTATTTAAAGTCAGTTGGCGTATTTTAGTGAGATTGGTTTGGTGCAACAGAGTGTTTTGTAATGATTCTTTATTATAATCCACATTATTGTTATCTACTTTAAATATAATTTTTTTTAATATAATTCATTTCGACTATTTTAAAAACCCTAAATAATACTGTGTACTTTAAAAACACATTGATTTTTTTACGAAAATTACTGTCTATAACGTCTTAAGGGGACCTGCGACTCTTAACCATTTGATTACGGGTTTGGACACCGTACGTCTCAGCGACATATTTTTTTTTTAATCTATTCGTACCACTTTAAAAAAATAATTTCTGCCGAAGTTATTTTCGAGAGATATCTACAACAAAGGAATTTTTTTCTAAATTATGATGCGACTGAATGTAAAAATAGTCGCCAGTCCTAGCCGGTAATCAAAACGTTAATCCATCAATAAATAAAATAAAATAAAATATAATAATTAATTTCAAATATGTATATATATAAATGAATAATTTTTTCTGAACATACTTTATAACAAAATGAATAGCACGCAATAATAGATGGTTAATATGGAATATTTTCAAAGTCATTTTTCTCAAAATGTGATTTTGGGATATTGCGCCCAAAGTAGTTAAAATTCATTTCAATATTGTTTCTTAAATTTTTCAGGATATATAGTGTAAGGTAGGTTCTATAAAGAAAACCTAATTTTGTATCCTTTTTTGATGAAAAAAATTTTTTTTCTTAGTGTTATATTGTTAAATTTTTGAAAATTTTATATAAGCAAGATGAAATATTGTTTTAAAACGTGAAAATGCTATAAATGAAAACTGTTTTTTAAGTTTGATGTAAGCAAAAGACTCTCAAGTATAATCAGATACTAAAAATTTTGTTTTACTTGCACAAATTCTTTTGTAATCATGCGCGCATAGTAAGGGGATGTCTGAGAAAAATTAGAACCTATGATTCTAATTTTCTGCTCGACGAGTAAAAAAAATCCTATAAAAGCTAATTATCCTCATTATGATCTGAAAAAAATATGAAATGAAATCTACTACTGCCTTTAAAAATTGTGTTTTTGTAATGTATACTTTTTAAGAAATAAAGTGACAAAAATTGTCAATATTTTTTTTCTCATTTCGACATCTTAAGAGTTCCAAGCCCCCTAAAAATAAAAATAAAACGTACAAGTAAACAAACATACCATTTCTAGATCCTGATGAAATTTATTATGAGGCCACTCAAACAATAACAATAGAAGCAACAACAAAATAATGATGAAAATCGGAGCATCCGTTCAAAAGTTATGCGTTAACATCAAGAAGGATCCAATAGCTCCTCTTTTCATAGCTCCATGGTGTACATACAATAAGAAAATAGAGTGCAAATTGTATAACTACCTCTTTCTTAGAAGTCGGTTAAAAAGATAATGCATACAGTAAACCAAAATAATTTCAAAAAACTTTTAATACAGTGTTAAAAATATACAGCAAACAGTCCAGTCATTTTACTGTTTTTACAGAAAACGGCTACCTAACCATAATTTTACTTTATTCTTACCATAATATTACCAATAATAAGATCAGATACATTTAATAATATGATCATGTAACCGTTATCTTTAAAAACGATCAAATGACTGGACAGTTTGCTGCATATTTTTAACTGTGTATGCATCAAATTTAAAACATTTAAGTTTATAAGAAATAAAGGTTAAAACAGTTAAGAAATAATATTTAAAACATAAGAACTTTTTTTCATATAATGAAAAAAAACCCGCAAACTTTTCTATTGTTTTCAAATTAATAAATGAGAACTAAATATCAAAGGGCATAAATAGTATCTTATAGAATTTATATTACATTTTTATTTCTCAAAAAACTACATTATATAATAACATAAATATAGCTTTGTCTCTAATTATGTAGTTACGCGATAATATGGAAAGCATTCGTTGTACACTTTAACAAATATCGTAAAAAAAAAAAGTTGGAAATTGTACGTCAAACGTGACAAATGAGGTGCGTTCGTACTATAACTAGTTTTGGTGAAATGAACTATATCGTCTGTTATTATGATATGATTAATTTCCGTAATAAAATAAGTACATTGTAAGTTGGCAGCATTTTATCTTTTGTTGACATTTACTGAAAATTCCAATGGGAAACTTAATCTTAGCTTTGAAAATTTCAGAAATTGAAATCCATATTTAGACTCTTTTTCCAATTAATATCTATTTCTCCGGAAATATCTATTCAAAAAACTGTCGGTAGATTATATGATTGCTATAACTAATAATTTTAGTACACAAATTCTTTTTTTAAATTCAGTAATATTGAAATAATATGACTCCATTTTAAATAGGACGTAATCACCATGCCAACCTAGAATCATTACCTATCATAGGATATCATTGAATTAAATACGTATGGTAGGATTTAATAGAATGAAGAAAACTTTTATTAATATCTTTTTAAGTTTTGATTCGATTTTCATAAAATTTCAAATGACTTCACAAAATTCTGCAACGATTATATATATTAAATTTCAAACCATTCGGTTGGGCAGTTTTTTTGCTGTTGTATGCAGACAGACGGACGGACCAGATGACGACTATAGGTACTACGTATTTATATAATGCATCAATAAAATGTGTTAGATAAAGCATATTTGTAATGTTTCATTTGATAAACTTTATTTGCATATTTTCCCTTTCTGTAATCAGGGTACCTGTTCGGAATTCCTTTTTATTATATGAAGTGTCATACAAAATGCATCTTTAAAAAATGAAAGAAAAAGAAAATAGTTACTTATTTACAAGGAAAGTGCCAAATACCTTATATGAACATTTTATTCCAAATTTGAATTCAATATTTGAGGAGCAATTTGTATTAAAATACTATATATATATATTAAAATAAAATAAATAATCATTTAAAATGAGGCATTTTCTATAGTCGAAATGCTTAGCATTTATGGAAACAGTGTTTTTTCAGCAAACGAAAACAATAAAAAATAGAAATTTAATAATAATATTTAATAATTTAAAGATAAATGAAAAGATAAATTTGAAATAAGCATAAGAGAATCGAGCTTCAATTTTTCAAGGATTGGATGATACTTTTATGATACAAATCTAACGCCATATTTTGTTATTAAAAGAAAAACAAAACTAACAAAAAAAAAAACTAAATAAATAAATACATAAATAACAAAAATAACAAAAATTAAATGAAATAAAAATACATCAACCAAGTTCTATAAACAAAATCTGGCCAAATCTCCAATTTAAAGATGGCAAGTGTTTGGTGTATATAGAATACTTTTAAGTTACTAAATAACTAACAAATTCAAACATAAATTACCGAATTATATATATATATATATATATATATATATATATATATAATTCAAATATGTATAATGATAAATTGTTGCACAACAAACGCAAAAGACGCACATAAAATATGCAACCAGAATATAACACCTCAAAATATGAAATATTTAAACGTTATGAAAGAAGGTGAACACAATTTTTTTAATAACAATTAACTATAAACATTTAGAATAATAAAACATTAAAACTACAAAGGCAAAAGATCATTCATGAGAAACGGACAGTCTTTTGTCTGTGCAGTTTTAATGTTTTATTGTTCTAAATGTTTATAGTTAATTGTTATTAAAAAAATTATGTACACCTTGTTTCATAATGTTTAAATATTTCATATTTTGAAAAATTACATATATATTTATATCATATAAATATTATATAAATAAATATAATATCTTTGAATTCAAAATACAGCAAACAAGTTTTTGCACCAGATCTAACCAAATCTCCAATTTAAAGATAGGTAATTATAAAGTGTATTAAGTTAATAAAATAATTAATATATATTTATGCGATTTAATGGTTATTATTAACAAGAGTTTTATTATATATATATATATATATATATATATATATATATATATATATATATATATCAGAGAAGAGATTCATTCATAAAATGATTTCATTAAAAAATAACTATTAACAGTAAATTGATTGTTGGGAACGATATGAGATTATAGTCAAATATGGGGAAACAATTTCTTTGTTCTGATATTTCATCGAGAGCATTATCCTGCTAAAAACCCGTAATGGTTAAAAAATATGAATAAACTTAAAAATAATATAGTTAATTCAACCTAGTTTTGTTAGATTTATTATAATATTTTAAAATTTATGCAATTAAGTTATATTGCTGCAAAAAATATTATATACTCTTAGAATGAATATAGTAGCTAAACAAAATAAATTTAAAATAAACAAAAGAGAATCGGTGTTCATTTCTTTAAGGAATGGACTGCTTTTATCATACAAATCTAACGCCTTTTTTTTAAGATAAAAAAATAAAACTTCGCTATCACCAATCAATAAATAACAAAAAATAAACTAAATTAATAAATACTATAAATAAGAAAATATAAATTAAATATTTAATAATTGAATATAAATTAAATAAATATAATCCTTCTCAAAAAAAAAAGTTATTAACAGTGATCATGGACATATAATCACTGGAAATTTGAATATTGTAAATGATCTTTCAATTAAAAAAACTTATGGGTTATGGAATAAACATTAATAATATCGTAAGACAGTTCACATTTGATATATATATATATATATACATATATATATATTTAAAATTTCATTCTCTTGCAATAAACCTGTTGAATATTTTAATCAGTAGAAAATACTGCTTATTGAACAATTAACTATTACTCTAAAGAGCATTTCAGCTCTTGTTACCAACAATATGAAGCATCTCTTCCAACAAATTACTAATTTTCAAATGAACTTTGTAATTACATATGTAGATAAATCTCCAAATAACTTTGCTATCATATGCAAATCCCATTATCATCAACGTCTTACATCCACTATTTCTTCTAATAATTCTTTCAAAAAAACTACACTCATACCACACTCATAAACCATCGTAAAATTCGTAGTTATTATAAACTACTTAATATGCCATCTCCTAATTTTAATTATCCTTATTTGGTTCTTATAACACCCATTAAATTCAGAACTGTTACTATTGGATGCAATACATATAATAATACAGCTAACAAAATCTATATATTTAAAACGCTAAGCGATTTCTTTCGACAATCCGTGAGAACAAACTACAGCATCAAATTACATCATTCTTTTTTTAAATGAAAGATATTTGGACACAGATTTGTTATCGTGCAGTCGTTTGTTCAAAAATTTAATTAATTAGCCGTAATTTTCAATTAAACTTTTACTTCTGCTAATGACGTCATAATCGGAAAAAGCCCACTGTTGCAAGGCATAGAGTTTACTCTCTGAACTCAGTGGTTGCGATGATATTAAGAGAAATAATGAATATTAAAAGCTCGCGGCTTTTAGGCCGAATTTTTTAATTTGCAAGTTAAATTTCCCTACAAATATTTATCCGCGTGTTTTCAAAGCGAATAAAACTTCATATTTATTATGACGTCACGAGAATATTGTCCATTAGGTTTATTTTATCATTATGCATTATAACTTTGTTGATGCTAATTTTTCATTATAATTAAATGCAAAATTTATATATTTAAAACGCTAAGCGATTTCTTTCGACAATCCTTCAGAACAAACTACTGCATCAAATTACACCATTCTTTTTTTAAATGAAAGATATTTGGACACAGATTTGTTATCGTGCATTCGTTTGTTCAAAAATTTAATTAATTAGCCGTAATTTTCAATTAAACTTTTACTTCTGCTAATGACGTCATAATCGTAAAACGCCCACTGTTGCAAGGCATAGAGTTTACTCTCTGAACTCAGTGGTTGCGATGATATTAAGAGAAATAATGAATATTAAAAGCTCGCGGCTTTTAGGCCGAATTTTTTAATTTGCAAGTTAAATTTCCCTAAAAATATTTTTCCGCGTGTTTTTAAAGCGAATAAAACTTCATATTTATTATGACGTCACGAGAATATTGTCCATTGGGTTTATTTTATCATTATGTATTATAACTTTGTTGATGCTATTTTTTCATTCCAATTAAATGCAAAATATATTTTGATTTGTATGCATGGTGTTTAAGCGTTAAAGTAACGGATATAAAGTACGTGTGAAAAGTTTGCGCCGGTGAAAATCACGTTATGCTTACCTCGAAATGCATTTTAACATTGATAAAACTGAAGAGAAAAATGTATTGGTTACGATTGTGTCAACATGACTTAATTTTAACTGATTTTTCCACTCATAATTATAAAGATTAGAATTGGAGCCGTCATTGATATCTTCATCTTGATTGCATACCTTTATTACATGTTACCAATTACTTTTTTTTTTTAAATGATAGGTTAGAAGATTTCTTTTTTTAATAAACAAAATCACAAAAGTAAAGGATTTCAGGAAATTTAAAATGATTAAAAGTAGTGTTATGGTAGAAAAAAAATCTTGAAATAATGATTGTATTTTTAGCTAGAATAAACAATGCAAGACTAATATTTCATAGGAATTATTTTGGTAATTTTATTATAAGTTCATTTAACAGTTCCTTATTAGCGCATATTTCAATCCCTGTGAATTTCTCTTTCGATGTCAAAAAAACGGTTTTCAACTTTTGAACGCCAGCCAAAATACAGTGGCAATTTTTAGAAAAGTACAACGGTTGTGACAACAAACGGCGCTGTCGCTTTAGCTTTTATCGCGGTTACATCACTTCTAAATACTCCAAATTTCTATTTTTTACTACATTTTACAACATTTTACAATTTCAATTCTTCGAAAAAAAAAATTAGATTTCGATTGAAATTTATTTGAAAACTGCCGCCTAATTTAACGATTTTTTAAATAATTTTCAAGCATGAAAAGTTTTTCAATTCTATCTTACCAATAACCACCAGTTTGCTGCAGTAATGTAAAAAGCCCCTGGGAAAGTTGCCACAATTGAAAATAGAATTTCCAAACCATCATAAAAAGTGAATAATAATAATAATAAAAACAGTGATCAAGCATAAGATCAGATTATCCATAAGATAGAGCATTTTAGCGCTAAACAAAAATCTGTCAAAAAAAATATATATATTTTATGAACATAAAATTGATATGTTGAATTCGTTGATGTATATGTTCCATCAGATATCAGAATATGCTAGGAATTGTATTTTTATATTTTATTACATTTGCCAGCTGTGTAAGAGGAAAAATATCCTCGACTGTGATGGAAAAGGGATAATCATCCTGATTATTTACATAAGGAACCGAAGAAAAAATACAAATAAATTACACTTGAAAACATTAAAAATCTCCCTCATCGGCCGTCTGATTTATTACTGTAAACAAATTCTTCATCTTTACATAAAAACTGATTAGCTTAAAACACTGGATGCGTTTTAGAAGATATGGATTTGAAACGAACAATGATTAAATAGGACATTTTAAAACTTTTAATTTAAACATTTTAAAACTTTTTTAAGGTCAAATTTCGACGGTGCTTTTGGGCAGATGCAATGCACATGCGCATAGGAGCTCATTCGGTTGCATTATCACAGGTGTGTGTGTGTGTGGGGGGGAGATGTGTTCTTTATTTACTATGTTCTTTTATTTACTGAATATGATATGACCGTAGGGATATACTATTTGTATATACTTCATAGGTCCATGAAATTTTTTTCTTGCCGTGGGGAGTATGGCGAGAATGTCAAACTGATTTGCATTACACACTTGTTTACGGATTGTTTGTTGGGAGTTTGCATCGGAAATAGTACTGTATTTGACTGGGAAAAAAAACTTTTAAAATAAAATATTTGAAAGGCTGTTTCATACGCACCCCTTTTTAAATAATAAAGAAGCTTATTTTACGGATATTGTTATAGTATTTTTCTTTCCGTCATATTTTGACGGGTTTCATCTAGTTCTTTTAAAAATACTTAATCAAATATACACACATACAACTACAATATACCAAAAAAAAAAAAAAAAAAAAAAAAAAACAGATATTAATTGGTCAATATTTTCAATGATCTTAGATGTGTAAAAAATATAACAACATATGTTTTCAAAGATCCTTTAACAACATAAATTTATTAGATCTTCATAATATAATCTAAAAAATTTCTAAATTAATTGAATCTTTCTATACATGTGGATGCAAAGTACTTTAATACGCTTACTAATTTCGTTATATATAATAACTACATTTTACAAGATAATACAATTTATTTACAGAAAGACGGCATTTCACAAAGTGGATGTACGCAGACTCATATTTATATCACTATGAGCGTAAATTTAGTATTAGTAATATTCATTTATATCATTATATTGATGACATTATTTTAATCAACACATTTACCAAACACACGTTTTTCAATTTTCAGTAAATTATCCTACTAATTTAGAATGAATGGAAAACCTATTTTCTAATAACACCATTTACTTTTTAGACCTAAAAAATATATTGCATGATAACAAAACTACTACAGACATTTATGACAAACGTAAACATTTTAAATTCAAAGTTAATACTTTTACCTATTTTAAGTCATGTCTTCATATTTCAGTTTACCGTAATATACTTCCTAATCATACGTTAGAATAAACTGACTATGCTCTTCTCCCCTTATTAGTCATATATTATAATACAAACAAATCTTGTCTGTGTGTATGTATGCAAATTTTATCTTAGAAAGAGCTCTAACGATTTTGACGAAATTTTGTGTCCTACCGTTTTGGGGTACCAGCAGGCCCAGACCATTGAGCTAGGTCACATGTTTGAGAAAATTCGATTAATGGGGCATTTTGGGGTCACTACAGGTCAATGCGAATGAAGGGTGAAACAGTTATTAAGTTAAATTTATTTTAAAACATGGAATTTTTCCATAGAAAATTTCTTACGCCTTGCATTCATAATATTTCAAACTTTAATTGCTTAAAAGGCATATAGCCAACATAGTGAAAAAGTATCCAAGCCGGGACTCGAACCCGGGTCATCAGCATAGCGCACTGACGTTCTACCAACTGAACGACTTGGAACGATACCCAGCCTGGCACTTCTCCCTATCACATGTTGGCAAGGCTACAATCGCAGCACAAGGAATATTTTTCCGTCAGCCACCAATCCTGAGGCAAACACGAAACTAAGGAGAATCCAGCATCGATGATTGAATAAATCTGTTTTAATACATGGAAACTTTTCCATAGAAAATTTCTGTATATATATATATATATATATATATATATATATATATATATATATATAAACGCTTTCACCAATAAATAAATTAAATAAATAAATACATCAATAATACTAGATGCATCCCTTATATCTGCCATTTGCTCTCAGGTATATTTCTTGATAAAGTCCTTTATCAATCCTTTTGTAATAAACATTAAAATATTTTTTGCAGCACCCTAGCTTCTTTTTTAACGTTATGTAATTAAACAAACTCAAGTCCAAGTATACTAGTGTACATAATTTAGTGAGAGATCAACTAAAATAGTGTTGTTCAGATATTTAAAATGCCCAAAATGAGTTTAAAAAAAAGTAATTAATTGATTAGTTTTAGTTTTAAGAAAACAGATAAATATACCTATTTTGGTATACTCTTCTATTTTGGAGAAATAAAAATAGAAAAGCTTTCAGCTTTTTCTATGAATACTGGGTATTCCTGATTTTAATAACTTGTTATAAGGTATATATTTCTTGCTAATAGTCCTTTATATTATCTTTTTGTGAAAGATAAAACCCTATTATTTATTTATTTATTTATTTATTTATTTTTACGTGTAGTAAACCTTTGCTACCTTGCCTTTTGTTGTTTAAAATATATTTATGTTAAAGTATAAATTTGTGGAAATTATTAATGATATTGGAAAATTTCCACTTTTCTCATTAACAAAAAAAAAAAAAAAAAAAAAAAAACAGAGTTTTTACTTTTTAATGCGTTTTAGTTAAAGGAAAGTCAGAGTTTTTAATTTTTTTTTTATTTATAATATTTTCTAGTTTTTAGGTTTGACAGAGAATTCCCATCAGATATCGTGGGTATTTTTTAACTGATACTTTTTATCAATCTATTGTAAATGGGATAATTTTAGATGATGTTTGTATGTATGAATGTAATGCATAAATAAATAAATAAATCTTCTAATTTTCGATACTTTAAATCATGTTAAATAAATATATGTCTTTTTTTTTCGTTTAAAAAAATGTTTGATTTTAGAAAAAAAAAATTATATTGAAAAAAAAATATATATATATCACAGAAAGAAAAATATCCTAGAATATTTTAAGATATAACGCTGTAAATGTCTCATAAAAAAATAGGCAAATTTTCTACGTTAACAGCATACATGTAAATAAGCCTTCATTTGCTAAAACTAACTTATATATTTCAGTATAATAGAGGTTAAGATAAGTCAAATTGTTGTGCTGTTAAAATTTTTCAACTAGAATTCGAATCCTCGTATGGAAAATACAACATTAAAAAAAAAAAAAATTGAGAGATAGAGAGAGAGAGATATTTATATCCTTTAATAATTACGTCTCTTCCTTTGTCATAATTTTGACATGAGATATGTTTTCTATGTATCTACTTATAAGTTGTAAATAATATAATTATGTATCCATTGTCTTATAAATGTATGTCGAGTTTTGAGTTAGTGTCTGAATTATACACACAGACACATGTACACATTACAGACACAACATACGCACACGCAATACATACACAGATGTATAAATTTTATTAATTCAAGAGATACTACATATAGCAATTTCAAAGATTGAGTATAAACATCATTATCATAAGTAGTGTGAAATTGATGTATCTCAATTATGACAAGCAATGTACATTGAAATATTTTTTCTCACATTCATGTCCGACCATAAGGAGGTAAGGCAGATACAATTTACTTGGACCCATTAAAAAAAAAAGTTTGGGGCCCCAAAATGTTTTGCATCTGGGTCCGCATCTGGTTCCCAGGTTTCTTGAGGTTGCCGACAAGGCTAATATATTTTTACTATTTTATTAAATTAGAGCCTAAAAATTTTTTCCAACCGGTTTTCTTTAAAAATAAGGTCGACTAGTCCGCGATATCATTCATTGAATTCAAACGCAATAATTAAATATATAAAAATGAAAATAAAATAATAAAAATCATTGAATTACAAAAAGAAAAATGAGGAATACATCTATTATTTATAGAAAAAACTTAAATAACTATAGGAGTGAAGTATATTTCAAAATTACAGGTCACCAGGAGTCGCCCCGTATATTTTATGTATTTACTTAAAATTAAAACTTATCAATTAAAAAAATTCTGAAAATGTGAACTCAATTCACTTTGAAAATTTTCAGTACCTGAACAATGTGGTATGCCCATGGAGGAAATACCATAAATAAAATTTTTAAATGATTTTTGTTTTATATTTTCTACCACGCCCCCAGTTAAAATTAAATAGGACAAATTGCTCCCAATTCTCTTAAACATCGAAAACGCCAGCTAGCAAGGAAAAAATATGAACTAACTTTTTAAAAAAATGTTTTCATTTATTTGTGTTTATAGCGCTCCCTGCTGGGGCAAGTATATAAATTTTTCGAAAGTCAAAATTTTCTTTGCATTGTTTTTAAGCATTAGAAGAACTGAGTTCGGGCTTCACGGAATTGAAACACCATTTATTTTTTCTTGCCCGAACTCAGGTCGGGTATTCCAAAATTGGCGCATTTGCGTTGTCGTAACTGAGTTCAGGCGACTGGAAAGAGGTTAGAGAAAAAAAATTCCATTTTTGGCACATTTTTATCAAATATCACAGGCAAGGGGTTAATTTCTTTTTCTTTTTATTTTTGCCCCATTGTTATGATGATCTAAATAGCTTCTAAATTAAATCTTCAGCTAATGTTAATTATTTTTGTTGTTGGTAGTATGTGTCCAATGCTAATGGTTTAGGAAAGAATTTTTTGTATAACAGTAACAACAGGCATCCTGTACGTACGGCTAAATGCACACGTATGTGTATTTCCCTTAGTAGAAAGAATATTAAATGATTACTGATTTTAAATGAAATAAAGCAACAATAAAAAAAAAACTTTTTGATAATTTTAGCTCTTTTTAATGTAATTTGGTACTAGATTTTAAAATCGCAATAAAAATGGTGCATAATTTTTGCCCAAACTTGACTTTTATGATATGCACGTAATGTTAACGTATGTTTATTGGATGGAAATTTCATTAAAATCCATTTTCCTTTAATTTATAGATATGCATAATGCTTTAAATTTATATAAGGTCTACCTTTTAATGATACCACTTTTACAACTAATAATAATAGTTATAATAAATAAATACAATTAAGATGCTTACTTACATTTAGCTATTTTAGTTGACCATGCCCAACGAAAATAACTGTTTTTACATAGACCATAAATACCGACTTAGACAACCTCGTAAATTACAGTATGTCATAAATTGTAGTAAATTCTAATTAAATATAAATTTTAATATTGATTTAAAAATGAATTTCAAAGAAATTAAATTTTAACAAACGACGACATATATTTCAATATAATGTTTCCCCGCCCCCCTCCCCCTAAAATACATTCTTTTATTTCGTGATATAAGCCTGATTGTTTAATGACCCGAAAGACTGGTGTCCTAATAATTGTAGTTTTACTGTTTACAAAATCCTCTTGTTTAAAAATATTATGATTGCCTCCAAAATATTTTGTACGAGTAAAAAATTAAAATTTTGTATATCTCTCAATGGGGCTCCCAAATGGTCCGTTTTTTGAATTACAGTAATTATGAAGAAGAATTTTCGTGGTAGATTTCTACACCATTTGCAACAGAAACAACCTATGTGGTAGGTTTCAGCAAAATTTGAAAGAAAAATCAAAACAGAAGATTATCGTTTTATAAAAGTGGTGTTAAAATAAGGAACCTTTTGGGAACCCTGTATCATGAATTTGTTTTAGGAATTTCAGAATAAAGTCGAAAGTTAACTTTGTGCCCATGAAAACGTACAATTTTTATCATATATTATAATACGATCAAATCTTGTGTGTGTGTGTGTGTGTGTGTATATATATATATATATATATATATATATATATATATATATATATATATATCCATAAATGAAACATTACCATAACACCAACTATGAAATAATGATTAAGTATGTAATAATTAGTTGACAATGAAAGTATTCCCCAACACACTGAATATATAGATACCAAAAACTTATTTAAAAGAAGAAGAAATTAAATTAAAAATTGAATAAATAAAATTGAATGAATGAAATGAAATTCGTGGAATTTAGACAGAATTATCAAGTCCCAAATGCCTAAATACCACAAATAAAATGAGTGGTTTCATCATCATATTAGCCATAACATTGCTAAAGAATATGATTTTGGGACTACCACTCATAAACAATGAATCAAACCTGTGAAAAAATAAAAAATAAATACAATATTAAAAAGGAAAGAAACCATACCTATAATATACAGATAAAACTTGAAATAGAGTCATAAAGTACATAATCCATTTGGATTAAAAAACATACCTGTGCGCCACATGAACCACACATGAACACAACCAAACAGAGGGAATGAATTGCAAAAAATCATTACATGTTTCCAAATTAAGTTTAGAAAATGATTTACCATGTTGCCAAAATAGGTGTTAGAATAATATGAATATTATTGTAAAGTAACAGAAACCATGGTGCTGCCATCTATAAGGGTAAGAAGTGAATATACGCTGAATAAAAATAGCATTGAATGAAAATTAATATTTAAAAATTAAACCATATATTATCTAAAGATGATAGCAATTAGTTAAATAATGAATAAATTAAATTAATTAATTAATAATAAACTAGATGGAACCCGTCAAAACGTGACGGAAAAAAAAAATACTATAACAATATCAGTAAAATAAGCTTCTTTATTATTTAAGTAGGGCTTCGTATGAAACAGTCTTTCAAATATTTTATTTTAACCCCCCCCCCCCCCCAGTGAAATGCTATTTCCGATGCAAACTCCAAATGAACACTCCGTAAACAAATGTGTAATGCAAATCAGTTTGACATTACCACCATATTCCCCACGACAAAAAAAAAAGGTCATGGACCTATAAAGTATCATACAAATTTCCTATTTTCATCTCATATTCAGTAAATAAAAGATCATAGTATAAGCACCCCCCCCCCCCCCGCCCTGTGATAATGCAATCGAATGAGCTCCTATGCACGTATGTATTGCATCTGCCCAAAGGCACCGTTGAAATTCGACGTTAAAAAAAGTTTTAAAATGTTTAAATTAAAAGTTTTAAAATGTCCTCTTTAATCATTGTTCGTTTCAAATCCATATCTTCTAAAACGCATCCATTGTTTTAAGCTAATCAATTTTTATGTAAAAATGAAGAATTTTTGTTAAAAATAATAAATTAATATGCAGATGAGGGAAAATTTTAATGTTTTCAATTATAATTTATTTGTATGGTTTCTTCTATCCCTTTACATAATCAGGATGATTATTCCTTTTCCATCACAGTCGGTCTCTTATACAGTTAAATATCCAATGGATCTTTAAAAAAATAATTAATAACAGTTCCTACAGCATATTCTGATTCAACATATACATCAACGAATTCAACATATCAATTTTATGTTAATCATAAACTAAAAATAGTTTTTTTTTTCTTTTGACAGATTTTATATTAGCGCCAAAATACTCTATCTTATGGGTAATCTGATCTTATGATTTATCAGGTTTTTATTATTATTATTTTTTTCACTTTTCATGAAGATTAGGGATACCTATTTTCAATTGTTGCAACTTTCCAAGGGGCTATTTTACATTATTAAAACAAACGGATGGTCATTGTTGAGATAGAATTGAAAAATATTTCATGCTTGAAAATTATTTAAAAAGTCGTTAAATTAAGCGACAGATTTCAAATAAATTTCAATCGAAAGCTATTTTTTTTTCTAATTGAGGATGTAAGATTTAAAATTGTAAAATGTAGTAAAAAAATTAAATTTTTAGTATTTAGAAGTGGTGTAAGCGCGATGAAAGCTAAAGCGATAGTGCCGTTTGTTGTCACAATCGTTATACATTTCTAAATATATCCACTGTGTTTTGGTTGGCGTCCAAAAGTAGACTATCATTTTTTGACATCGAAAGAAAAATTCACAGTGAAAGAAATAAGACTTTGCCGCTAATAAGGAACTGTTAAATGAACTTATAACAAACCTTCCAAAATAATTCCTATAAAATATTAGCCTTACATTCTTTATTCTAGCTAAAAATACAATCATTATTTCAAGTTTTTTTTTTTCCTGAAATTCTTTACTTTTGTGAATGTTTTTATTAAAAAAGGAAATCTTAATAATTTAAATCCTATAATTCCTATAACTTAATCCTATAATTTAAAAAAAACTAATTGGTAACATGTAATCAAGGTATGCAATCAAGATGAAGCAACCAATAAAGGCTCCAGTTCTAATCTTTAAAATTAAAAATTGAAATATCAGTTAATATTACGCCATGTTAACACAATCATATAAATTTTTCTTTTTAGTTTTATCAATGTTAAAATGCATTTCAAGCTAAGCATAACGTCATTTTCACCGGTACAAAATTTTCACACTTGCATTTATGCTTAAGCACCATGCATACAAATAAAAATATATTTTGCATTTAATTGTAATGAAAAAAAAAATGGCATCAACAAAGTTATAATGCTTAATGATAAAATGAACCCAATGGACAATATTTCCGTGACGTCACAGTAAATATGAATTTTTATTTGCTTATAAAACACACTGATAAATATTTTTACCGAAATACTTAAACATTTTAACTATATTTTAACTTACAAATTAAAAAATTCGGTTTTTTTGTCACGTGCTTTTAATATTTAATATTTATTTTTTATGCTCGCAATCATTGAGTTCAGAAAATAAACTCTGTACGTCGCAACAGTGGGCGTTAATCCGATTGCCGACTTTATGACGTCATAAGCAGAAGTAAAATTTTAATTTAAGATTACGGCTAATTAATTAAATTTTCGAACAAACGAATGTACGATAACAAATCTGTGACCAAATATCTTTCATTTAAAAAAAGAATGGTGTAATTTGATGTAGTAGTTTGTTCTCACGGATTGTCGAAACAAAACGCTTAGCGTTTTAAATATATAGATAGAATATCCAATTACATTAAAGTAATGGATGTATTAATGAATAATTCTATGTTAAAAATGAGCCAAAAATGCAACATCACATAAATTAAATTAAATTAAAATACTAATTATTTGAATTAAGATACAGAGGATTTAAAATTAATATTAATTAAATACTGAATTTAATTATTAACATATGTTTCCTCAAACAAAGTTAAAATTAAATACTCTTGATATAAGTGGTAAGGATAGAACGTTTAATAAAAATTAAAACATGTATTATATAAACACTTTAGAAAAGTATACATTATATTAGAAGTTAATATGATATTGTCCACCGTAGGCATTAATCTAAATGCATTAGATCAAAAATATTCTTAATATTAATGAATATAAATTTATTTAAATTAATTAAATAATGAATATGTAAATATAACTAAATTAATATACATATAAAAAATATCACATCACAGTCCTTTATAAAATGTGTAATATCAAACGTGTGTGTAAATCAAAATGCCCCCCCCCCCTTTTTTTTTAATATTAATTAATATATATATTACGGTGAAAACCCGAAATCAATCAAAACCCGAATTAACTAGGGAAAACGCGTTCTAACTGAGAGCTCCAGTTAAAAAACGTTTTAACTGATTTATTCCAGTTAGGATGCGTTCTCACTTAGAGCGCTAGGAAAAATCCGTTTTCCTTAGTTAATTCTGGTTTTCACTGATTTCAGGTTTTCACTGTAACATATACATGCAAATTTTATTTTAAAAACTGCTCTAACGATTTTGACGAAATTTTGTATCCTACTATTTTCGGGCACGAGAAGACCATTGGACTAGGTTAGATGTTTGAGAAAATTCGATTAGTGGGTCATTTTTAAGTCACCACGGGTCATGCTAATTTTATCTAAAAAACGGCTCTAACGATTTTGACCAAATTTTGCATCTTATTGTTTTCAGGCACGAGAAGACTATTCGGCTGGGTCACATGTTCGGGAAAATTTGATTAATGGGTCAAGTTTGGGGTCATTACCGGTCAAGGTCGAGCTAATTATATCTAAAAAACGGCTCAAACCATTTTGACTATATTTTGTATCCTATCATTTTCGGGCACCAGAAGATCATTGGGCTAGGTCACATGTTCAAGAAAATTCGATAAGTGGGTCATTTTTGGTTCACCAAGGGTAAAGCTAATTTTATCTAAAAAACGGCTCTTACGATTTTTACAAAATTTTGTATCTTATCGTTTTCAGGCACGAGAAGATCATTGGGCTGGGTCACATGTTCGGGAAAATTCGATTAGTGGGTCAGTTTTGGGTCACTACGGGTCAAGCTAATTTTATCTAAAAAACGGCTTAAACGATTTTGACTACATTTTGTTATCCTATCGTTTTCGGACAGGAGGAGACCATTGGGTTAGTTCACATGTTCGAGAAAATTCGATTAGTGGGCCATTTTGTGTCAATATGGGTCAGGTGTCAAGCTAATTATATCTAAAAAATAGCTCAAACGATTTTGATAAAATTTTGTATTCTACTGTTTTGGGGCAGGAGAAGACCATTAGGTTAGGTCACATATTCCAGAAAATTCGATTAGTGGGTCTTTTTGGTCACTTTGCATGGTCACTATGTAAAACTAATTATATCTAAAAAACGGCTCAAACGATACTTAAACAATTTTGTATTCTACCATTTTCAGGCACGAAAAGATCATTGGGCTAGGTCACATGATCGAGTAAATTTGTTATGTGGGTCATTTTTGGGTCACCGCGGGTCAAGCTAATTTTATCTAAAAAACGGCTGTAACGATTTTGACTAAATTTTTTATTCTACCGTTTTCGAGCATTAGAAGACCATTGAGCAAGGTCACATGTCCGAGGAAATTCGATTCGTGGGTCATTTCGGATCACTATGTGTCAACGTCAAGTTAATTTTCTGTAAAAAAAGGGCTGAAACGATTTTTACGAAATTTTGTATCTTACCATTTTGGATTACGAGAAAATCATTTGGCTAAGTTACATGTTCGGTAAATTTTGATTAGTGGGTTATTTTTATCTAGGTCACTACGGGTCAAGCTAATTTCATCTAAAAAACTGCTCAAACGATTTTGACTAAATTTTATATCCTATCGCATTGGATTACGCGAAGACCATTGAGCTAAGTCACGTATTGGAGAAAATTTGATTAGTGAGTCAATTATGGGTCACTACGTGTCACTGCATTCCAATGTGAATGAAGGTTGAAACAGTTAAGTTGTTGAACAGTTGACAGTAAAGCAAGTCGCAAAGTTGGCAACATTTCACCAAAGTTGGTGAAATGTTGGCAACATTGACGAAATTTGACGGGAAAATTGTCTTTCAAGATTACCAATGTGCTGAAACATATGCTTGGCGCCAAATGAAATAATATCACCTATTTTGGCCAACACTTTTGGTGGAAATATTGGTTTTCAGGATCGAAGGAATTTTCAAGAAATTCTCAATAGGAGTATAGATAGAGGATTCAACCAATAATGCACAATATAACAGAAAACACGATTCTAGTAATTCAGAGCAGTGTGCACTGAATTTATCGTTATGTTGAACACATAGCTAATTTTAACCGAGCATAGTTCGGGCTTCCCAGCTGGTTCATTTAGTTTCCATTCATTTAGTTTGCATATTTCATTCTTCCGACCGGCACATCCTAAATATTTTCACGAATAGGTAGTGTCGTATTTTTTTATGCGAATGAGTTACGCTATTACAAATGTAAGATATTGCATACTAGATGTGAGATATAAGTTATACAAACAATTATATATATCAATAGTAAAAATTCATTTTAAATTTGGTACGTAATGTGAGATTAAATTGTAAAAAAATATCATGTTTGTCGTAAATGTAAAGACGACGCGCTTGCTGAAAGATTAATAGAAGTATTTTATACAATTTTTCAGTTCTCGCGTTTTCGAGTTAATAAAGATATTTTATAAAAATTTTCATTTTATTTTCATTTAACTAATCTCAAAGTATATTTTGTGATCGAAATTTAAAAAAATAAATAAATATGCATGAAAAAATATCGGCTGCTTTTAAAAATAAAATTAAACTTTGAATTAAATTAATTTCTTCAATTTGTTTATTCTTTTTATTTTACTTCTCCAATTATATCCTTATAAAAGCTATTTTTTAATTATTTTTTCTTTTATTTAAAAAGTTAAATGAAATGAAATATATTATTTTCTTTTCATTAGAAAAGAAAGTTTCTATATATATTTATAGATTATATATATAATACGTGTGTGTTTGTGTTTAAATTAGTTAGGCACATTACAATATTATCATATTGTAAAGATGAATCACACCCTTCAAATACGTCGCTGAAAAGATCATGCGTCCATACATGTATATGCATATATATATATATATATATATATATATATACCCCACCCTCTTTTAAAAATATATTTTAAAATAAAGGTACTGTGTGACGTCTATCCAAATCTCACTACAAACTATCAAAATAAATTTAATTAATTCTTCCTTGCTTTCCTAGATGGCGCTGCCTCTAGTTTTGTGATTGATGACGTTTATGTGTCCTACATTTTAGGCAGATTGTTTTATGCTCAATGGTTTTATCTTCATGAATCATCTCATCTAATTTTCATCAATAAATATCTATAGAATAACATTTGCAAAAGAATTTTACTTTTGTAAAATACTGAATAGTGAATCTGTAAATGACTGACGGACATTACGTAATAACTTCAACATAAAATATGTTTTAAATTATAATACAATACACGGCAAATGTGCTGCTCTAAAACAGGTTTATATTTATTCTATATATTATTTTTAAAAAGTTCACCTTTTACTTGTATTTAACGTCATTAATCGTAAAATCATTATAAATATTTAAAAATTTCTATCATAAAAAATGTAAAAAGGAAAAGAATATATTAAAGACTATAGGAATGAGGAATAAAAAAAAATAATTATCTACATTAATTATGTTTTTTTTTTTAATGAAACATTTCATTTCTTAATGATCCATTATTGCAAAACTGTTACCGATACGAAACAGCAGATAAAAATGTATTTTGTAGCTTTCAAATATTTTCTTTCTGTTGCTTCATTTTATTTCGTATGTAATTATCGATTAATGATGGTGCGACAATTATTTATTCCTTTTTTTCCCCCGTGCATCGCAAAATAATTTTGTAAGTCCTGTCAGGAACAGATTTAATGATAAAACTTCTTTTCCCCGCACAGAGAAAAACATAATCACAGAAACTATCAGCATTTTTAGTCATAGGTAATGCAGTTTTTACTTCCCGTACCCTCCATCCTGCTAAAAGAAATTCAACCTTAAAAATGCTTCATTTTTTTCCCGGTACGATCCATTTTTTATTCTTTATTTTATTTTTTTTATTATGAAATTTCTCCTAGCATCGGTCTAATCAGCCAATCGCGGGCTGCAGTCGGTTCATTAAAATATTCAGGAAAGCAGGAAATAAATTTGCCGCTCTTTGATATATACATATATGTATATGCATTTTAGAGTTTTAATTTTTTTCGTTGAATATCTGAAATACCCTTTCACAAATGAAAAAAAAAAAAAGTTTAGTAATTATACGGACAAAGCCGGCTCCGAAAAATATATATTCCGTACTAGCTCAGTTAAAAATACTTTCTTTTTTATTTTGGACCTAAATAATGAAATGAGATTTTTCTCTCGAGATTTTTCGAAATTACGTTTTATAATTGCAAAAAGCAAGTTGCTCCGAGAGAAAATTTCTTTATTTTGAATTATTTCTTTCTCCCCATTCCCTCACATTTTAACTCTTTTTTTCTTCTCTTGTTTATTACTTTAGGTTCAATATATTTTAATCATCAATGCATTTCTTCTAAAAAAAAAAACCTTTCAGCGCTTTTAAAGTACACAAATTTTCTTTTTTCATTAAGAAATACGCCAAAGTATAATAATGACGCAGTGCCTATTTCCTTCTAAATCCATTATTTTTCTAAACTTTTTTTTTTCTTAAATATCTTAAAATAATGAATATATTTCACCATCTGAATTTTTAAAACAAGCGAATACTATTTTAACAACAAAATTAAGCTTAATTCGGAATTTTTAATGCTTGGACGAACAATTTATCTAAAAAAAAAGAAGCAAAAAACCAGAGGCAAAAAAGACCCTCCAGATGTTGAAGAGGGCGTTCTGGAATAAATTGATTCTAAAAACAAATTATTTTTTCTTCGAGTGGTTAATTTGTAACAGTATGTTTTCATTCGAAAAACATTCATTTAATTATTGAGATTTTTAATAAATTTTGATGGAAAATATTGCAAGAACGCGGAGATACTGAATCTTGTGCGATGTGGGTTCGATACATCTGCAGTGCTTGGGGCAATGGAGTGATCCTGTAATGTAATTTAAAAAGATCAGAAATGCAGTAATCCAATTTTAAACAATGAATGTTCTCTCGGTTGGCAAATATTGCAGCGGATAATTGAATTTATTGAAAAGTACCCGGATATTAAAATACAAGATATTATACGCATTAAATCTTTGGGATCCAGTTCCATGAAATGTTCTCTTGCTGATTAAATAATTATACTAGTTATTTTAATGTTAATGTGATGAAATATTATTTCTTAAATTCGTAATTACATAATTTCGTAAAATTATGCATTTTAATGAAATCATTTTCAGTACAATAATTGGCTACTGAATTCAGTTGATTATATGTTTAATTAGATTGATTTTAAAACATTTCTGTATATGATATTTCTGTGTTTTTCCTCATCGTATTCCATTGTGATTTTTCCATTGTGATTCCATTGTGTATTTAATATTTCTAAAATATAAAAAAATTAAGAAAAATTCCGCCAACTTGATCTTTTAAACGACAAAAATAAAAATGCACCACCATAAATTACGGAAATAGTTCGAAATATAAGTCATATAAATCATAAGTCATGTATCATGTCATACATAATTAAATACGTATACTAGTTGTTTTAATGTTAATGTGGTGAAATTTTATTTTTTTAATTAATTACAGAATTTTGTTAAATGATGCATTTTACTAAAATTAATTTAATTCCATTAATTAGCTACTGAATTTAGTTCATTATATTTTAATTAGATTAATTTTAAAACATTTCTATACTACAAACAAAATACCTTTTGAAGGTTCCATATGAAATTAGATAATTAACTATACGTAGAAATTCAAGAAATTAAAAAAAAAGAAAATACCAATTGAAAGATTTAACAAGAACGAAAAATCATGCGTCAAGCATAGATTATGTAACCCTTTCCAACGCTTACAAAATAATTTTACAAATCATTACCGTTTAATAAGCTGAAAGATAACATCTAAGTAAACAATTTGGAAAATGCATAACATACTTAAAAACGTCAATTCAGGAATTTCGAACATATACAATATTCGGAAAAATATCCGAATATTTTTATTCAGCCCTGTATATGATCTATAGATTTGTATATATACTTACATAGGATGCTAAATTTTAGTTTAGTTAGGAAACACGTAGCACAGTTTAAAATTCTCCTTCTGGAGTTTCTGATGTCAATAAACGGAAATGTGTTCGCGAACTTTTGTGCTACCCTGTATAGGATCTACAGAATTTATACAGACCAAGTAATAGACAAAAAGTGAGTTAAATTTAAAATCGCGTTCAGCAACTTAAAACGCACTTCCAGGAATTATTGTTAACAGACAGTAGAGAATTCTTTTGTGAGTCCCTGTAAATGAACGATGACTGCTATACACACAATATTCTGTAGTAGGTCTCTCGTAATGCACCTTAGTGATATATATATAAATTTCAATGTGTTTAAATTAGTGAAACATTATTTAATTAAACCGCAAACGATTTTTCTCCATAGACGTAATGTAACGGATTTCTTTTGACTGTCCCTGTGAAGTAACTATAAGTGCTATGCACAGCATATTCCATATTAAGCTTCTTGTAATGCACCTTAGTGATATATATCAATTACAATGTGTTTGAAATTATGTAACATCATTAAAATAAACAGCAAAAGATTTTTCCCCATAGACCGTAATGTAACGGAATTCTTTTGAGACAAACCGAAGTCATAAACACTTTTCAACTAGGTTGGAAAGTGTTAAAAACTAACAAAGATTTTTACTACACTTTCATAAATTATTTCCTGTATATACATATTTTCTAAATGTATCGTTTCATGTATGATATAAGAAGTGCAAATTAAATGTACTGATGCAAATTACACACTGACTTACTAAAATATTATGTCATCAGAGTTTTACGTTTTTTCTTTCGTTATTTATTTTATTATTTATGGTTGAATCGTTGTTAAATTATTTGTTGTTTAATTAAATAATAATTTTTTGCATATTACATGATGTTGGTTTTATGAAAATTGTTTTAATACGTTATGTTTAAAAATAATAACTTTTTAATTAATTTAATTTATTAATTAAAGCACGATAGAAATATGCAGTAATCGAAATTTCACTAACTAAATTAGGTAATAAGTAAAAGGTGAAAAATAAAATAAACTTTTCTTAATGCATTTTTATCAGTAGTTTTAATTTCATGACTCAAAAACTATATATTGATAAGTTAAGAAAACTTTAAACATAAAAGTGAAAGCTGTCAATTATTTAACGAAATACTCATATTTCAAATGTTAACTTTGAAAGAAGACTTTTCACAGAAAATCAGCATAGAATAATAAACTAAATTAATGAAAATAATAAATAAATAAAGTGCTACGCGTTTTAAACTACTGTATGCTTCTTTCTGAAGTTAAAAATTGAACAAACTGTACGTATAAAATTAGGAGAATCAGGGATATCTCTTACAATAATAGAATAAGACACACGAAGATAAAAAAAAAATAATAATAATAAAAAATAAATAAATAAATAAATAATAAATAAAAAATCTGAGCACGAGTCATATTTCTATAGTTTTAATGTCGTAGGATAAAGCTGTATTGTCTGTAGGTCAAATTTTCTTGTTTATGATTTTCTATACTGTTACTATTACAGTTAGATTTTCCTGAAGGGTAAATATATTTATTTTGGAGAATTAAAAACTGCTGTGTAAAACTTTTGTGGGGAATATTGTGCACTGTAGTACGATTCTAGTTTAAATATATTTATGCGGGAGGGAGTTTTTGAGTGCTCTTTGAAAAATAGTAATTAAATAATAATTCAAAATATTAATGAAGGGAGTTTAAAATAATTTTGAGGATAAAGTTTTTTCTATAACATACTATAAGATGATGTTTTATTTTTAGATGTGAATGAATTTTTTAAAAGTATTAAAAATACTCTTTGATAGGATAGGACACACACACACACACACACACATACAAAAAAAAAAAAAAAAAAAAAAAATCTGAGCACGAGTCATAATTCTATAGTTTTAATGTCGTAGGATAAAGCTGTTTGTATTGTCAGGCCAAATTTTCTTATTTATGATTTTCTATACTACTATTATTACAGTTACATTTTCCTGAAGGGTATATATATATATCTTGGAGAATTAGAAAATGCGGTGCAAAAATTTTGTGGGGAATATTGTGTACTGTTGTACGATACTAATTTAAATATATTTATGCGGGAGTTTTTGAGTACTCTTTGAAAAATAGTTATTAAAATAATAATTAACAATATTAATGAAGGGAGTTTAAAATAATTTTAAGGGTAAAGTTTTTCCTTTAACTTACTAGTCTAAGGTGAAACTTTATTTTTAGATGTGAATGAAATTTTTTTAAATATTATTTAAAAATAATAATTAAGAGATGATCGGACTTAATATTTTTTGGGGGGGTAGAGATGGGTTAATATTGAATTTTAATTGAATATCTTAATAAATATAATTCGATACAAGTTTTGCTAAAATAGAAATTATACTAAAAATACAGGGTCCCCGTATAAGATGTTTGAATTATACTGCACTAAAGTGTTATCCCACCCCTATTTTTACAGAGGTCTCTTCGATATAATTTGGGCTAACACTACAGATTACTCTTCAAAAATACAGAGTGCCCACAAAAAGGATACTTAATGAATGAAAACTTCTAATGTTAATGCAAAATAGGATCTATAGTAAGTATCAAATAAAATAAAATAAATAAACAAGAAGGAAAAATCATGCGTATCGGTATAGTTTATGAAACACTTTCCAACGCCATCGGAATGTTGTGTGAAATAAGTTAATAATATAAAACATAATTTTTTAGTTTTGTTTTACCGTCTAATGCAAAAGTGACAGTCAGATTTTACTTTTAAATGATTAAATTTGTGGACGGTTCAGTTAGGTGGGTTAAAATATTTGTGAAAGGTCTATTTTTAAGACTAAATATTGTGTGAAGGGACCTGTTTTAAGGTGAAAAGTTTTCTGAAGGGCCCTGTTTTAAGGTGCAAAGTTTTGTGAAGGCTTTGAGGGTTTTGAAATGAAAAGCGACTTAAGGACGGTGTTAGATTTAGATTAGCAGAATAAATAAATAATAAATAACTGTAATTAATATATATACATAATTATTTTATAAGATTATTGAAAGTCTCAATACGAACCTCTCCATTTATTTTTTTCTTTCATTTGATTTTCATTGCTTCATTGACTCTAAATACAAAATTTATTTGCTCTTTCTTCAAAACATATTCAATTTGAGTTAAATGCGTTCGAGGGCTGGGCCATTATTGAGAAACATAATTTGAAAAATGGGTGATACTGCGGCTAAAACTAATACAAAAATGTTTTTAATTAAATTAACATGCAATTCATTCTGATGGAACGTATCTTTTAACCATTTTAGCTGAACTTGATATTTTTTATGTTCAACATAAAAGGAAAATATGCCTTTTCATTGACAAATTTCAGTTTAGCGCCAAACTGAGGTATTATATAGTTAACCTAATCTTGTTTTTAATATTGTTTTTGTTATTTTAAATTTGCTCTTGCTAGTCTATTGTCAACTGTGGTAAACCTACCTCTAGTTACATTGCTGGTGTTGGTTTATGTTTGTTACTGCCGATTGTCTGAGTCGTGGATTTAGAACGAGAGGAAGAATGTCCTACATAGGGGGTCTTTCTAAGGGAACCTAACCCGTATTTATTCAACGTTAAAAAAATCACGAAAAACTCCGAACCGTTAAGCCAACAAGCACGACATGGGTACGAACCCAGCACCTCCCGTCTACAAGCTTTGAGAACAGAACCTTTCAGTCACTGATAAGGACCACATTATTGTAAGATAATCGTTCATTGCTGAGATATATCTTTTTAAAAAATCATCCTTAAAAATTATTTAAAGTGATTAAATTGAGCTAGAGTTTTTGAAAGAATTTCATTCGAAAGTACATTTTTTCCCTATTTGTGAATGTAATCACAATAACTCATTGCATATTTAATAAGCATCGCATATTTTGGAATATTGTCATGCTATTAAATAATTAATGTATAAAATAAATTTCCAGTTATCACACAACATTCGTAAAACATTATAAAAATTAATTTTAGATGATAAATTCAATTTGCAAGAGATTTGCAACGTCGCAAATACAAACATTACGTGCTCATAAGCATGTACAAACTTTTACGACAATATTTCTATATTTAAATTTTAAAACTGTATTCTACGTAATAACTCATAATATTTATTTAACGTTATTTATTAATTATTGAAATATAATAAAATTTAAATGATGTGATATTTAGAAGTGATGTATGAGATATAAAAATTTGGAAATCGATTTTTGCCAGCTGTCAAAAAGTTTCCTACACATTTTTAACAGAAAAGTCCGTACTAAAAATAAATAAATAAATAAATAATAAAAAATAAATAAAAAACAATAATAATAAAGACTTTGTTACTATTAGTAATAAAACGATAATTTATTAACGAGAACAACAATGTTTTTTAGATATGCATAAATTATATCATTGCCTTGCTAGTATTTAGCATACATGAAATTAATTAAAAAAATATTTTTAACTTTAATTATTAATTACCTATTTATTTATTTACTTATTTCATTTCATTTTAATTTTTACTTTATTTAATTTAATTTAATTTTTATTTTAATTTTTACTTTATATATATATATATATATATATATATATATATATATATATATATATATGTACAACATATATATCACATATATATATATATGTGTGTGTGTGTGTGTGTGTGTGTGTGTGTGTGTGTGTGTGTGTGTGAGAGAGAGGGGATTCAACCATGCGGCTTCTATTTATTAATTTTCAGTAATAGCAATATTGATTAAGATTGAATAATTCAATTTAATTCAAAATATGTATCTGCTTTATTTTGGGACTTTTATAAGTTAGAATATGAATCAGGAAGTTATAAGAAACATAAATAGTTGTTCTAAATTACCCTTAATTTGGAATTAATTTTAGCCCTTCTCATTCATTTAAGTCTCATGTTCGTCTAATGCTCTATAAGAATGCAGTTTACTCAAAATGTGGCTCAATTAGTAATTGTTTAATTATCTCTACACTGCAAAAAATAATTGCTGATTTTACAGTATAAAACTGGCACCCCAGCTGCCAGTATTATACCGTAAAATTAACAGTATTACTGCTTGCACGGCAGCGTATTACTGCTTATTTTACTGTTTAATACTGTTAATTTTACGTTATAATACTGGCAGCTGGGTGCCAGTTTTATACTGTAAAATCAACAATTATTTTTTGCAGTGTAGCCAACATCATTTTTAAATCCAAGATCATCTTATTAGTATTTAGAATGTTATGGGAGTTTGTCAAGTTCCTACTTTTCATATTAGTTTATTCTGAATACATAGCCATTTCAAATTCTGGATAGCCTTTTGTCTATGTGTGCTAGACTTTGGTGAAGTTCACTACTTTGAACTCTATTATGCTCTATAGCCAAAATTATTTTTAATGCCAGCTTACTTATGTTGTCAAGTAAAAACGGTTGGTCAGGTTTCTATTTTTCACACTATTTTGTTCTGTAGCTAACGTTATTTTGAATTCTGAATGGTCATTTCATTTTCTTGGTGTTCGAAATAGTTTCAAATCGTTATTGTAATATTGTTGATTTAATACTTTGATGTTTTAATTTTTTTTTTAATGTAGAGCCACAATATCACTTGGAATATTACCAGAGATTGAGTATTAGTCTTGTTTTATATCCAATATTTACTTTATAATCAAAATTTTATCAACTTGATTTTAGTTTAAAAGGTGTAGTATAATGTAGTTTCTTTCAAATTTAACTTCTGTTGATTAACAAAATTTAAATTTAATATTTCATAAGATTTTCTGAAAACGTTTGCAAAATATTCTTCGAAATCATTATGAAATTTATATTAAATTCAGCCATTGTATTATGCTACAAAACAATAGAAGATTAATTAATAACATGATAAATACCCGAGTGATTATAGAAACAACAATATCAACTTTTAAAATATTACAAAAATATTAGACTAGTAATATGCATTATAATTCCCAAAATTGGGATAATTAAAATTAGAAAACTATATTCTTAATTAATGACTACTAATATTTATTTAAAATTATTTATTATATTTAAGCATTGCATATTTTGGAATATTGTCATGCTATTAAATAAGTAATGTATAAAATAAACTTCCAGTTATCACACAACATTCGTAAAACATTATAAAAATTAATTTTAGATGATAAATTCAATTTGTATGAGATTTGAAAACGTCGAAAAAACAAACATTACGTGCTCATAAGTATGTACAAACTTTTACGTCAGTATTTCCATATTTAAATTTTAAAAGTATATTCTCAGCAATAACTGATAATATTTCTTTAACGTTATTTATTAATTGTTGATTTTTTTATTTAACACTTTCAGAATTATTAATATACATATATAATACATGGGAAAGAAATTGAATTTTGATTATCTTTCTTGCATTTAAATTAATTTAAAAATTAATTAGTTTAAATTTAACTTAAATTAATTATCTTAATTTAAATTTAATTTAACTTCAATATTTAAATTTTGAAAGAGTGATCTGCCAATGATTGCTACCATTTGTGTAATTATTATATATTTTATATCATTGCAAAGGTGAAAACCTATTGCTGCGCCAGTCTCTAGGAAAATTTAAAATTTCATATATAAGACTAACAATAATTTCTCTCTGTATTTTTTTCATTTTTGTTATTACGATATGTGCGAAAAAGTTTCGCTTGACTAATTTAAGAGAAAGTTAAATTGTTAATTACCTACATTTACATGATAGACAAAGTTAGATAATTTTCTTTGTGTGTAATTATTGTTTTAATATAGAGATCAACTTAATTATGAAACTATTGAAATTGGTAAAACAATTATGAAAAACAATCGATGGTGGTCTACTATACTTTTAATTTTTAGTTCTGTAATTTAGTGTTCCGATAAAATAAAAAAACAGCCTCACAGTGTTGAATTGAAAATGTTAAGGGTCCTCTCCCTTTGCGCGAAAACATACGCTTGCTAATGTTAATCCTATGGGGCATTATTTTTCTAATATCTCGTTTGTATTTCAATACTTTTGAAGATTTTTTTTTCTTGCATTAGATAGTTGAGATCAATTTCTATTTAAGCCGTTGATTACTTTTTCGATTTTCTTTGCGGATTTTTTTTACGAAGATACTTTCACTTTCGGAATCGGTTTCCTTAGTTATTATGAAAAATGTCTTTGTTCCTTAGTAATTGTAAAGCAATGTATAAGTAATATAGTCCTCTTTAAACTCTGATATTCCATTCCAAATGATTCTGAAAAGCTGTTTTTTTTTTTTCTTCTCAGATAGTTGCACTAAACTTGAGTTTTACTAATCATTTAAAATGTCATAAAATGTCATAAAATGTCATAAAAAATTAAATTAATTTAAGTATAAAAAATATAAGAGGGGGGAAGAAATATTTGAATAATAGTTTTCTTCTCGAAACTGAAATGGGCATGTTTCGGTCATCCGAATAAATTTTATTATTATATATTTCATTTATTGACATTAAAGAGCTCTTAAAAAATATTTACATTTTCAACAATGAATTCTTAGTGAGAGGTCTTTTTAGTAATCTTAACGCAAAGACAAAGCAAAGACAATGGGTTATTGTTGATTCAATATTCAAGGGCCTGATTACAACAGGGAGATTCGGGGCACGAGATCAGAGCCCCGATTTGCTTGGAGACACCAGTTGCACTTTATGTACTAACTAAAAAATGCACATTAAAATAACTTCATATTTAAATTTAACATAAACAATTAATTATATATTTTCGAAATCTCAGAACCGTCTTAGGGTTTGACATTGAGAAGATCATAGCAATGAGGAATTTCTTAACAGTCAATTTTTACTTTAAAAAACTAAATATTGTTACACTATGAGGCACCTTTACAAATCTTTGATTATGAAATTTGGATACACATTTACTTTTCTTTAACATTAAAATATGTTTTAAAATATAAACTACTCATAATTTATATTATAAAGCAAAACAATGTACGTAAGTAACGCTGACGTCATTTCGACGGTGGCAACGACCTCACCAATAAATTTTGCTTTTACTGCAATTTTTGAAACTTTTATACGTCGCACAGTTTCAATTTTTACACCGACGAATAGAAAACAAATCTACTTTTAAATGCAATTGCTTGAAAACTGTATCTCAATTTGCTGATTTTTTAAATTATTATTTAAGCATGAATATTTTTAAATCTCCGTACAACTCAATTACAAAAGATTAACTCATTTGCACTTAAAACAATGTAAATAATTTGTCTGTTTCCATGTAACATTCCATAGCTAAATTGCCAAACAAAATTAAAACTTCACAAAAAAATAAATAAAACAGAATTTAACAGGTATGTAATCAAACTACGAGCTTAAATGCTAAAACAGTAAGAATGACAAACGTTATATAAATAGTGAAATGTTTTTATCTGCATGTTTGGCATGCGGCTAATACGAAAGTAGCAAAAATGATTTTTGTATATCGGACATATTTGACCCATAGATATAGAAACAACTATATTACTTATATCTATATGCTTTAACTTGAGTAGCCCGAGTTGGATCAGCTGTTTCTTTTTAATTTATGATTATAATGAATGAATTTCGTAAATTATTTAGAGTAGAGAGGCTTCGACATAGAATGTGTAATCAGAGCCCCAAATTAGACTTTTAAATTTATTAGGACAAAAGTTAATTAGGTTCCGCAATATTCTAATTTGCTAACTCCAATGTAAACATCACAGAAATGTTTATATTTCGTTAAAAAAAAAAATCCATTTGCATGCTATTTAAAAAAACTGCTGTAACTGAAATTGAAATAATGATAATACTTTACTTAATTAATAATCTATAAAGAAATTACATGTGAGAATAATTAGGAGAATATCTATTTTTTTTAATTTTATAAAGCAAAGAAGAAAAGTATCAAATGATTTAGTGTATTTACTATAGATGACAAAAGTCTTGAATCGCATCATTAATTTTCTTTTACAAAAGTTATCAGAATAAAATAATAAGAACTATGTAACTTCAAATATATGAATAAGTAAATTGGAAATTTTTTTTTGCATTTTATTAGTTAGCTATTAAGTTATAATTATCCAACTCTATAGATTATTTTCATGATTTCTTGCTTTAATCAATGTATTATTAAACTACTTTTTTAAATAGATATGAATGTCTCAACTATTTTAATTGCAAATTGTTAATATTATTTTAATATTTATAATAAAACATTTGTTAAATATATTTCTTTATATATTTAAAATAAAAAATGTGATTGGTTTCATGTTTATAAACAGACATTTTTATTATGATAAGCATAAACAAGCTCGATCATTGACAAGTGAGACAACAAGATTTCGATTTGGAATTTTTTTTTCGCATTTATATTACACAGTAAGAACCTGTACGAAAATTAACAAATTTATTTTAAAATGCTATTAGGAAATAAAATAAAACTATTTTTCTTTAAAATGGGTCATAAATAGAACGATTAAACTGCTCTAAAGGTTGTTCTTGAAAAATATAGCATTTTGTGTGTGTGTGTGTGTGTGTGTGTGTGTGTGTGTGTGTGTGTGTGTGTGTGTGTGTGTGTGTGTGTGTGTGTTTATTTTGTTTTGTTTAATTATTGTTTCAGAAAGTTTATAAAATTATTGGCAAAATCACTGCAGGCAAATAAATAATTCCAAAAATGCGCTTTTTTTAGTCTAGAGGGGCAGGGAGTGGAGGAAAGCTGAGAAACAAAAACACACAGAAAAAAGTAACTAAAAATACTAAACAGTTCTACTGTTAAATTTCAATTACTTTTTCTACAAGCAGGAAGAAATTATAACAAATTTACAACAGGCTTTTGTATACCTCTCAAGATGCTTACATAATTTTTAATTACACTTTAACTGAACATTTTAAACATGCTCAATAATCATCCCGCTTTGTAAAAATTGGTTGTTCTGAAAATTACAGAGACTTATGACTCTTTAAAATTAAAAAAACTTCAAGTTTTGATATATATATATAAAAGAGAAATCATTTATGAAAAATTTAAAGCAAGTCAGGTAGTTAAAAAACTTTTTAATATTTTTTCATAAAATTTTCAGGAAATATAGTGTATGGTTCGATTTATAAAGTGAACTTAAATTTTCATCTTTTTTCTGTTGAAAAGCTTCCCTTGCTGTTATATTGCTAAAATTTTGAAAATTTTCTATAAGCAACATACAGTTTTATTTTTAAAATATAACAAGAACGAAAAATCATGCGTCAAGCATAGATTATGTAGCACTTTCCAACGCTTCCAAAATAATTTCACAAAACATACCGTTTAATAAGCTAAAAGATAACATCTAAGTAAACAATTTGGAAAACGCATAACATATTTAAAAACATAATTTCAGGAATTTCCAACAGATACAATATTCGGAAAAATATCCGAATACTTTTATTCTGCCCTGTATATGATCTATAGATTTGTATATGCTAGGATGCTAAATTTTAGTTTAGTTAGGAAACGCGTAGCACAGTTTAAAATTATCTTCCTGGAGTTTCTGTCAATAAACGGAAATGTGTTCGCGAAATTTTGTGCTGCCCTGTATAGGATCTACAGAATTTATACACACCACGTAATAGACAAAAAGCGAGTTAAAATTAAAATCGCGTTTAGTAACTTAAAACGCACTTCCAGGAATTAGTGTTAACAGACAGTAGATAATTCTTTTGTGTGTCCCTGTAAATGAACGATGACTGCTATACACACACTATTCTGTAGTAAGCCTCTTGTAATGCACCTTAGATATATATATATAAATTTCAATGCGTTTAAAATAGTGAAACATTATTTAAATAAACCGCAGACGATTTTTCTCCATAGACGTCATGTAACGGAATTCTTTTGACTGTCCCTGTAAAGTAACTATAAGTGCTATGCACACCCTATTCCATATTAAGCTTCTTCTAATGCACCTTAGTGATATATATAAATTTCAATGCGTTTAAAATACTGAAACATTATTTAAATAAACCGCAAATGATTTTTCCCCATAGACCGCAATGTAACGGAATTCTTTTGAGTGTCCCTGTAATAAAACTATAAGTGCTACACACTTCCGTTGAAATAGGGAACATGCTATAGATAACGACAATAAGATATAAAAATTGCAGAGCAATCCGAGCATATTTACGGGAGTTAGAGCACGGACAGACGGCAGACGGCCAGACGGCCAGACAAACCGAAGTCATAAGCACTTTTCAACTAGGTTGGAAAGTGCTAAAAATGCTATAAATAAACAATTTTTTAGGTTCAGTGTAAGCACAAGACTCTCGTTTATAATTAGATAACACAAATTTTGTTTTGTTTTCAGAAATTCTTTTGTAATCATGCGCTCAACCTTTTTCTGCTCGATAAATATCTAACAGTTTAAAAACCTCTATAAAAACAAATTTTCCACATTATGATCTGGAAAAAAAAAAGAAAAGAAAAAGAAATGAAATAAGAAATATGTATCGAATTTTGCCTTTAAAAATTATGTTTTTGTAATGTGTATAGTACTTTTTTATAAAATGGCAAAAATGGTATGGTCAATTTTTTTTTTCACTTTTCGACATTTTAAAACTTATATTTCCCTTTAAAACAATTTAGAGTAATCGTCCGTAATTATATAATCACAGTGCTTTGTTTTCAAAGCACTTTGTGCTGAATTTCTGTCCTTTTAAGCTGACATTACTTTGCTTGAATCATTTTGTCGAAACTTTGTATTTTCTACGCGATTGGTATTTGGTAAGGTACTATAAGCCTCATCCCTGTTGACATATAGATTCTACTGCTTGAAAAAGAAAATCCAAATTTAAAATCTACAAAAAAAAAAAAAAAAAAAAAAAAGAAAGAAAGAAAGAAAGAAAAGAAAAGAAAGAAAGAAAAGAAAAGAAAGAAAGAATTGAAAAACAAATCAGGCTAAGGAAAATTTAGAAGATACGTGGATTTGGATACTTTGAATATCGAAACATTTATAGCCGTACGCAGCAGCTACCAACACACAAACAAATTGAGACATATTATGTATATATGTTTCTTATAAAAGTAGGAAGAAAGTGCCATATATAATGTAGCAATAGGGATTTGCTGAAAATCTGGTTAAATTGTTATCTTCTGTAAACAAACAATTTCAATATATAAATGCGGAAAATGTACTGGCAATCCGATTGCCATTACATTTTCTGTATTTTTGAGGATTTTTCATTTCTTTTGTAACTCAGGAGCATCTTGTTGAGAGTCTGCATAAGATTAATGAATTTCAGCTGCCAATTAGTGTATTGAAAGTGTTTAACATTTATCGACGTCTATTTCTTGATGTAACTGTGTCCATTTCCAAAATAAATTCAATGAATCTCGAAGTTTTCACTGACTTATGGAGACTAGTGTGAACATAAGCGTATTTTGGTAACTTTTTACTTGTCGTAGTCCAAATAGTGTTTTTTAACACTTTCCCTAACATATTTGAAGAGTATTTATGACTTCAGCTTGTCTGGCCGATTATTTATTTATCTGCCTGTCTGGCCGATTGTTTATTTATCTGCCTGTCTGGCCGTCTGTGTGGGTATCTGTCTGTCTATACTCTAACTTACGTAAATATACTTGAATTACTATTAGCTTGATATATGTTATTGAGGTTTACCATAGGACATTCCCTATTGAAAATGGAATGTGTAACGTTTATGGTTCGCTTACAGGGGTACACAAAAGTGTTACATTATGGTGTATGGGGGAAAATCGCTTACATTGTACTTTACTCAATATAATCTATTTCAAACAAAATGAAATTGATATGTATTAAAGTGCAATACAACATTCTTTCTGTGGAATATGGAGAACATAGCAAGGGCACACCAAAGGAATCCGTTCCATTATGGCTTAAGGCTGAAAATCCTTAGTAGTATTTTTTAAAGATGTTACACTATTTCAAGGATAAGGAAGTTTATGTGTATTGCTGAGGAGCACTAAAAGATGCTTACTGTAGATATGGAGTGCATAGCGTTTCACGTACTGGCACAAAAAAAGAATTCGGTTACAATACTCTCTATGACCGAAAATTGCTGGACAAGAGTTTGCATATGCGGTATTCATTTTTAAACTTAAACAAATGTTAATACATTACGTGGCGTGTATAAATTCTTTAGCTCCTATATATCTCCTCCTGCGCAAAAAATAAAAATCGTAAGCATTACTGCCTGTGGGCGGGAATTTTTTAGAGGTTTTTTTAATTGTGTGATACATTTTCCATCTTAACTATATTTAATAATACTAAGATATGTTTGTAGAATATGCATAAATTCATATACAGGGTTAAGCAAAAAGCTTAGTATATTGTCGTCTATGAATGGTAATTTCTGGAAGTGCGATTTTAGTTGTGTTATGCCTTTCCTAGCTGAATTAAATTTTAGCTTAATATGTGATGTGTAAAACAATCTGTAGATCATATACAGGGCTTCACTAAAAATGTCGAGTTATCTTCTATGGGCGGTAAATTCTAAAAATAATTTTTCAAATGTGTTATGCGTTTTACACAGCTGAATTACATCGTAGCAAACCATGTCATGTGGTATACATACAAATCTATAGACCATATATACGGCAGCTTAAAATTATCCGAATATTTTACTGATTTTGAGCGCTAATTGCTAAAATTGAGTGTTCACCTATGTTATGCGTTTTCTAAATTGGTTATTTAGATTTCTTTTAACTTTATTAAATAGTGAGGTTACGTTACAGTATTCTGGAAGTGTTGGAAAGTGTTTCATAACACTGGACAACAATGGTTCTGTTCCAGAACTAAAATTAATTAATCCTAGATCGGTTTCTTGCGTTGATTCCGAATATACTTTCAGTTTTTCTCTAGGTCGTTCAGATTTTGAGAAATTTTCATATTTATGTTTTTGCAAATTTAACCTCTTTTGTGCCGTTTTATGCAAATTTTAGGTGCAATAAATATCAGATTGAATTATCTTTTTTACACTGTAAAAAAAACGGAAGAAAAAACTGCAAAAAAGGCTGTTAATATTTCACCTAGCAATCAAACACAGCTCTTTCGTTAATTTACAGTGATTACAGCTGTATAGATAGCGACATCTGTCGGCGTTGTTGTCATTATCTCAAACGATGGGAATAAACACATTTAGGTCAGCGGCAGGTGCAGTCCAATAATGAAGTGACGCTTCGATTCTACGAGAAATGGCCGCCATTAGGAGCGAGCCTAGAAAGTTGTAACAATTACACCTGATAATGGATTACAAACATATTTCAAAGAGTAAAAGTAAGTTTTATCTTTGTTTTCTTATATTATTGTTTTAATAATATCATATAAATTCTGTTATATATTTATACGATACTAATTTTGTTTTTAAACCACGTGTATATCACGGCAGGAACTTTCACGTCATTTGTCTAAAATAAATATTTTGTTTTAAATCGTAAAAATAGATGATTTTGCTTAGGGGATGTTGTTTTGTTGGGGGAGATGTTGGGGATGTTGATTTAGTTATGTTGTTTTTTACTTTACCTCAGTATGTTCTTCTAGAACTTTGTTATTATTACGTATAATTTGAGTTTAAGTATCACAGGGAAACTTTATGCAAGCATTTTTTTTTTTTTTTTAAACAAGATCCCTGTTTTTAGCTATGCCTTATTACGCTATTATATATTTTTCAAAACTCCAGTTCATACGTTCGCATTCGAATAGACTTTCTAAATCCTATAAATATTTTACCAGCTACAGTTTTCGGTTCACTTTGGACAGTAATTTAAGTATTTTTATTTATTTAATATATTTAGCCGATATTTCGAACAGTGATTTATTTTCCATTTTCAAATCATTTATTATGAGTAATCTGGATGCACTATTTTATCAATTCCTAAAATATTCCTTGTTTGTTTACTGTCGCAGCAGTAATTTGCAGCAACTCGTTTAATGTTTTTGTCCATTATCTATTTATTTTTTACGCTTAATTTTAAAGTTTTTATGTGAACAGATTTTTTTTATTATTATTTTATTCTACGTTTCTTGAACTCATAAGTGTTTTTTTTTTTCTCCCCGTGTTCATTTTTCAATCAGACCTGATATTTATGGAATTAAATGTAAACTTATAAAATTATCTTAGCATAAAATAAGTTTTTTATCAATATAAAGTTTCCATATCAGCAAGTTGCGTACAATAAGGTCTTGTTATTAATTATATATGAATGATAGTTTAAATATCAGAAAGTTTTGCATGTTCGTGTTGAGGGGTGGAGGAAATAATGGCTACATTGAATAAACAAAAATATTTAAATAGATACAAAAAATAACCCTAAATTTGTTGGAGGAAAAAAAATATATATATGCATGATTTAAATTAGTGGGTATTTTCAAATACAAACAAACGGTCAAACAAAGTCCTGTAAAGAAATACTGAATAATTAATTAAAAGCTAGATAAAGTAAAATCTTCCTTTGTTATGATTTATTGAAAAAACATTTTATCTCTATAGGCAAATGACTAAAATTTTTGTGGGTGATATACTTGACCAAAAACCGAAATTTGTATCGTATATATGTATAACAGAATCTATTATATAATAATGATATTAAAATAATGATATAAGTAAACAAAAAGGTAATACTTAGTGCCCAAAGTCTTTGAAATATGTCTCAGGTTAAAATAAGAAAAAAAAAAAAACAATACACGGAGAGGGAGGGGAGTGGGGGTAAAATATCAACAACAAATGCTATAAGTTTTACAGTGATTCTGTTAAAATTGCATTAAAATTAACAGCAAAAACGGCTGTAAAATTAACAAATCTGCTGTAAAATAAAAAAAACTGAACTGCTGTAAAATTAACTGCAAAAAATGCTGTGAATTTACAAAAGTGCTGTTTATCCATGAAAAACAAAACTGCTGTAAATTCACAGCAAAATATGCTGGCACCCATATTGCCAGCATTTTTTGCTGTAAAAATACTGTGATTTTTTTTACAGTGTAGATAATGACTACTGGACCATTTGCTTCAGATAAATGTCGCAGTCTGCATATTCTTAACATTTACCTGTCAGTTATTAAGCCTTAATAACACGCCTTAATGCAGCAATGTTTATATTAATTTCAACTTTAAAGTAGTTGCCACAAAATTGACGTAATGCTCTTCTAGATTAAACCCAAACAGCACACACCCATCTATAAGACATCTACAAGCTGTAAACCCCAAAAAACCGACACATCTATAAGAAGTCTATAAATATCCATGATACACCCTTTTCACCTCTTATGGAGATGTTATGTGTGATCTCTCTGAGTTCTATTAGACGTCCAAGATATCCAGGTAGTCTATAAGACCACGTCTATAAGACGTCCAAGCATAGATCACTTTTCAACATGGAGTACTTCTTATAGATGTACTTAAGACTTGGATTGTAGATATCTAGGTACATCTGATATGCATCTATAAGACGTCTATTTACTGATATTCAGTATTTCTTATAGATATACTTAAGATATGCAAGAAATTTCATCAGAAATACAGCCTTGGGCAAAAGTATTGATCACCCCATATTTATAATATATTTGTAAAAATTATAGTTAGATACAAATATTAAATTGTATACAATTATGAATTTTCTCTTTAAGAAATGTTGGCAAAAAAAAAATAGCAAACGAATAATTCATTTTTTAATAAAGCTATTTTCTTTAAAAAACATTTTTTTAATATTTAATTTTGCTTTCTGGAAGTTTTGTTAGCCAGTTAATAAATAATCAAGAAAATAATTCTTGGATGAAAAGTCAAAATAAAGAGCTTAGTCTTCAAAAATAAAAATAAAGAAATCTCATGTAAAAAAAAAAAAAAAAAAAAAAAAAAAAAAAAAACATTTTTACATAATTTTTAACATGTGTTAATAATAAAAAAAAATTAATTATTTACACTGCTGAAAAGTTTTATATTTTGGCTTTTACTACAAGAAAAGACAAAATAAAGAACTTAGTCTTCAAAAATGAAAATAAAATCTTATGTAAAAAAAAAAAAAAAAAAATTTATACATAATTTTTAACATGCGTTAATAATATTTTTAAAAAAATTAAGAATTATTTACGCTGCTGAAGAGTAAGTTTTATATTTTGGCTTTTACTGTAAGAAAATTATTTCAATTTCCATGATTATCTGTTAACTTACATGACATAACAATGACACTTCCAGAAAACAAAGTAATTAATACTTTTTAAAAAGTAGGTTTTCAAAGAAAGCGACTTCATTAAAAGATGAGTTGTTCGTTTGTCTTCTTCTTCTTTTTTTTTAAACAAACCGTAATAACTTAAAAAGAAAATTCCTAATGATATGCAGTTAAATATTTGCATATAACTATTACTTTTACAAATATATTAAAAATATGGGGGTGCTCAATACTTTCAGCCAAGACTGTATTCCAGTGAAATGACATAGTTTTCTTGCACGTCTTAAGCATATCTATATGAAAATTAGTATAATTCTTGCAGAAAATGTTAAAATATAAAGAAATTGGTCTTCAACAAGGAAAATAGAGAAATCTTATGTTAAAATTACACTTTAAATTTTATAAATTTAAATTTTTAATTTCTTAATAAAAATGATACAAGTTTTAAGAAATATTTTCATTGGTGAAGATAAGTGCTTTATATACTTTGGCTTTTCCAGTAAGAATTATTCTAATTGTCATGATCACCTATTAACTTGCATAGCATAACAATTGCTATGGTATGAAAGTTTCAATTATGATATCTTACTGAAAAACAAAGTTATTACAATTATAATTGTAGTAACTTAACCGTTAAAGACATAGACAGCAGTTGTGAATTCTAAAATAATTGTGTTGAACACATGCGCTTCATTTACCCTCTTACTAAATATCCTTCATAGTTTAATGTTGAAGTTCAAAATTTGTTCTACTCTTTCATTATTTTATCAGCAAGTTTCCATTGATGTACAAAATACACCGTCATTGAATTTTTATAAACTATTATTTTTTCGTTCTTAATTAAGCATTTTTTTACATATAAATGTGAGATCTATTACTAGAATAATATTATTAGACATAAGACACTATTATACTTTATCATCAAAAGTTTATATTTTATGCTTTCAAAGACACTGCTTGTGTCTTAATTATAAACTGTCCGTGTTAGATTAATTATAACTAAATTAGTTTTTTTTTAACAATTTGATGTTTATTGCTTTTATACTACTACTGGACATCGCATTAAACAAGGATATCATTAAAGATTACTTAAGTTTTAAAAGCTGATGGTGCATAGAGTGTTGTGTCTTTATGTTGTACAAATCGTCAGTGGTGTTAAAGGTTAAAAAAGAATTTCATAACTGTATGTAGTTAAATATTTGCATTCGACTAATATTCAGGCTCGTGCTGGCACTTAGGGATAGGTGTCCCTGCACCCTCTGCCACCCTTAATGATGTTACATGATTTAGTGTGAAAGTGCCAACATGACCCTCTGTCCACCGCCCTTTCAAGACATCCAGCATGAGCCTGGTAACACTTTTAAATCAGTTATAATAAAAATACAGCAGTGCTTAATAATTTTGGTAAAGACGACTGTATATAAAAACTAGTCGTTGGGGGCCACCGTAATACTTACCCATCATGGATATGCATAATGTAAAATATTAAAATAAAAATGTGTAAACTACTTATAAAATGCATTGCAATTCAAATAAAATCGTGGCTTGATGACGTCACAAACTTTAAAGGCTCGATTACTGAATTGCTTGAAAGAGGTTTTTCCTTATAACTCCAAAAATAATAATCCTATTAACTAGCGGTTTATTGCATCTGATTAGGCGTCAAATTTCTAATTAAAATATATCTTTGAAGTGAAATTTGGATGAAATACAGGGTCATGAAAAATCGAAGAGTGTGGAAAACAGGATTCCAAATATCTCGGCAACTAATTATCCGATCGACTTCATGCTTTATTCAAAATTTATGTTTTTTTTATTGTCTTTTATATTCATTTCTTAAAATATACAATTTCGAAAATGTTTATATACCTTTCATCAGAACGAATATTTCGAGAGTCCGAAAAAAATTGTTCCGGTTAATCGAGGTTATTGAAATGAAATAGGCTTCTTCCCATTATTACATACTAAGTACATACCAAATTGCAAGTCTCTATCTCAATTTTTTCGGGAGATAGAGCGTTTACAGACACACACACAGACACTCAGACACACAGACGGACGGCAAAAAAAATTTTCTAAAAATATGTTTTTCGGAATCTCCAGTGTCTGAAACGTGTAAATCCGTCAAAAATTTTTTTTCGATTTTCAAAACGATTACAAGACTTACCTTATACTACGTATGATGGGTAAGTAATATACTACGTATGATGGGTAAGTAATACTAAATGTTTCGTTCCGATAATATCAGTATTATTCCCATATTTATATTGGGATATTTTTTTTATCAAAGCATCGACTAATTTTTATAATATTTCCAATGAAATATGAATGCTGTAATTCCCTCAAATCTCATAACTGAATTTTATAAACTACCATATTTACTTACTCCTGCATAATGCACACATTTTTACCAAAATTTCAGGTCTAAAATCCAGTATGTACATTATACACTGAATATTTCTAACAACCGTATACATCAAACCACACACGTTTTCACAATATATATATATATATATATACATAATGCAAAACCTTAATTTTAAGTTATATTAATAAGAGGGCAAACTATACATGAGCAAATACAGAAGTAACTTAGGTTTGAGAAAAAGATTAAATCCTGATTTCTAGTTTTTTTTTTTTTAATTTAAAATAGCATGGTGCATATTATACATGAGAAATATTTTTTTTCTTATGTAAAACAAGGTACACATTATACACAAGTAAATATGGTATTTAAAATCAGTTTGCCAATTTTATTTTGGAAGAAATTTCTAAATCCTCCAGTATTTTGCAACAATAAAGAAGCTAACAGATTTGTTATTTCCCCTTATTATTTAAAATGAACAAATCTTCAGAGGATAAAGACTTATGGTAGATAAATTTTTATCTACCCCCCCCCCCCCCCTCCAAAAAAAAAAAAAAAAAAAAAAAAAAAAAAAAAAAAAAAAAAACCTTTGCGATGATTGTTACACATATATTACACACAGCATGCATAAAATCCTTAATTTTTCATACCAATATTTTGGAATAGTAATTTTTTCTTTATTTTATCATATAATTTCTTCAATTAAATTAGGCCAAGTTTTCTATTTGGAAATACTATAGTACTTCCTACAGTGATAAAAGATTCAAAATTGTGTATGGGACACTTGTCGCAAAAGGATTAACACAAATTAATAAATTTCTTATTCCGTTTATTTTGTTCTAGTTCCCCAATATAGACAAGACAGGGTTTTTTTTTTTTTTAATTATTAGACAAATGTTTTAAAATCTATTTTGTATATTGAACTAAATTAAAAAAAAGTTATCAGTACAAAAATATTACTCCAATTAATATATTGTATGGAAGAACCACCCAGAATTGTTTTTTTAATCATGTCTGCCTACATCAAAAACTTATTTACAATTATCTGAGCTTCAGATACGTAAGGAAATTTACAAATTGACTGCCTTCTCAATTTTGCATTTTTAGAAAAGCAAGAAAAATTTTAAGTTAACAAAAAGGGTGGACAGTCACTTTTACAAAAATTAAATATTGCAACATCATTTAAATTAATGCTAAACATTATTGCATGCTTTCTGATTAGAATATATCATATTTTTCAAATGTGTCAGATCTACCACTCAATAACAATTTTAATAAAAATATAAGTATTTTTTTCTTATCAACAATATTAGACTAGGTGGTACAGAATACAACTATAACAGAAAAAGGAAGAAAAAAAGGACTTTATTTGAAAAAAAAAAAAAAAAAAAAAAAATCTTTGGAACAGGCTGTAACAGGACAAACACAATTCTTTAAGTTTCAAATATATAGATTATTCTACTCCATTATCACTACAATAGTAAGAGCTGATTTCTTCGAGCAGCACCTATAATAAAATAAAAAGAAGAACACTGTTTTACTACATAACATTTTACGAATCACGAAAAATGACATTTTGTTAGGATAAAACATTTTACACACATCTAATGTCTTATATGAAAACTTACTAATTAAAACTGAATTAATCTTCAATGAAGCAATTATAAGTTACTCTCCCCACCCCTCCTCTTCATTAGGCCATGTCATTAATTTTTTGCAGGTTATTTCTAGTGATGGGCATAATGAATGATTTTGATATTTGAATGAATCATTCAGGCATGCACAAAAGCATAGCTGTCAAGGCTCTTAAAATTCTTTTTGTTTTAAAAAATTTCTGGCTTTAATTGATCACAAATAATAGGAATGTAAACAGCTATGCTTTTGTGTATGCCGGAATGTTTCATTTGAATATCAATCATTCATTATGTCCTTTGCTATGTTATTCTTAATTTTTAGGGTTTCACACTTAAGCAAAACTAATCTTAATTTTTTTAATGGCAATTCTTAAATTGGATCTGATGTCAGTTAAGAATAACTATTTATTGACTAGAGACATCAATAATAAAAAAAAATTATAGTATCAATAAAATAGAGTTGGCTATAGTATCGATTAAATCGATAAAAAATATCGACAACGCCAATCACTAGCTAAACCTATGGGAGTGTTCTTTAAATTTCTCATTTGCATGTTGATATATTTTAATGATATATATTAATTAGGGATGCACTGAATAGTGATTTTGGCCGAATACCAAATATTCGGCCCATAGGTAAACCGAATACCAAATATTCGGCTAGCCGAATAGTAACAGTGAGGCCAAATACCGAATATTCGGGCAACCGAATAGTAACTATTCGGCTGAATACCGAATATTCGGGTGGCCAAATATTTTTATATTTTTTAGAGTTTTAAAAGTTATATTAAAAATTATAAAACATTTTTAAAATCAAATGAAAATTTAAAATGAATTAGAAGAAACATTTTACAGTGATATAGCATTTATTTGTCAGGAAGAAACTAACGTAAAACAATACAATATATTAAAATGGTGGCAAATTAGCAAGAATAATTTTCCTGTTCCTTTTGATTTAGCAAGGAAGTTTTTAAATGAACCAGTGAGCAGGTGTCTGGAATGGGAAATCATGATTATATTCAGCGGTTGTAAATATACAGAGTGTTCATATATCTTGGAACTAACTTTCTGCGTAGATAATGTGGTCAAGGCAAACATTTTTTGAGCAATAAGCATTATCTCAATCCACTTATTCTATCAAAAATACAGTACATTCAATCAAAAACACAGTGTATGTCACCTCAAGCTGAAACTGAATTTTCGTTCACAACTTTAACAACAATGAAAATATTTTAGCAAGATTTGCATTATATTAATTTTATTTGTAGCAAATATGATGATATTATTGGAAGCATCTGAATTTTGGCAAGTGACACAGTATAAGTAACAGTGTCAGCTGCACTCTGAATAAAGGAATAACTAGCTCAGTTTTGTGTAGATATTAATAGTAGCAATTTCCAGCACTTCTCGTGATCGTGACTCACAGAAATCAAAGTAACAAACGAAAATTCAAATGAGATACACTTTATTTTTGATTGAATAAGTATGTTGCAATCCCGGTTTCCTGGACGAAAATTGTCTGTCTTGATGTCTATTGTCACATGTGAAAGTTTTTTTCTTTTGTATAGAAAAACATGATGTTTGTGAAAAAACAAGAAACAGATTATTTACTAGACAATATTCAGGAACTTGCATTTATTTGTACATCATTAATGCCTATGAAGGTCATATTTAATGATTAATTTTCTTAAGTGAAACTTTTCAAGTGAATAAATAATGTAAAAGCATTCTCTTTCATTGAAGGTGCTAAGTCATATCTGTTAAAATACATCAATTGGTTGCAAACTCAATTACAGAACTTTATCATACATAGTCGGGGGTCAATATAGGAAAAATTTGGGGCCTATTTAGGGCCTCTTCAAAAAAACCCATTTAACAAAACAGGCTCCTTCACAAAATTCATTTTAGTAAAACAGGTCCCTTCACAAAAATCCTTTTAACAATACAGTCCCTTTCACAAAATTCCATTCCATAAAAAAATACTCTTCATTAATTATTTTTATTTTTTTATGTTGTAAAATGTGTAATTTGAAAATAAAACAAGTTTGCCAGAAATGAAAACTTTAGCAGAAGGACTTAGAGATGCAATTATTAAATGCTTTGTTTGAATTAAGAGTATAGCTAAATTTTATCTTTCGTTACAAAATGTTTTTTTCAAAAAAATATAATAAATTTCACAAAAATAACGTATTTTTCATAAAATGGGCCCCAAGAAAAAAAATAAACCGGTATCGACCCCTGATAGTGTTGACTCTAGGCTAATTTGGCAGAGCGCAGCAACTTGCAGCCTTTTTTACTATTTTATGCCCCTGATTAGAGCAGTACCGAGTACTCGGTATACACTCGGTACTCGGCCAATACCGAGTAGTTGCAAGAATTTCATTTTTTAAGCATATTTAAAGACAAATTAATTTATAAGTGATCGATAAAAAGTTATTTGAATATAAATGTATAATATATGCCCTAATTCATAAATCTATTTACTACTTGGTACATAAAAATATATCTATAAAACATAGAAAAAGGTAAGAAAAAAACCCCCATGCAAAATTAATGTAAATTAAAGTTTAGTTTTATATTTATATTAAAAAAAAAAAAAAAAAGTCATTTTTAAACTGTAGGAAAAGATTGTGATTTTGGATAAAGAAGCAGTGTGTAGAAACAGAAAATACAATAAATGCAATTTAAAAAAATTAAATTTGCTGTATGGCAAATTATGGTACAAAAATTCTACATTTCATTCATTCATTCTACATTTTCAGGAGAAAGGGCATTTCTTTTATTCTTTTACATTTGGCCTGCTTCAGAAAAAATGTTCACTGTGAGCACTGATAAAATAGCAATTTAGCTGTACATTACACACACACACACACACACAAAAAAAAAAAAAACTGTAAAGCCCCCCTTTTTGGTGCTTTCGTGTTATAGCGGCCTCCACAATTACAATTATGCCACAGTTTCAGCTCTGATTTCGCCAAGATTACCAAAAAGCTTATATATGCATCATATATACACATATTATTCCAAACACCCATATACGTCATTACATACATATTATTTACGTCTTATATGTATATATCATATATGTGTTATATATGACTAATAACTCAGCCATATACATCACAAAAGTAATGATTTAATATAATAATATATCATATTATGTCATACATGCTTTATAATTTGGCGATAAATCTTGGTCGCTTGGCGATTCATCCTCAGGGGCCGCTATTAAACGAAAGTACCCAATTTTTTTAATCAAAAGAAAATAAGGTACTTTTAAAAAATATGAAACATTTTGCATTATTCAAGGAATTGTTACAGCAAGCAATAACTTTTTTTGATAGACAGATTTCAGGAATCAAAATGACAAATGGGTAAAGTTGTGTTAAATAATCAGTTTTAATTTCATACTGGTTAATTGAACTTTTTATATAAATTCTTTTATATATATATATTTTAGATAATTCTAGTGTTTTAAAATTTTTGAATATACAAAAATTATCTTTAAAAGGTCCACAATAAATGAAATTTCAAAAATTTAAGTTAATTAAAAAAATATGATTAGATTATATGCTCAAGATGAATGTTTATAAATAGGTATGTATATAAACACACACACACACATAGAAGTATTACCACTAAGCATACTTCATTTTCGCATCAATGATTCTTTCTTAAACACAATTATTCAGTACTCGGCTGAGGAGTAAATGGCCGAGTACTCGGTACTCGGCCAAAGCACTACTCGGTACACCACTACCCCGATGGCTCTTTTCAAACTACTTTATGCACACAGTGGCACTTACATGTCCTTTCAGTTATTTTCCTCGCAAAATATGTCAATCGGCCATAGGAAAAAAATTGTGAATTTCATCAAACGGATGAGGAAAAAAAAATTGTGAGAGATGTGAAATTTGATGATTAGTCATGAAAAAAAAGTTTTTAATAAAAAATATAGTACTAACCAAATATTTACGTGAGTCTTCCTCCATTAGGTCTTCCAAGGTCTTGATAAACCTCCGAATGTTTGGAATGGTATGTTAATGTTGGATCTGGCTGTAACTCTGTAAATGGATTCAAGAAAAATTACAGGAATTAGAATAGATTGAAATGAAGTGTGTTTATCTCAGAAGTGATGTCACTTCTGAGATTAACACATATTATTGCAATGCTATTATATAACAGCATTAGTAATAGCAGGCATGAGATTGCAGAAAGATGGAAAAATGAAAAGTTATTAAAAATAACATGCAAACAAGACAATCAAGAAGACAAAATTAGCACTCGTCAATCGGCGAGTAATACTTACTAAAAGTTTGGTGATTGACTATATTGCTACCACTGGCCAAACTTAATAGTCACACTCGATAATTGCGATGATTGAATGGAAAACGAGATTTTTTTCCCCCGCTGTCGCTCGATGAATTTCGAAATCATTGGCGAATCGCATGATTTTTTCCCCAAAATCATTTGACGAATTTTGTGATTTCTTTTTTCGAAACCATTTGACGATATTCGCATTTTTTTTTTACTTGAGATCATTTGATGAATTTTTCCACCAACAACTGACGAATTATATGATTTATCTGCTATCAATTAATAAATTCAGGGGTCGATGCATTTTTTTTTCTTGGGGCCAATTTTGTGGAAAGCAAACGTTATTTTTATGAAATTTATCATATTTTTGTGAAAAATAACATTTTGTTATGAAGGATAATTTTGTGAAGGGTCCTATTTTATTAAGAGGAATTTTGTGAAGGGGCCTGTTTTAGTAAACGGAATTTTGCAAAGGGGCCCTAAATAGGCCCCAAAATTTTCCTGGATCGACCCCTGACGAACTTAATGATTTTTTCCACGAATATTCGATGAATTGCGCACCCCCCCCGCCACCACCACCACCACCACCACTGTCATTCGATGAATTTTGCAACTCCCTTTTGCGATTGTTAGACGAATTTTGTGATTTCCCCCCCGAGATCATTTGGCAGATTTCGCAATATTTTCCCGCAATCGATCAGTGCACTTCACAGGATTTTTTACAGTGGCAGAATGGTGAATTTCACAATTTTGCCCCCATGACTGACTGACGAATTTAGTGATTATTTTTCATGACTGATTGGTGATTTCCATGGCTTCTTCTTGCACCAAATTGAGGAGATTCATGATTTTTCCCCCTGCATCCAATAGGAATTTTTCTTGAATTTTCCCCACGTTTGACCGACAAATTTCACAATATTTTCCCATGACCCATTGAAGATTTTCTCAATATTTTCCAGCGACTGATTAACGAATTTCATGATATTTCCCCGCAACTGATATACAAATTTTGCAATTTTTTATATCACCAAATAGCATTTTTATTTGAAAAATATTAATATGTATTCAAATAAAGTTTTGAAATTTATTAAAAGCGATACTTTTGCATTAGCCACATGCTTCGAGTTACAGAGAAGGGTAATGTACTTGGCATCCAACATGAATTTAAATATGGAAGATATAATGCAAAAGAAATTTAAATAACCCACATTTTCCACTAGAAACAAATTATTTGTTGATAGTAAAAGGCTCCTAAGTTTGCCATAAGCATATGGTTAATAGGGATGCACCGAATAGTGATTTTGGCCAAATACCAAATATTCGACACACAGGTGAACCAAATACCGAATATTCAGCCAGCCGAATGCGAATAGTAACTGTTTGGCTGAATACCGAATATTCAACTAGCTGAATGCTTTTATATTTCAGGGTTTAAAAGTTCTAAAAAGTTAAATTTAAACATAATTTTACATCATATTTAACACAAAGACAATTTTGATGAACAAAATCTTTTCATGATTAAACTTTACAATTAAAAAAAATTCTATGCTTTGACTTATTATTTAAGAAGGATAGTTTTAAAACTGTTTTAATTAATATAAAAAATAACTCCCATAACTTTTAATAAATGAATAAAATTTTCTTATATTCTAAAACAAATATTTTAAAATCAAAAAGAAATACCGGGTGTTTTACTTCAAGCTGAACCTAAATTTTCTTTCATGATTTTAACATTAATGAAGATATTTTAGTGAGATTTTCATCATGTGAACATTACTTTGTATGAAATCACTGGAAGTGACTGAATTTTAGTCAGTGACTCAGTATATGTACTGTCAACTGGAATCTGAATAATGGAATGTCTAGCTTAGTGTTGTTTGCACAGCAATGGTGGCAATTTTTAGCAATTCTTGTCATATTTCACAGAAATTAAAAGTAAGTCTGATGTTTGAATATATTGTTACAATATATCTTCATTGTTGTTAAAATTAAATGAAAATGCAAGTTCGACTTGGAGTGAGATGCACTATATTTTTTAATAAGTGGATTGCGATCCTGGTTTCCTAAGTAAAATCTGTTTGTCTCGTTACTTACAATAGCCCCTAAACGCTGTGTATTATCTGCCATCATGTTTAGAAACACTTAAATGTGAAAAAGCAAACAGTATTCAGGCGTCATTAGTTCCTATGAATGTCGTCATTTAACAGTTAATTTTCTTGTTACTTTTCAAAAACAGCAAACAAATAATGTAAAAGCAATCTCTGTTATTTAAATATGATTCTATTTCTTAACTTTTCTGAATATCTTTATTTATTGACAGTTAAAAATAAAAGTTATTAGGGTTTTAAAAATATTTTTAAAAGTATTTTCTTTAAATATTCATCAGTATGACCAAATACTGAATATTCAGTGCATCCCTAATGGTTAATACACAAGTACCAAAAGATTAATATCAAAGTGACTTGAAAAAAATAGACTCAAGCATAAATATCATATATTACACAGTTAAAAAGTAAATTAAATATATTTTACTGTGTATGTAAAAAAAAAATGTGTCTAAACACAAGTTAAACAATAACAAATGAATGACATCATAGCCAAAAACAGTACAACATTTATTTAATAATCTCCTGTGTTTTTCGTAAAAAATAAGGAAGCTCTATGATTTTTGCAAGCTTTCGGGCACATTAATTTAGAAATACTCTGGTATTGGGAATGATTAAGAGACCCCTGGATACAGTTAAGGATGCATTTCGATATTTAAAAAAAAAATAATAATAATAATTTAAACAATAAGCAACATTACATTTAAATTAACATTAGAATGTAAATTTAAACATTCTAATGTAAATTTAAACAATAAGAATTACATTAGAATATTTATATGTATTAGTTCTAGTCTTAGCAAGATTTAGAGTTATTTTAGTGTAATTCTAAATGTTTGACAAAATGTATAATTGTATGATAAATAATACACATAACTGTTAAACCCTTTTAAGCAGGCATGAGAGTGGGTAAAGAACAAAAAGTCTGAAAATACGCGTAAGCTCAAAATTTTTTTTTAACTAAAAAACCACGCGGGAAACCATATCTGTCGTTTTTTGCGATTTGTTGACAAAATTTGCCGTTTTTTCGCAGTTTTACGAAATTTGCCGTTTTTATGAGATTTTCTGACGAAAGTCCCATTTTTTCCGCGATCTTTTGACAAAATTTGTCTTTTTTGCGATTTTCTGACGAAAGTCACGTTTTTCCTGCGATCTATTGGCAAAATTTGTCATTTTACAGCGATCTATTGGCAAAATTTGTCATTTTACAGCGATCTTTTGACAAAAATTGCCATTTTTCGCAAGGTTTGACAAAATTTGCTGTTTTTCGCGATTTTCTGATGAAAGTCATGTTTTTCCCACGATCTGTTGACAAAATATGTCGTTTTTTCGCGATCTTTTGACGAAATTTGCCGCGTTTTTCCCGCGATCGGTTGACAAAATTTGCAGTTTTTTTCGAGATCTTTTGACGAATTTTTGTGCTTTTCGCAATGTTTTTGACGAAAGTCACGTTTTTCCCGCGATCCTTTGACAAAATTGCCAACTTTTCTTCGAACGAAAAACGCAACTGATTTTTTCCGGCGATCATTTGCCGAAATACCGATACATTTTATGTCCAAATTTTCAGATTTATGACAGATATTTATTTTTTTTTTCAGAAATCATTGCCTTAATTTTTCAGAAAATTCAGACCAGAATTACCCCTGATGTCTCGTTTGGCACATTTTCTTTTCGTTGCCAGATAGAAAAAACGTCAAAAGTCAGATTTTTTTTTTAACAGATAAAAATCTGAAATTTTCTCAAAAATTTACGAAAAGTCTGAAATTCAGACTAAAGTCTGAAGAATCTCATCCCTGTTTAAGGCAAAGTATTTCAGTTGCAAACATGCTGAAAACTTTTTTTTTTCCCCATTGAAATCAGAATTTGTCAAATAAATTCATTTAAAAATAAATATTTGCTGGGTTTTTTTTTTTCGTTTATGTATAGGGGAGACCGGTACACAGTGGACCACTTTTTTAGTTAAATAACAGACTGACCGATCTGTATGAAAATATTTTTGAATATTCCTTAAACCTTCTTACATCCATCATAATATTCTCACAACATAGTTTTCAATACATTTTTCAAAAAAAAAAAAAAAAAATTATATACACTTGTAAAGTGGACCAGTATACCCTGGAAGCAGGGTACACTGGTCCACAGTACCCCGCACTAGGGGGTCCACAGTACCCCACAGTAGACCACTATTAGGTATTATCTAAAATACAATATAAGTCTATTTTTCATTAATCTAATTCTTTTTTGTTGCCCCTTCACCCGCAAAATAACATAGTAATATAAATTTTGAAACAAAAACAAAACATTAATTATATTTTGAAAATAATAACAGATTAATACAGGAACAATTGCAATTTAGTTGAAGTTATTACTTAAGTACAAAAAAACAGTGCACATTAAAATTTGCAAATGAAATTCCAAAGTACTTCATCAACAATTAGAGTACAGTTGTGACAGTTGTACAGTTGCAAACATGCTGAAAACTTTTTTTTTTCCCCATTGAAATCAGAATTTGTCAAATAAATTCATTTAAAAATAAATATTTGCTGGGTTTTTTTTTTTTCGTTTATGTATAGGGGAGACCGGTACACAGTGGGCCACTTTTTTAGTTAAATAACAGACTGACCGATCTGTATGAAAATATTTTTGAATATTCCTTAAACCTTCTTACATCCATCATAATATTCTCACAACATAGTTTTCAATACATTTTTCAAAAAAAAAAAAAAAAAAAATTATATACACTTGTAAAGTGGACCAGTATACCCTGGAAGCAGGGTACACTGGTCCACAGTATAAATTATATTATATTTATCAAAGGCAATAAATACAAAACAAAGTATTTCTTACTACGTTAAATAAATTGTTATTTTTATTTGTTTACTTTATTTTACAGTTAAATCTACTTTAAAACAATCTTTCTTTATAGAAAATAAGCAATTATTAAATATTTTGAACATTCTGCATTACAGGAGCAGAGTGGATTGTGGACCACTGTGCCCCAGGAGTGGATAGTCCACTGTACCCCATGGTGAAGTTCAATAAATAATCATATTAATATTGTTTATAGCTTTCTTTTAAACATATTAACTTTAAAGTAAAATAAAAACAAGTATCTTAGCCTTGCAAAACAGCTGTTTTATTTTATTTATCTACAACCTTTAATTACTAAAAAAATAAAAATAGGATGATGAAAAATTTTACTTTTAGAAGCTCAAAACAACCAATGAGGATAAAATAGTTCAATCTGAGCTAAACATATTTTCTGAAGGCTATAAATAATCATTGCAGTGCTGTTGTCTATTAGGATAGAAGAGAAGCTTAAAAAAAAATTAAATAAATAAAATATTAGGGGGTGATCCACTGTGTCCATAGGTCCAGAGTATACCGGTCTCCCCTACATCATACAATCTAGGGTTGGGCAATTTGCCGGCAAAATGGTATTTTTGCCAGGACCAGGACAGTGGCAAAAAAGGCTGGATTTAATAAATATAATAAAAGAATATAATTTTGTATATATTATAATTGAGACTTTAATCAGAATATTAATTAGATGTTTCATTAATATTAATTTGATTAATTAAAATAATTTTCATTGGTTATATGAATAAAAAAATATCACTAATCAATCATAATCAATTTTGTAGATAAATTTATGTGATGGTGACAAGTAAAAACTTTTACTTTTCTCAATTAATGTAGTAATTTTGCCTTTAAAATGAATATATATATTAGAAAAAAACTAAATCAACAGTTTCTACATTTAAAAAATCTATAATAAAAAACAATATTAATGCATAAACATGTGCCAAATCAATCTTCATTTTATCTTTATTTGAGCCTTTAGGTATAACTTTTACAAATACTTTATAGACGTAAACAGTACTACTTGATTATCCCGTCGACCAATTTCGCCAAATTAAACAAATCGCCAAACTATTCACCAAATTATATAAAAGAAAACATATTGCCATTCTATAATTTTAAATTAAGAAAATGAATGAATTTTAATTAAAAAAATAATCCCTAAATAATTGGGTTACTTTCAAGGGGGGGGGGGTTACTTTTAATATAATGATAAAGTTCACTCATGATGTAACGGCATAGCAAATATAATATTTGATTTTCCAGATTATTTCAGACAAAATAATACAGTAGAAGATCTTTATAACGCAATTTTCCATATAACGCACAACTTCTCAGAGGTAAACAATGAATTTTCAGTTAAGAAACACCTGAATTCTCACATTATAAATAGTTGCTATTCTCTAGAGGACTAAATTTGATACATTAGTTCAACTTTATCTCCTTAATTCAGAGCTAATTACTGAAAAAATTGCTATGAATTGATACAGGTATGTTTATAAAGTAAATTTAACAATGTGTGGAATGATCTATATTATCCAAAAAATTATAATCGGCACAAGGCCTGGTAATAAAGAATGCAATATAAAGATATCCTAATGTATTTTGGTATGTTTCATACATATTTGGCTATGTTTTGCAAGCTAAATTTAATGATGTGTTAAATGTGATTTATACAACGCAAAATTCTATATAACGCACAACCTCATGTTTTTATGTTTGCGTTATAAAGATCTTCTACTGTACTAAGAGCAGTTTACGTGTTTAAATGCAGAATTATTAAATTAAACCATAAGTAAACAGATATTTTTAAGATATTGAATTTGTGAATTAAATATATAAGTATTTTAAATGTAATAATCGAATTTATTAAGGAACATAATGAATATCAATGATAACGGCAGATTGTAAAAAATTCAGTCCTCTTTATTTAGTCAAAAAACAAATTTAAAAAAACTGTAAAATGTATATAAACATTAGATATAGGCTTGAAGCAAATATAGAAAAATAAAAATATTTTGTAGACAAAAATTTGTGACGCCAGATGAAACTAATCTGTTATATATATTTTTTAATATCATGAGGTAATCATTTATTGACATAATTTTCATTTTAAATAACGAAAGAAAAAACAAATTAGTAAAACCTTAATAAAATATAAATAAAATAAATTAAAATTCACATGATGACATAACAAACACATGTAACATGTTTAATGTCAAGTGAAAATGACATTAACGATGATCCATAATTGGCATTTAATCTTGGCGATAATTTTTTGGTCAATGGGATAATCAAGCAGTACCAAATAAACTTTTAAAATTCCTACAACTTTTTTTTTTTTTTTTTGGGGGGGGGGGGGGGAAGAGACTTCACACAGAAAAAACACATGGATTGGATGAAATTAATATGTATAAGAGAGAGGAGGGTAGAATGATTTTAATTGATTATTTAATGTTGCAAATATAGACAAATTAATCTTTTAAGTAATTTTTCTTACAATTTTCCCCCACTGTCATTATACAGGCTACAGACTTGAATCTTGATTTGATCATAGGAAATGAGAATGAATTATCTTGCAAAATGTTTTGCTTCTATTGCTTTTACTTTGTAACTTCAAATTAGTACTGTTGTTATCATAGCATAGCAAAATTGGTAAGTGCTATTTCTCTCTCAGACTTTGCTACAAAATTAACTGATGCATAAGGATTGATTGTTTAATATTTATAACAGTTTAAACGAAAGCCAGTAAGTTATTTACCAAAAAGTAAAACTGATTACTAAAGTATTTTACTAAAAAATACAAAGTACTTAGATTATTGTTTTAATGATGCATTGAATATTCTAAGGTAAATACAAAAATATAATTACATATTATCAGAGTTGAAATTATTAAAAATTAAAATATATTAACTACATCGCTGTAAATAAAACATATCTATTTTTGCCTCTTTGGCAAAAATGTATTTTTGCCTGGACGGTTTTTTCCATGGTTTTTACCATTTTGGCAAAAATGTGCCAACCCTAATACAATCTAAATATTAATCGAAAATTCTGATAAATAATATGGTTTAGAGTATAAATAATCTAACACTGCCCTTCAAAGGATTCAGAATATCTAACAGTATATTGGTAATAAACAAAACGATATGTGGTTCACATTAACACTCAATTACTACTAAAAAAAGTTACGTAATTGCTTTCGTTGTGCCTGTGAGATTAATTTCTGCATTTATACAATTTATACAGCGACATTTTGGATGTTTTTTTCCCTTTTAAACACAAAAAATAAAAAGAATTTAGGACTAATGAAACTTATCGTAACATTAAGCGTAAATCTTGTATTTATGTAAGATACAAGAATTTAGTAATTGAGTGTTATATAAACTACAATGAAAGTAAATAAAGGAATGATTAACTTACCTTTTACGCAAGATGTAATTATAATTACAAATTTCATTCAAAATTTCAATTCCGATGGAATGTAAACAATGGCGCCGTTCTCAGCGTCTTCGGACGACCTTCGACTTTCCGTTCTCGCATGCGCGCAGTTGCATTGTAGTAGAAGTACTTTTTCCATAAGAGGAGCATAGTATGTGTTATTCGCAAATCCATTGGATGGATCGAAAAGTATTTCCAATGGAGGTTGAAAAAAGCATTTCCTTTAGACGTCGAAAAGGTGAAAGTTATAATACGTCTATAGCAGGTCATAGACGTCTAATACACATCTAAATGAGAAAAGGCTTATAGACATCTATATCTTTAATGCTATGCACATCTAAAAGATGTCATGGACGTTATAGACGTATTTAGACTATAAATCGACGTCTTATAGATAGAGTGTGCTGTCTGGGTATATCTTGTTCAAATTTTCAATCGTTCATAAAATATTTTCTATTCATCCACTCAAGTTCAAATAATTTTTTTTTAAACTTGTAGTGGATGACACTTTATGTTAATACAGTTTTTTTCGAATATTAATTCATTAATTAAATTTAATTAATTAATTTTAGTTTTAAATGGGAGAAAAAAATTCTCCCATTGTTTTCATATATGAAATGAATGATTTATCTCAAATTAGTGATGCAACAGAAATAAAATACCGCAACGATGATTATAAAATAATGTTCAATAAAGATAACGTGTGGGACATTAATGCTGCACGGGTTTATTTTATATATTTATGATTAAAAGTAGGAATTGACTTAAAATAAAAATTATATTACTTGTTTCTTTTTCTTTTTTTTTCCACAAATAGAATATTTTTTTCTTTCTGAGTCTACTATCAAAATCTAGACATTTATTGATATCTTTTAATCTAGGTTTTTGACTTATTCTATTAAATGAAATGTTAAGACTTGAATTTGCAATGACCTGTTCCCATTAAACTACACCATTCTCTATCTGAAAACGAATTTTCGTTTAAAAATTTGTTCTCAAGAAGAATATTTAAATAACTGTTCAATTTAGAGATAAAATTTACCCCTATCTAGGCAAGAGCCTTGTTTTTCCTAAAAATAGCTTTATCTTTAAGCTGAATATCAATTGCAAGTTTTAAAAGAAAACATTTTATTCGAAGTTCTATTTTTGGAGAATCTCCTTGCATTTTGAATTAAGTAATTCTTTTCTTATGCAGAACTTAATAGTAGTTATTTCGTTTACTGTCCTTCACACGAAATGATTCGTGACCAGATATTTGTTTAAATATATATCGTAAGAATTTAATTAATGAGATTATATTCTCATTTAATATTTTCATTACATTATTCAAATTAACTGATTTTTTTTTAATATATAATAATTATAAATAACATTTTTGTGAATATATAATGTATTTGTTTAAGAAAAAGCATGAAGTAATAAATAATCACACACAGATATTTTAACACTTTCCCGCACGGTCGAAAAGTATTCATGAATTAGATTATCTGTCCGTCTGTCTGTCTGGCCACTGTCGGTGATCTAACTTGCGTAACTGTACTCGGATTGCCATGTAATTTATATAATGTTATTGAGGTTTATTATGGCCTGTTCAGTATTGAAAACGAAGGGTGTAGCATTTATAGCTCACTAACAGGAGCACTCAAAAGGATTACGTTACATTATGGTCTCTGAGGAAATCTCGTTTGCAGTGTTTTTTTTTAATGATGTTGCACTTGTTCAAACATATTGAAATTGATATACATCACTGAGATGCACTGCAAGATGCTTACTATAGAATATTGTGGGAATAGCATTTATCGTTTATGTTGCAAAATAATTCGGTAACAATACTGTCAATGAGCAATAATTGCTGAAATTGCTCTTCAATTGTGGTAAACGTTTCTAAATTTAACGAATGTTTTGCATATTATTTGGTGTGTTTAATTTCTATAAATCATATACAAGACTGCACAAAGGAATTCGAGTATAATTCCGCTTAACGACGGAAATTGCTGAACTAAATTTTTGCATACTATGTAGTATATATGTTACGGCCAAATGGCCGACGGCCTCTGGCCATTTCGCGAACTGGCCGACTGCTTCTAGCCATTTCGCGAATTAGACGGCCAATTCCCGAATTGGCCAATCAATTTAAAACGAAGCTGGCCAGTTTGAGAATTGGCCGGCCAATTCACGAACTGGCCAATTTCGGGTTTTGGCTATAACATATATACAAATCTATCTATCATATACTGGGCTGCGCAAAGAAATTTGGATATTTTTCCGACTATGGATGTTAATTGATGAAATTGGGTTATCAAATGTGTTATTTACAAGAAAAATGTCCTTAAAGCGCACACTCAGAATATTTTGAAAAAAAAAATGCTAATGAAACTACTCATGTATGTAATAAAAGATCAGTCAAATTTAGCTGCGGTATCCCAGTAGAAAATCTGCAAAAAAATAAAATACTTTCGAGTATTTGGCGCAAAAAGACGCGATTTGGCGAGCAACAGTCTTTCCTCGCCAAATGCAAGAGATTTTAATGCATTTGAAAATTCTTGGTTAAATGAGTGTTTAAATGTGAAGTAGTACTTCATGAATTTCAACTTAAACGATTAAATAGTTTTATATATATATACCGGGTGTCCCAAAAATGACTGATGGATTTTAAAATTCAATAACTTGCAAACGGTGACAGATATTAAACAAATTCTTGCAGGAGGGTTATGTATGATGTCAGGAGTTTTTGTACTGTGATTCTTGATTTTAGTTCGAATTTCAAACAGTAGATGGCACTGACAACAATTGGCGTTCAGTCGAGGGAGAAACTGACGTCACTCAGCATTGAAGCACCACCCCCTGAATACTAGATTGCGACTACCGCAGGCGGATTTTTTTTTCAGCCCTTGAACGGTCCCTCGAACTTCAACACCAATAATATCCACAAGTTTTCTTTGAGTTATTTGATCTCAGAAAAACTAGGCGAAGAAAACTTTTAGAAATTATTGGTGTTGAAGTTCGAGGGACTGTTCAAACGCTGAAAAAAAAAAAAAAAACACCTGCGACAGTCGCCATCTAGTATTCAGGGGGTGGTGATTCAATGCTGAGTGGCATCAGGTTCGGCTTCGAATGAACGCCAATCGCTGTCAGCGTCATCTATTGTTTGAAATTCGAACTAATATCAAGAATCACAGTACAAAAATTCCTGACATCATACATAACCCTCCTTCAATTTTTTTTTTAACATCTTATTGAATTTTAAAATCCATCAGTCATTTTTAGGACACACGGTTATAAGCTTATATAATATATAAACAAATAGCGTGTTGCTGAACTTATTTAATTTTACACGGTTTCACCGGCGAATAAGTGTTAAGTATATTTTAACAATAACTGCCCAATTAAGAACGCTCTCGTTATACATTTCGATGTTGAATAATTTGCTGTTTCTATAGCAACAATACTTTTAGCTTGTTGTCTCTTCAGAATACGACCTTAATTTTTATTTTGAAGCATTTTTAATCAATGTAAATTTTCTTCTAAACCGTAGAATATGATTTTTAATTTTCTTTATATATACATATAAATGAATATGACAAAGCTATAGTTGTAAAAGTGTATTAATTTAAGTTAAACTTACTTAAACTACTCAGGATAAAGACTGCACTTTCTCTGACACGCCAACAATAACAACAACAATAGAAAAAGTTTTTCCTGGAAGAGTATTTATCATAAAAGCGTATTTATTTATTTATTTTTATTTCATTGTGCCGCCAACTAGCAATAAATCGCCAAAAACATGACATTTTCATTTTTTTTTCTTCTTCTTTACTGACGTTATATCGTTATATTCCACTTGTCGGTCTTCATTGCATCTTCGAAAAGTGTATGAAGATATGTATAGAATTGAACCAAATTTCATTTATAGGTTTTTGACTATGGACAGCAGATCTCCACTGGATTTAAGGATATTCCGCCAAAAGGATGATAGCAGTTTTTGTTCTGTTTTTATTATTGTATCAGCGAAAAGTGTGCGAAGTTATGCATAGAATTGAACCTACTTTCATTTATAAGTTTTTGGCTAGGACCAGCAGGTTCCAGTTGAATTTTGGGATATTCCGCCGGAAGGGGATGCTGTGATAGCCATTTAACGATTTCAAATTCAGAAAATTTTACAAAAAATTAGAAATCCTAAAAGTTTTTTCCGTTAAATGTTCAGCTTTGATCCACGGATTCCGGAGCAATTTTTTTTTCAACTATCTCAAAAAATGGCTGAGATATAGCAGTTTGAAATTTTAGAGTAGCTGACATTTTGAAACAAGGCATCCTCCATAAACGGGTTTAATTCATGAGTTTCAGTGACCTTTGTTTCGAGCAAATTTTCTTTAATTGTTGTAACCCTCGTTCCAACTCTTATATGCTTCATACTATCTAATCATAATCGCCAGCGTCAAATTCTCGCCAATCTGGGCGACAGTTTGCGAAATATCATCAAATTTGGCGTCTAAAATAGTTTGCCATAAATGAAGCCAACTTAGCTATAGATGGCTAATTTGGCGAAATTCTCCTTCAAATTCAATATTGGCGAGAATTGGGAATGATTCTTGTGTAATCGGGTTCCACACATTTTAGCTTCGTCTTTTCCAGTAAAATTAGCTAAAATCTTAAAACCAAGATAGGGAGGCTATCTTTTCCTGCCGGTACAGGCTCAATGGCCGGAAGGACTTTTCGTAGTTGTGTTGTACATCGTCTGCTCGTGCAACAACGGGTGCTTCGTATCCAGGTAATCCGACGATTCGCAAACAGCTGACGTACAACAGAATGACGAAAAATATTGATTTTATTGGCAATGTGATAGCGAATTTTGATGTATTAACATGACTGAGATAGAAGAAAGTTTTGGGATTGACACATCCGACTAGTTTTTCCTTTGTGACATTGTTATTTCATTTGTAAATATGAATGATTATTTTAATTGAAAATTATTTTCAAACATTTCCCGCAGCAACGTTTATAAAATGTTTTATAAATGGAATTAAATCAATACAGCCAGATTTTCAACGTTTTTAAAACGTTGTGTGGTACTATGACTTTATGCATGAATTTCAAGAAAGGAGGGGAGGAGGGTTGCATGTGCACAAAATCCTGACAAATTGGCTGGACGATTGTCTTGATACTGGAGAAAAAATAAAGCATGATTTAGTTGACAATTTTATGATTTAAAATCAATACTATAATGATTTTCTGTATATTGCGTGCATATGGCAACTTTAATAATACATACATACATACATACACACACACACAGATATATATATATATATATATATGATTATAACATTATAATAAAAGAAGAAAAGGTATATATTTGATAGCTGCAAAAATAATAATAATAATAATAATAATAATAGCACGTGTATTTTGATAAAGAAGTAAAGTTTAATTTTAAAAAAATAATAATAAAGCTGGTTGTTTCTGTTTGGTAGCTATTGTTTTTTTTTTTCACATACTTGTGCTAAAATTTAGCATATTAACTCATAGTTGATTACACATTAATAATTTTTTGATAATTTCTTAATATATGTTAAATATTCTACCTTATTTACATTTTAAAAATTCATAAAATATAAAAATGTGAAATCAATTTTCTATTAGAAATATTTATTTCATCATTATTATATTATAGTGAAAGTTATTTCAAAGCACTTTCTATTTTGTGGTAAAATCTGAATCATTAAATATAAATAAATGTAAATCGGAAAAACAAAATACTTATTTGAGTCTGCTACAAATCTGTATACAAATGAACGGTCTGTAAGAATACGTTATTTTAACAAACAAGCTGGAGTTCATTTAAAAGTCTGCTTTAAGACGCATCTAATTATAGAATTTTTTTTCCACCGAACCTCTCCTTAATATGCGTCTGAAGTTCTGAATAAATAACCATGTCTCAGACTCACTTTTGTACTCTAAGAAGCTCTCTAAATTTAAATTAAAAATCAGATCTCTTCTTAATATATTTTAGCATCGTACAACTCCACTCCTATGACAGGCTATAGACGACCGAAAAAAATTAAGAACATGAAAATGGAGAAAAAATAACGATGGGGGTAAAAAGCTCTTTAACTGATGAAATCTACACGGCGGAATCTCACGGTTGCAGCTAACTCGGGCAGTAGATCTAATATTAACAACGCCAAGGTACATACGTCAGATTTGTACCGCTGCATTCCTATCTTCTCAGGTAAACAGATATACTTAGTAAGATTAAGTAACGGAAAAACTAAAGAGGGGGGCGGGAAATTTCCCTCCCTTTTCAAACAGCCGAGTTCGAAAATTCTAATTTCCGGCGCTGTTGATTCTGAAAGAAAATCGATAATTTTTTTCGTGATAAGTTTTGTTCGCTTTCGTTTTAAAATTAAAGTTTTTCTAAGAAACTGTATTTTTGTCAAATAATCTTCTATAGTTTATTTTAACTTTCTTTTTTCACCCGACCTGAAATCTCTGCTCATCTCTTGGAAAATTTTCTTATTATATATTTCTTTTCCATAAAGCGTATATATGTGTTCTTTTTTTTTTTTTTTTCATTCTTTCAAGCGTTCTTCATTTTAAACAACGGGGGCATATGTGAAAAGAGAACGCTATATCGAGAGAAAGGATTTTTAAATTAATATCCGCCTCTTTTGGAGTGTGGTATTGCTAAGCGAAAGTTTTAAGAAAAATGATATTGTAATGGAAGAAATTTTTATGATTTTTTATTTCATCGTGCGTTTCATAGCAGATTTTTATTATTAAAAAATTCCATGTCCGAGGTTTTTTGAATGTCAATGCGTCATTACGAAATTCAAAAATGTTTCAGCAATAGATTTTTTTTTTTTTTGTAAGTTTTTAATTTTAAAAAAGATACACACATAATTTAAAGTAAAGGAAATGAGAACTCGGGTTAGGAAAAAGATATGTCGGTATGGGTTTTCTAGTGTTTGTCTCTTCTTTCAAAAAACTGTGTTTCCGCCGCCATATGAGAAAGTAATATTAGCTGATTAAAGTTCCAATTCTTTGTCAGAAAGGTTTTAATTTTTTTTTTTTTTTCGAAAAGTTATATTAAGCCTCGTAATAAAGCGAGACTATTTTTCTTTTTAAACTTAATCGTTTTTTCAAATTATGATTAACGTTGAAGGTTGGGAGAATTGGAAGAAAAAAGAGTGATAAATTAGCAAAAGATTCAAAAATTTAATTTCCAATAAGTTTGTCCCTTTTTAAGCGATAAAAAGATATTGAAGAATAGTTAATTCAAAGGAACTATTTGTTAGTTGAATTCCTTTTTAATCTTCAAGAAACTTTATATTTATATTTATATTTATATTTAATAATGCATATATTCAATTATAAGTCAAGTTTATTGTTGTAGTTTGTTGAATTTTGATTAAATTTAACTTATGAAGACATTATTATTATGAAAACATATTAATTTAACATGGATTTAAGGGAGTGTTAGAATAATTACAGTGGGAGAATTTGAGAAACAAGAGTTCTAAATTAAAAAAATAATAATAATTAGCAATTATTTTTCGTTAAAAAAAAGGTTTTACGTTCTCCGAATGGAAAAGAGAATAAATTAATAGCTAAATTTAATTAAAAATAAAATTATCTGTTCTTGAATAGATAGAAAAATACAATCTGATTCTAATGAGATAGTTAATTAAATGAACTATTGATCAATTGATTTATTTTTTCAGCTTCAAGATTATTTTTAAATTTTTACGAGTGTTTTTATTTAATTACATTTACAATAAAATTTAAAAATATTTTTAATTGAATTTAAATTTTAGTTAAATATAGACAAAAGTGCTATTTAATTAATCCAATAAAAGCCACCTGGCATAAAAGTTTATTTTTTTTACATATTCTTAATATTTACTAGAGGTTCATTATTTATAATATATGAAACCACACATTTACATTACATATTCATAATGCCATAATTATAAATGTTCCTCGATCACTTTTTAAATTAGAATTCTTAAACACATTTTTAATCAATTAAATTTTAATTTATTGTTACTCTCATTATTATTATTATTATTATTATTATTATTATTATTATTATTATTTGTTATTTAATCCTTTGACAGGTGGTGGTACATCCTTTTTATCACTTTAATCTCCAAATGCCAAAATTGCACAAAAAAGTTTGAATAAAATTTTGCTTTTATAATGTACGGAAAGAAATGCATTTATTGACTTTCAAATAAGTTTGATTGTATTTAGTGAGAGTAAATTATTTCAACATTTTAGTAACAGAATTGCTTTGCGCCTGAAAAAATTAACAGATTAAAAAAAATTATTAACGCTATCTCAAATATGTATCATCAACTTTAATTTACCCAGCCTCGTATAAACTCTTTTAATATATCATACAATTATTTTAAAAATATATTTTTTCTTATTTTACTTTTTTTATTTCCAGGCATGCAGAGGAAACAGTGTTCTACTTGAATCCCTTCTTCGATCGATCCTTTGCTAAATGACATCTGACAATCAGAATGAATAAAGGAATATTTCATTTAGCCTTTAGCACGTCAAACGGTAAGTCTTACTCATCAGAAGATATTTGTGAAAGGATGCAATAAGCGACTTTATCATCATTCGTTGGAGTCTTAATCAAAAACGAAATTCCTAAAATGCGAACTGTTATTTAGAAAAAGAAAAAAGAAAGAGGAAGAAAGAGGGGGGAAAGAGAGCTTATATTGATAAATCAAAATTCAACAATGTTTCAACAGTGAGCGTTTATCATCATAAAATCGTAGTTCTATGTGTTAAAAAAGATAAGTATATATTTAATAAACACATTCCTTATTTTTAAAGAAGTTTAAAATAGTATTTAGAATAATTTTAAGGAATAGGGCTGAATTATTTTTTTCCTTATTTCGAAAGAGTAACATGTTTCTATAAAAGCACGCATTGGCTATGTACTCTCATTTGATCCAGGTTTCAGTTGCCAAACTATGTGGATATATATTTCAGATCTCATAAAATTATGGATGGGGTTTTAGTCAAAAATAGCAGTATAGTTCTCCCTAGAATTGTTACTCTTGCATACAGATTTGTTTAATTGTTGCATATATCCTGCATTCATATTTATTATATTTAACAACATCCATAGATAGCGAGTCTTGTAGCTTCATTCGTATGTGTTGTGCATTTAAAATAAAATGATAAATATATGACATATTTTTTAAATCGAACAATATATAGAATACTATATGGAACAACTGAGTAAGGGCGATAAATTATAGCAACGCCGCTGTGTGATTTTCGGCCTAAGATATGTTTTTTTAAATACTCCAAAAAGGAAATTTTTACAGTAAATTTTAAACATTGCTTATCACGATTGCTTACCCTTAGGTTTAAAATAAATATGAAGTGTATTTATAGTCCTTCCGTTGCACTTTCTATATTCATGTTGTCCAGTAATTAGTTTCAAATATCTATAACACAAAATTAACCCAAAAATATTTTTAAATCTTACACAGTAATTTTAAGTGTCTGTCATATATTACAACGGTTTCAAACTAAGTGCTCATACGGTTTTTGATTTTGAGTACCACATGCAAGTTGTTGAAGACCCAAAAGATTAATAAAGAAATGTTTTCCATACAGCATCGTGAAGGGATAGTAACATCATAGCAAAGTTACGTTGTAACTTTGTGAAATACTGTGATATCGTCTTTTCTTTGCCGATCTCACCTATGACATCCATAAATTCACATATTACTTACCAGAGAAAGTCACACATATTTGCTTGCTTGACTAGAACGATATGTTTCTTTTTTATTGATAACTAGCTGAAAATTAGCTAAGATATTTTTTTAGAAAATTGCCTTGGCTAAAATAATATAAAATATAAACGAGGACGAAAAGTGGAAAACGCTGTAAGTGCCAATGAAGAAATTTGTTAGTAAAATAGTTTTTCAGTCCAGTCCATTTGGCAATGGCACATTCATCCCAACGACATCTTTTGCCACGATTTTATACAATTAAAAATTAGGTTGGTTCTTCCCAGCGTTCTACGGGTTGTTAAGCATATTTACAACACTTTAATGTCAAAAACACGATTTTCGAATATTTAGCACTTACAGCGTTTTCCAATTTTGATCTTCAAATATTGAAATTTCGATTTAGAGACCTTTTAAAGGGTTATATTTTAAAATGAATAAAGTTAATAAAAACCAACTTAAATTAAATTAATTTAGATTTTATAGGCAGTTAACTTCAGCGCGTGTTAGGATATTTGTCTCAAATGTGACGTCACACTGGCGAAGTCCTGCAAGCCACAATTGTAATTGTTACACTCATGACGTGAAGCGTCATCATAACAATTTTACTGAGAACATACGTTCTGTATGGATTTATAGACATATTTTTATATGTTGTTCTCATACAGTTTATTATATTCAAACTAGCAGTTTTTAATTTTACAATTTTTTTCTCTGCGACGTCATCAACTATATCATAAGCGATTTATTTACAAATGTATGACTTGTAAAAAAATAGTTTCAAAAAATCTTAATCACCTGTAGACATTTATATCTGCATTCATCTACCTGTTAGACATCAATCCTCACGCAATGATATCCTAATTCCTTTAAGATATTATAAGTATGACTGCCTTAAAATCTGCATAATCCAAAAGATTTCTACATGAATTTCTATTTTTCTTTTCTTTTCGGAGCTACGATTGATTCTCAACAAAAACTGCTTAGATGCTTGGATTACGTCTTTTAAACTTAGAAGCGTAATCCAGATTAGTCTTAATCTTTGATCTTCTTCGATAATAAATAAAATGAATAAAGTTATCGATAAGTGATTAATAAAGCATTTGTTTTTATGAGGAATTCTTCAATTGAAGTATCATTATTCTAGAATAAAAGCGAGATAGGGATGGATTTCTAATTCTGATATTGCACAATTTATAAATTACTTTATAAAATAAGTTTAGCTAACACTTTTACGCAAATTATTTTTTTCAAAAGCTTGATTAGTATTTTATAAATTAGCCTCTTTCTTTAAATGCAGTTATGTTAAACTAATGTAGCATATACAAAATGTCCAGTAATTATTGAACATAGTATAATTCACACAACAGAAAGTATAACAAAAAATTGTTTAATTACTTAAAAAACAAATCACTGAGTTAAATTTTTTTTTTAATGTAACTCCCTGGAACTCGTACAACATCCATATTATACTCAACTTCTTGACATCTGCGTCCTATTAATGCAACAACAACAGTGATATGCCTTGAATATTCGTTCGTGTTTAACGCGAATTTGTTGAACATGTGATATTTAATACAATCCTATAAGAAAAAAGTACAACAAAGTGATACCTGGCGAGCCAGCGATCAAGGAAATACTCCTGGAGATGTAGCAGCTAAAAAGTTTATCACAATAAACATGCGGACATCTACCGATATCTGATAGAATTTATTTAATTAATAATTTTAAAACATTTCAATAATAGTAGAAAGTTACAAACTGGTTGACTCACTCGATTGTTTCTAGAAATGCTATAAAATTACAGATGTTAAAATATATGTTGTTTGGCTGGTATGGGCGCTGCGGTTATCTTTTGCTCACAAAAGTTAAACAAACCATGACCTATATTTAAAGTTCAATCATACCAAAGTCTTAATCATAAGTCGAATCCAGCAAATCTTTACTATAGAAACTAGAGTTCTAATCACTAAACCAGCAGTTGAGCAGACGTTAGGAAGAGGGAAAAGGAAAAAGAAAAACTCATTGCACTAGCTCTCTTGATTGTGTCAATTTTTTTTTCTTTTAGAAACAGTCATCGTATATATTTTTTCTTCTAAACGCCTGTAACTTCCTAATAATATTGTGAACAGTTGTACGAGTTGAACCAATAATTTCCAGTATATACAGTACGTATATATACGTATAGTGAGATAGAACATTGAGATATCATCTATTCTGAATTCCTATAACATTCCAGCATTAGAGAGGTAGATCAATTATTTGATGTATCTAAGTAAAAAAATTCATATAATCCAGTTTTGGTAATGTTGGACTTTTTTAAACACTTTCCAACATAGTTGAAGCGTGTTTATGAATTTGGTTTGTCTGGTATTTATTCTGGTATGTATGATTTATTTTAATCATGTCTGACTTTCCTTGCTCTAACTCTCGTAAATATACTCGGAGTGCCATGAAATTTTTATATGTTATTGAGGTTTACTATGAATGTTTGGTATTGAAAATGAAATGCGTAGTTTTCATAGTTAGTTTATAGGGATATGCAAAAGAATTCCTTAACATTATGGTCTATTGTAGAAAATCGTTTGTGGTGCGCATTTTATTCATGTTACGATATATCAAAATTAATGAGATTTATATGCATCACTGAGATGCACTATAACATGCTTTCTCATGAATAGAATAAGTAGTATTTAGAGTCTTTTACGCACAAAAAAATTCCATTTCATTATGATATATGGGCAAAAATCGTTCGCGATGCATTTTAATGATGTTATAATATACTTCAAACATAATGAAGTCACTGAAGTGCACTACAACATGTTTTCATGAGTGCATAGCATTTATCGTTCATTTACAGAGACACACAAAATAATTCGGTTGCAGGATTGACTATGTTCGTTAATATTGTTGAAAATGCGTTATCTGTTCTGGTATGAATTTTTAAATTTATTTAATTTTCGTTGTATTAGGGGGTGTATATAAATTCGATACTTCTCTATTATCCCGTCGACCACTTTTCATAACAAAAAACTATCGCCAAACTGTAAAGATTAAACGCCAAAAATGCAGTCCCATTTACTTGATATCAGAAACATTATACGTGTTTGTTATGTTATCAAGTGGTTTTCAATTCGACATTTGCGTGTATTTTTCATTACGTTTTACTGATTTGTTAGTTATTTCATTAATTAAAATAACATTTGTGTCCTTAAATTCTTTTTTTTTTTTTTTTTTTTTTTTTTTTGATATTCTAATGGCAACGTTCTCCCGTTTATTTGGCGTTACAGTTTGGGATAGTTTTTTGTTATGAAAAGTGGTCGACGGGATAATAGAGAAGTACCATAAATTCTATAGATTGCATTCAGGACTACACGAAAAAATTTCCACACATTACCGGATATGAACAGCAATTGCTGAAAATGGATTTTTACAAAAACTTTTATGGCAGAGCTCTTTTGAACGACAGGGGTTAAAAAAAAAATGATTATTTGGGCTCATTTTAAATTAAGGAGGGGATATAACAAGTAGAAATAATGACTGTGTGTTAAGCGTAAAGCAATATTACATATATATTAAAGCATAAACACTACGTCTGATTACTTTTATTTTACAATATTATAAGAACACATATTTTATCACAATTAAATACACTAAACCAACATGAGTGAAAAATTGACCTGGGCCAGGACTCGAACCTTCAGCGTACCGTGCTGACGCTCTGCCACTAAGCCACCCAGATCGACATCCTAGCCCGGCGATTTCTCACACTTATTTATGTTGGAAACAGTCATCGGCCAGCAGTTTTGCAGCTTCAGATGACATAATACGATGAATAACTATTCAGCGGTCCGTAATTGATTTTACATATATATTAAAGAATAAACACTACGTCTGATTACTTTTATTTTACAATATTATAAGAACACACATTTTATCAGACACTTAATTACACTAAACCAACATGAGTGAAAAATTGGCCTGGGCCAGGACTCGAACTTGGGACCTTCAGCGTACCGTGCTGACGCTCTGCCACTTAGCCACCCAGATCGACATCCTAGCCCGGTAATTTCTCACACTTATTTAACTGTCTGATAAAATGTGTGTTCTTATAATATTGTAAAGCAATATATTGGGCACAATGAAACTCAGCAAAGTCAGCCATTCTCGGAAATTCGTGAGGTGATTTTCGTTTCCATCATTATAAATGCCCTCAACGTAGCAGTGTTCCTTACACTGTTAAAAAAAATCTGAAATTCACGGGTATTTTTTTCCTGAATTTCACAGAAAAAGTCCTTTTTTGCGACAAAAGGGCATTTTCCTTTAAAAAACAGAAAATTTCCTCATATTTCCTGAAAACAACGGATCGGACGCAGACGAAAGGGGATAACGGAGGTATTCCGTTATCTTATCTGCTGCATATTTATTTTCAATGTTTAAAAAACTGACATGTTGTTGCACAGAAAAACTAAAAATTTAATAAATTAAAATTTCGAGTTTATTTAAAAAAAAAAAAAAAAAAAAAAAAAAAAAAAATAGTACTTTCGAATTAAAAAAAGTAATAATTTTCCCATTCTTTTAAAATTATTTGCAATTTATTTTTTAAAGTTATATGAAAATATTCGCACTTAAAATATATTCTAAACAAGCAGATTAAAATACATATATAATAGTTAAATTAAGTGAAAAAAAAATCTATTTTACTCAAAAAAGCAACATACAAAAGTAATGCTTTCAAATAAAAAGAAAATAATATTTTTCTCATTCCTTTAAAATTATTCGCAATTTAGTTTTTAAAGTAATAAAAAGTACTCGCACTGAAAATATATTCTAAGCGAACACATTTAAAAAATATATAATAGTTGGAAAAAAAATTGCTTTTCTTAAACAAGCAAACATTTTTTATCGAATTTAATTCAAATATAATATTTATATTTTACATCTAACAATCAAGTTAAGAATATATATAACTCATGTTTTTATCCTGTATTTATATTACAATTTTAAAACATCAACATCATCTCATAAAGAAATCTCCTCGCAATTAACTTCAAAATTACCAAGCTTCTAAACCCCAAATTATGTCTGTTCTAAGCCGCCATTTTGAGAATTTCCAAATGATCCGTTCAAACTACTAATCGAGCAAGCGCCCGCTGGTCAAACCGGAAAGACGCTGGACTCGAGGCATTATCACCCCTGGTTCAAAACCCAATGTCGACCAAAAGCTGTTCTTGACGTATGTCAGATAGTAAATACTCCCCCAAAGTCGACAGATGGCAGCACCAAGTGAGATGTCAAGATTTTTTTAAACCGAGTTTATCTAAAACGGAAAATGTCCTTTTCTGTCAGTTCTACGAGGAATATTTCCGTGATTTCTGAGAGCGTTAACGGGAAGTTACCGCTTCTGCAAACGGTGATTTTCCTTCTTTTATTTTTCAAAACGGAAAATCTACTAACGGAACGGAAAAAGTCCGGCAACTTCGCTGCCAGTACTTTTACCGTGAATTTACGGATTTATTTTTAACAGTGTAGTTTCTAGCTTCCCGCCTTGTGTCGACTGGATAAAAGTTCGAATCTTCGCAATAACATCTGTATAATTTTTGATCAAATAGTATATGGTATACACAATACCAAGGAATTGTTAGCAAAAATTCCTGTAGGCACATAGGCAAATCACGAGCAAAAGCGCAATTACTACTTCAGATTGAATTTCGAAGTTGATTTATTTTAATGGAATAAAGAAAGGAGAGAGTCAGAGAGCAAATGTATAAATGAAATTAAGGAAAACGAAAATATGCATAATTATAAGTTCTACAAAATTGTTTACGTATGAAACGTTTTATCAATTAAAATGCATGAGAATGAATTGGGATACCACTACTACAAAATATAATGCTTGTACTCCAGAATTGTTTGACAGAACCGAAAGAGACAAACCAAATGTTTCACACATTCCGGTAATATAAAATGCAAATAGTTCAGTTTATACCGGAATGTTTAAGCATTGACTTATCTCATACATTTTTTATCCTCTTTTTTTTCCCTCTGCAAAGACTTAACAGAGCTTTTTGGAAGGACAGGGGTAAAACAAGATTATTCTTCCTCATTTTAAGTTGGGCCATGAGAGATAAAAGTAGAAATAATGACTGGGTGTTAAGCGTAAAAGCGATATATTGGACACAGAGTCATACATAGCAAATCAGCATTCCCGAAAATTGGTGAGGTGATTTTCGTTTCCATCATTATTGATGACCTAAGAGTAAAAGTGCTGCTACTTTCTAGCTTCGCACCTTATGTTGACTGGATTAAAAGATAGCATCTCCGTAATGGCGACTGGGGATCAAGAGCCAAGTATTGGATTAATGGTACCGTGAGTGTCGGTTGCACAAAATATTTCAGACTTACTCTACCCTTTCTTCTTATAACAGGATCATGTAAATGGTATGTTCGAAGCATTTTTCCACTTGCAGATGGAGAAAGGGAATATATGAGAAGCATAGAAGGATGCCCTGATATTTCCTTCTTTCTATGTTTTGTTTTGTTTTACTTACCCATCATACGGTAAGTCTTGTAATCGTTTTAAAAATCGAAAAAAAAAATTGACGGATTTACACGTTTCAGACACTGGATATTCCTAAAAACATATTTTTTGAAAAAAAAAATTGCCATCCGTCTGTCTGTGTGTCTGAAAACGCTCTATCTCCCGAACAAATTGAGATAGAGACTTAAATTTGATGTGTTCTTAGTATGTAATAATGAGAAGAAGCTTATTGAATTTTAGTAACCTCGATTATCCGGAACTATTTTTTTCGGACTTTCGAAATATTCGTTCTGATAAAAGGTATATAAAAATTTTCGAAATTGTTTTTTTTTTTTTTAAGGATTGAATATAAAAGACAATAAAAAAACATAAATTTTGCATAAAGAATGAAGTCGATCGGATAATGAGTTGCCGAGATATTTGTAATAACATTTTCCACACTCTTCGACTTTTCATCGCCCTGTATTTCATTCAAATCTCAATTCAAAGACATATTTCAATTGGAAATGAGATGCTTAATCCGACGCAGTAAACTCTTAGTTAATATGATTATCATTTTTGGAGTTATAAGGATGTTTCTTTTACGCAATTCAGTAATAGAGCATTTAAAGTTTTATGACGTCATCAAGCCAGGATTTTATTCGAATTGCAATGCATTTTATAAGTAGTTTACACATGTTTTATTTTCATATTTTACATTATGCATATCCATGATGGGTAAGTATTACGGTGGCCTCCAACGATTATTTTTTTTTTCAGTGTAGCTATAATGTGCATTAAAACTTTCTGCAAATAAAATAACAACTAAATCACAATATAAATGGCATTATAGATGTTAATCAATTATCAAAATACGTCAGAAAATAACATAAATCCAATATTGCTAAATGCACAGCAGGAGAAATAGAAAACATATTAAAATATAATAAATTAACAGATAGCAATATATATATATATATATATATGTATATATAATGTTACTAATTAATTTCAAAATTTAATTAATATTAATTATAAATCCTTTGTATCTTAATTCAAATATTTTGTATTTTATTTTAATTTAATTTATGTGATGTTGCATTTTTGGCACATCTATTTAATAGTTGCTATGTCATTTCATGGTACATATATTTTTATGTTGCTTTAATTATTCATTTTTTCATCTTCCATCTTATTTTTAACATAGAATTATCCTTTAATACATCCATTACTTTAATGTAATTGGATATTCTATTTATTAATTTATTTCATTTATTTATTATTTAACTAATTGCTATCATCTTTAGATAGTATTTGGTTTAATTTTTAAATATTAATTTTCATTCAATACTCTTTTTATTCAGTGTATATTCACATTTTAACATTATAGATGGCAGCACCAATGTTCCTGTTGCTTTACAATAATATTCATATTATTCTAAAATCTTTTCTGGCAACATAGTAAAATCATTTTCTAAATCTAAATTTGGCAACATGTAATGATTTTTTGCAATTAATTCCCTTGTTTTGGTTGTGTTCATGTATGGTTCATGTGGTGTACAGGTATCTATTTTAATCCAAATGGATTATTGACTTTCTGACTCTATTTCATGTTTTATCTGTTTATTATAGGTATGGCTTCTTTCCTTTTTAATATTGTATTTATTTTTTATTTTTTCACAGGTTTGATTCAATGTTTATAAGTAGGTAGTCCCAAAATCATATTCTTTAGCAATTTTTTGGCTAATATGATGATGAAACCACTCATTTCATTTTATTTGTGGTATTTAGGCATTTGGGACTTGAAAATTCTGTCTAAATTCCACAAATTTCATTTCATTCATTCAATTCCATTTATTCAATTTTTAATTTAATTTCTTATTCTTTTAAATACGTTTTTGGTATCCATATTCAATGTGTTGGGGAATACTTTTATTGACAACTAATTATTACATACTTAATCATTATTTCATAGTTTAAGTTGGTGTTATGGTAATGTTTCATTTATGGTTATATATATATATATATATATATATATATATATATATATATATGGTATTCTGTCTACACTTTATTACTAATTATCTCTTAGGAGATTTAATTAGAATGTTACAAGAACTTGTATGTTTTTTAAAATTCAAAGATATTATAATTATATATATATATATATATATAAGGAGACTCTTTAGAAAATCATAAAATCATACTCGAAAAGGATTTTTTTATATATATATGAACGAGCAAAGTACAACATACAAGCGGTGTTCCTATGACCTTCGATGCAAAATATTTATAAGCTTCGGTGAGTCCCGATTAGTATTTAATTATTCACTAAAAACAATGAAGTACCGGAGCTGCGGTCCGATGAGCTCCGGCGCAAATTAAGTTCTGCACATGCTTTAATTTATGTGATAAGTATACTTCTTAAATTAAATTAAATTTTATATATATTATGAACACAAATATACAGGGTGTCCCAAAAAAGTTTGAAACATAGTTTACTTTTTTGCCGTTTAGTGATAAAATGCAATATAATCTGTAAAAATCATCAAAATAAGTTAGGTAACAAGCTTATGTCTCCCCATTAATTTTTCTTTGTTTCTTCTTTAAAAAAAAAAATACTAAACTAATTCACATTCTTGTAATACATATACATTGTAAAAAAATTGCAGTAAAATTACGGGCAGAGGCCGGCAGCAGAGATTCCAGTCATACCTCGTAAAAAAAAAAAAAAAAAAAATCCATGCCCATCATTTTGTGCAGCCCGTAATTTTACGAGGCAAAGTAATATAGCATTATAATAGTCAGGATATAATGCACTTTAAAATACAATAACACTTTGCTTACTTTTCCGTAGCACATAGCACGTTAGATAATCATCACAGAATCGCTGTTTTGACGGGTTAAAATTTTCGAAACACGAGTAAAATGAAGGGTTACACCCTAGCGGAGGACAACATATGGGGTCGTACCGTATTTTTGCTGACATATGGGCTAGAACTGTAAGAATATGTGGATTGCTCTTAATTTTCCAAGTATCTAGGGGGGGGGGGGGCGCTTATTTAGTGGATCAGACCATTTTTCATCAAATAAGGTTGTTGCCCATGAAAATTGAAGGGCAAACGCTCATAAATTTACAGTTTTTTTCTGAGAGTGTATGTTGTATCGACATAAGATGCGTGCGAGCAATAACAATATTTAATTGAATAGTTGAGTTTTAAAAAAATATTTATCGTTTTCTCTGGTCACAAAATGGTTGACAAATTGTTTAGATACCAAACCCGTTGTCCGATTTGTACGAAAGTGAACGCAGTCTTGCGACAGTAGCCTATAACATATTCGGTAATAGGAGCTCATTCGCAAATGCTGTTTGGGTACTATCGTATTCACTCACAGACACATATACATATATTATTGTAAAATACAAAAACGGAGTTCTGGAGATATAAATACGTCTTTAAATTCCAATATACACGCATACACTGTTAAAAAAATTGCAGTAAAATTACGGGCAGAGGCCGGCAGCAGAGATTCCAGTCATACCCCGTAAAAAAAAAAAAATCGATGCCCATCATTTTGTACAGCCCGTAATTTTACGGGGCAAAGTAATACAGCATTATAATGCACAGGATATAATCCACTTTAAAACACAATAACACTTTACTTACTGTTCCGTAGCCCGTAGCACGTTAGCTATCACAGAATCGCTGTTTTGGCGGGTTAAAATTTCCGAAACACGAGTAAAATGAAGGGTTACACCCTAGCGGAGGACACTATATGGGGTCATACCGTATTTTTGCTGACATATGGGCTAGAACTGTAAGAATATGTGGATTGCTCTTCATTTTCTAAGTATCTGGGATAAGGCAACTTATTTAGTGGATCAGACCGTTTTACATCAAATAAGGCTGTTGCCCGTGAAAATTGAAGGGCAAACGTTCATAAATTTACAGTTTTTTCTGAGAGTGTACATGCACACATGCATTAAAAACGTTTTGAAAATACCAAAAGCGGATTCAAGGAGCCTCAAAATGGAAAGGTATACTAGAATTTCCATAATTAGTGTTTACGATGATTATAATATTTTTCTGACACTACGTACTTTACTCCTTATTCGGTAAGAAAAAATGAATTAAAAATGGCGATTGAATTTTGTTTACAATTCAAGTCCAGTCTGAAATTCATAAAAGTGTTTTTCTTATAATTTCTATTTTTTATTTTTTTTTGTTATTACTGTAACATTACTGTTTTTGTTATTACTGTACATAAAAAAAAGCTTAATAAAAATCAAACTGATAATTAATAGAATGCAATGAAATAAATAATTTAATAAACTAGTAAATAAACAGAAAGAAACCAATGAATAACTATTGCATGAAATATTATATACAAAAAATCTTTAAAATTCTGCACTGTCACTGTAGGATGCAATACTTATAACGCATGCGCTAATTCCCTTTTCTTAAATATTCTCACACAAATCTACGATTTATCTATTAAGAAAGATAACACTCATTGTATTAAAAACAGTTATGTGCTAGTTAATAAAATCAATGCACTTACCAACGTCAACAATATTATCACATATTATTTTAGGAGCTTTTCAACAATATTCTTTTGGCAGAAAGAACTCTACTATTAATTAACTTTTTATAGAATATTTCTAATTATTACATTTACCTGAAAACATCGATATTGACTACTTCAAAACTTTAACTAATTTTTTTACATTTTCATAACTATATCTTCCAAAATAATGCTATTTTTATTCAGACAAAAGGAATTCCACAAGGCTCAGCTAGTTCCACTATGCTTTCAGATTTATATATCTATTTCTATGTAAAAAAGTATATTAACAATAATATTTTGCTCTATAGATATATAGATCATATAATTATTTTTTCCCTTAGTGATAATCATTCTATTTCTCTACTAGCATATCTTTCCAATCTTGAAGTATTACTCATTTAAATAAATCTACTGTTAATTTTATGGATATTAATATCTCTATTCTTTCTAATGACACTTTAACACTCAATATCTATGATAAACGTAATGATTTTTCCTTCAATGTTATTAATTTTACTAACTTTCATTCATGTTTACATATTTCAGTTTACAGAAATATTCGTCTAAACCACTGCATTCGTATTAAACATTTATGCGCCTCTCATTTCATTAGGCCGAATTTATTACAATTAAAACATACAGATTTGTCTTATAATTATCCCATTGCTTTTCTTTCTTCGTGGATTAAACATTAAAACATTAATCTAATTTTACCAGTAAGGGCATTAAATATGTATAAAAATTATAAAACTGGAAAAATATTAAGAAGAGTGGTGTAGATTGCTGAAAAAATTATAAAAAATATGTCTTAAATAATTAACAAAAAAACAAATAATAACAAAATTTCCCCTCCCCTCACAAAAAATTATAAAATCAAAATGCTATTAAGGAGGGATGAGGCGGGACTGTTGAAAAAAGATACTAATTTTTTTTTTACATAACAAAATAATTTACACAACATAAATAATATACTCTTCATTTCATTCACACACTGTCTCCTCATACATCGCTAATTATTATGCTACTGTCTTCTTCATCTTTCATTTTTGTTATTATTTAAATTTTATTTACATCATTTAGTTTTCTTCACAGTCTAAATTAATACTTTGTCTAAAATTTATTTCTTTTAATTCCAGCTTATCTTCATTCATAATAGAGGGCAGCACCATACTCATGTTTTAACTAGTCTATAATTTCAGCTTTTACTTAAACAATTTTTAATAGCCTCTCTTCATATCTTGCAAAGCCTGTGTTTCTAGCAGCCATTTTGGATTTAGTTCTGATGACATGTTCTTTGTAAAGCATTTTGAATCTGGATCAATCAACAGAAATATTAGTTTTTTTTTTTTTTTTTTTTTTTTTTTTTGTGAGTTTTGCACATTGTTTTATGATCTACTTTCTATTTATGTTGAATAATAGTTTATTTATTTATTTATTTTGTTATTTGAACTCTTGTAGGTTATTGTATTTCTTTGTTTCATATATATGTTATTAGGAGCTTAATATTGTCGATTTTATGCATAATGCTAACAATATTTGATGAAGTAACATATATTTACTATGAATATTCTTATGAAGCTCCTCTGACGATTCCATAAGATATTAATAGTTTTCCATTTTAGATTTTAGATTTTATTAAGTTTAATTCTTGCAATATCCTTTCCATTGATTTTTATAATATCTCATCCTTTGTTTTTCACACACACACACACACACACACACATATATATATATATATATATATATATATATATATATATATATATATATATATATATATATATATATATATATATATATATATATATATATATATATATATATATATATATAAACCTTTGAATAAAAAAAAAAACAAGTTTTAGCAACAAAACTGACCAAATCTCCAATTTTTTTTTTAAGATAGGTAACTATAAAGTGTATACAGAATACTATATAGTTAATAAATAATTACCAATTCAATCATCAAAACTGAAGCTCCAATTCAGAGACGGCTCACATCCAAACATACATAATAGTTTAAAGAAATTAAAAAATAATAAAGATTCCAGCAGAATAAAATGAAATTTTGATATAATTTGATAATAAATTGAAATTGGGAGGAAAAGGAGGAGTTTTATTGAATTAAAACCAAACACCAATTTAAGGATGGCAAAACTTAAGTGGATAAATAATATTTTAAGTTAATAAATAATTAATAAATTAAAAAAAAAATTACTGAAACACCAAATTAGAGATGACATAGTAATACATACATTATAAGTTAAGATAAGAGCAGAAAATAATAAATAAATAAAATGATTAAAGATGCGAGAAAAGTCAATCGCAATTTGAATAAAAAATGGAATTTAGATATCAAGTGAGGTAAAAATGGAATTCACATGGACGTACGACCATGTGTAATCATCGGAGTTCGCAGTACATGTCATATGTCAAATGGAAGTGCAATATTTCATATAATATACAGGCATATTTGACAAGAATGTATATTCTGCCAATATATTGCACTAATAGAAGGAAACAAAAGGAAAAATAATTAATAATGAAACAAAATTACTCACAAACCATGCATTGTCTTATTTGCATTTTATTTGAGTACATGTGATAGGAAAAAAGTTATATGACCTCAGTTCACAGTTAAGTGAAACATTTATAAATGAAAAAAAAAATTATAATTATTAAAAAAAAAAAAAAAAAGAAAGAAAACTTAGATAACTATAATAAAACTATTTATATTATATATGTATATATAAACTAATGGATTTGTAAAAAACAGACTCAATAAATAAATAAATAAACTAAAGTAACTATTAAATGAAAAAAAAAAAAATACATTGATCAGTTGTACCCTACACCCCACGATTTTTTATACTCATATTTAGGGTTATTACCAGAGATTTTAAAGAGAAATTCCACGCCTTATTTAATCGCAGACTTCTGTGATTAGACGAATGTAAAGCGTCATAACGCGAATATTTTTATTTAAATATAGTGGTTGCCTGGGACTGAATTTATTTATTAAAAATAACATTTTAATTGATTCATATATGTCTCACTTCGCAGTGTAAGGTTAAAAAAATAAACTAATAAATAAGTTATTTTAAATAAATGATGAAAAAAAAAAAAAGGAATATTAACTTATTCCTCATTTTGTTTCATGTCCAAAATTCGATTTAGATATTTAATATCTAAAAGTGAAAAGCATTTTTAATGTAAAGTCACTTGAGAGATACTTCACAGCACCGTAATGTGCTCAACCCTTTGAAATTTCCCCGCAACTTGCACCTCACCAACTTCGCTCATTCGAAATTTTTCCTACCGTGACTAATGGCACTTATTAGGGGGACAGCTTCGTTTTACGAATATTAGGATCTGAAAAAGAGAGTATAGGTCCCTAATACCTCTTATATTCCCCAGTCTACTTCTTTTAAAAACCTGTAAAAACAAGAGAAAAAAACCAGGACCTACGAGTGTTACAAAATTAAATTGTCTAGTTATAGCTAAGGACGTTCCTTTTACGTAATTTCAGAAGAACCAGAATAAAGTACAACACGAAATTTTGCGTTAATATTAGATATATTCCTTTAACTCAGTCGAATCGCGATATCCCCCAATCTTTTTCAGGTCCTCCCCCTGTTCTTATTTGATTATATTCTAGAAAGACGCCGAGTATAATGTGCATACATTTATATTCCTATGAAATATAGCTGGAAAAAATTCTCTTGAGGGGTGCGGGAAGAGAAGTAGAAGAAATTTCGAACAAATTCCCCTTGGATAGCCCTTCGCCGCAACTTGCTAATGATTGCCTCGTATCAATATGTTAATGAGATGCCGCGCCTTGGGAAGCAAAGGGGTTTTAAACTTTCATGAGTGAGCTATGTTAAAAAGGATAAATTTGAGAGAAAAGAAAATGCTCCCCTTCTTATGTTATAGTTTGCCCTTACATATATATATAGATCTATATAAATATATTCAAGTTACGCTGGGGTTGCCACTCTGGGGGTTTAAAATTCCATCTTCTTCATCAAAATCAGGTGACCTACGCCACATAAACGATCATCGGCGTACCCCCTCCCCCCTCTACCCCGTCATATTTTTCAACGCGCTCCTTCTCATATCTACCAGCTGTTACGTTGAATGCTCCCATCAAGAAAAGGACTTTTTCTATTTTTTTCTTCCAAGTTGTGCTTTGTTTTCCAGGGTAAAAGTTTACGGCTCAGATTTCCTGCCTGTATTATCGTGTTAGGGATTTTTTTTTTATTTTTTAAAGTTTTTCCCTAGCCTCTTTTAGTATATTGTTAAGAAATGGTAACGATGCTATTGTTTTCGCGTTGTTCTAATAGAGGCTCGCATACATGCATAATTTGTGATACAAGCAAAGAGTTATTAAAATACAAGTTTTTTTAAAAGCTTCGTACATTTTGTTCACAATTTATTCTCGATATTTATCGTTAAAGGCCTTAGGACATGCAAAAATAAGTAATACAAAATTCAATTTTCTTCTGAATAATAAAGGAATTAAATTTAATCGCATCAAGTGATGTTCAGAAATAAATATACACATGTTTTATCATGAAAGCTTTTTCTTTTCCCTTTCCCGAAGCAAAGCTCTTTTTTTCTTCCTAATTAGTAATTCTAAACTGCATTAAATTGTTTTATTTTCAGCTTTCAAAGTTAAAGTTTTATAAAAGAAAATAATAAAATATGTAGTATGGATATAACATTAATTTCATTAAAATGATTGCTAATTAAATTAAATTAATACTTAATAAATATTTAATAAGTAGAATATTATTTTTACAGAAAAATGTAACACAGTTTTTATCGTTATTTAAGGCCCTTGTAATTTTATTAGATAGTAAATTTGACTATGATTAAATTGCTAGAGCAACAAGATTTATGATTCTCATTAAATCAAATCTTCATCTGAAACATTTATTTGAATTAAATAGTATTTTTTATGACTTAGTTAAGAGAAAATTTGCAAACAGAAGAGTAAAATTATTTGTTGATGAAAAAAATTACTCTATTGCTTACTGAATACCTTCATATTTCGTCTAAAAGTTATTTCGTTGTAATATTGAGAGACTAATAAACGCAAAGGAACATTTTATAACTACATAAAACCACTGAAAAGTTACTCGTAATATGTTCTTAGTTCGCAATCTTCCTTTCTCTTCTTTATCCTTCAAAAAAAAAAAAAAAAAAAAGTATTTTTTATACTAAAGCAGTTTTTCTTAAATTAAATCTTAAGAAAATCTTAATTATTGATATTTTACTAAAACTGTCTGGATTCACTACGATAACGTTGACATCTTGTACAGAAACAATGAATACTCAATATTAAATTTAGGTATTTTCCATATTAACTCTTCCATAAATTCGGCAGATGTTTTTAATAAATGAGAAAACTCATCCAACATACCACTAAAATCGTGAGAAAACTTTTGGAATATATTACCCGACTCTTACAAGATATATTTTCATTGGTGACTAATATGATAAATTTCCTGTTCGCATGTTAATTTTTGTGAGACAGCAAAACTTCTCCTTCTATTATTCGCATATTTTGAGAAACTACTTGCAAACCTGCTGAAGCATATATTTTTGTTATCATATTTTATCGAATGAAAAATTAGTTTCTTAGTCATCCATTGGAAAACAAAAATCTATTCTAATATCAAACGATACTTTTTTTTTTTTTTTAGTTTTTAGTTCCTTTATGAGTCAGGAAAAAACAGAAAATTTCTCTAGAAACTGTAATACATTTAAGTGATAAATTTATTCCCAACCACATTACATCCCAAGACTCTATCATTGCTTAAAAAAGCTGGGCTTGAATTTGTCGCATAAGCACACATAACCTGGTATTGAAAGACAAAAAAAAAAAAAAAAAAAAACTCCAATACGGAGACAACTTTGGAATTCATTTTTTAGCATTTTTCCTTTCCCGCTTAGAACGCAGGTAGTGGCTGTAGTTGTTAATATCGATTGTTGCCACCCGCCTTAATTTAATGAACTTTGCGATATATCGTCGCAAAAATTTCGCCTTCCCAGCAGAGAAAAATCCGAAATGAAGATATATATTCCCAATTCACATCAGTTCTGTTCTCTACGTGTCGTCTGGTGGTCGTTCAATCATAGTTTTTGTCGCTCTAGAGGAGAGAGAAAGCTCGCTCTTTTTTGGAAGCGACTGCAAATTATTTCAGATTTGCGGAGAAAAACGATGCTGGTAATAGAGTCGGATATTTGTAACGTTCAAGTCTAATTTATAAATTTATTTTGAAACTAAAGCGCTTTGAATAGATTCGAATATGAAGATATGAATACAGAAATCTATTCATTTCATTTAGAGTGTTTACTTTTAGTTAAACAATTTTTGAAACTAATAATTCTTAAGCTGTACTTTTTAACAATGTATAAACTTTTTAAAAAAAGTATCCATGCAAATATTAGTTTATATGCCGAGAATTTTTTTTTTTTAGGTATTTTGATTAAAATTTCATATTTACAGTAAGTTAAAAAAAAAAAAAAAAAAAAAAAGACTGGATGGTTTGCATGTATGATATTGTTTTACTACTGGAGTAAATCAGTTATTTCGAGATCAAGAAAAATAGAGTGGTTGAAATTAATAACTAAATGAACAAAATTTTTTCAGGTATGAACATTTTTCAGAAATTTGGAATCGTCCATAGCAGAGAACTTTTTAACTATCTTCAGATGATAAACAAAATTTCAATAAAACAAAAATTCTCATTCTTCGACCGGTAATGATAAATTCCAGCACTGTTATGTTTAATTTTTATTTAATTTTTAAGGTGTTTTGCACACACTTTAAAAAGATTTTAATTTCGTCTGTGTAGAGAGAGACTATTTATGACGAATTTTAAAAGGACTTTACATAGAAAATGCATTAAAAAAGATAAATTTAGAACTTTTAAACAATTATGGAGACTTACGTAGCATTAAAATAAAATTTCTCAACAAATATTCGCAATCTGATAGCAATCTTACTTTAAAATATATAGTAAATAAATCGAATTATTGTGATTTGTTTTACTGTTTAACTAAGCGTGCTTAGTTAAATCATTGTAGCAAATAGAGGGGGGGGGGATGGAAAAGAAAAGAAAGAAGGAAAAAAATTAAATTAAAAAAAGAGAAAAGATAAATAAGTTGCTGTACCCTATATCTATAACTATAGTTTAGTTCAGAAGTAAGATAAATTGCTAAATAAATGAATATTTAAGGCCTAAAAATATATTTTTTAAAACGTTAATGATTTACCTGACCTAAGAAAAGTTTCTGATCAGGAAAAAGGTATAGTATTTAAAAAAAAAAAAAAAAAAATAAAGAAAAAAAAAAGAAGAAGAAGAAGCAAGTTGAGTATTAACCATACATTATTCTTTTTTATTTTATTTTACAGGACTGTTAACTCTAAACTATACCGCATTTATAAAACGATAATTAAAAAAAATATATGGTCATTGGATATTTATTTATACCGTATGAAACACAAATAACATAACAATACTTCTTTTAGAAAAAAATTAAAAAAGAAATTCAAACAATCTCAATTTAAACGCATAAATGAAGACAATGTAGTTATATCTAGATTTCTGTTTGAGTATTACTTTTTACACTAAGTCTTGGATTACTTTGTCCCACCATTCAGAATCAAGACTATAATTTTTACTTTGATAAAATACACTGTAACAATTAATTAGAAAGATATTATTTTTTTCTAAATTTTAATATATAATTATTAACGTGAAACGTTATTAAAATATTAAACGTATTATGAAAAGGGAAAGACAAATTTTTATGCATATTTTTCATCCAAAATTACTATGTTACTAATTTTCGTAATGAATTAACTTTCGATAGATAAATGAAGTTTTCGAATATTGAAACAATATTATATTTTAGACAATTATATATTCATATTTTTTTTATTTCAAAACATTCTCATTTACTAATATAATCAAAATACGCCTAGGGAGATTAAGATAAAATACAATTTTTCTCCTTAATATATAGTAGTACAGAAACAACTAATGTTATAAATCGTAAACAAAATACTGCAAGTTTAAATAATTTTAACTAATTTTTTTTTAATATTATTCTTTATTTCCAAAATATATTTTCTAAAGACGTTGGGGGAAACTTTAAAAAATATATACAAAGAATCAAAGATTATTTATTTACTTATTGTTTTTGAAAGATTAATACCTGAAGGAACACAGTATGCATAACACACGTGCATGCACAACAAAATAAGATTTGTAGATACAATTATTTTACAAAATTGAAATAAAAACATATTTTTCTAGCAATTTACGACAATTAAAGAAATATAAACAAATCCTTTTTAATATAAAATAAAAATATATGAAAGCTGGATAAAAAATTTTGATTAATTTAATTTTTATTTTTGATTTTGTTTTAATTAAAAAATCCAGAAAATACAAATTTGTGTAAACTAAAATCAATAAAATTATTTTATAATTCTTAGTTGATTAATTGGTTAATATATTAAATCAATTAAATTATTATTTTAAATGAAACATAACGTTCCAATACGTAGTTAACATAACGTTCCAATAATCTAGAAATGTTTTCAAAAAGCATGTAATCATGTGTAGAAAATATTATACAAGATTAACTGATTTAAAAATTTGTAAATTTTTAAGTAATTTAGAGAAACATTTTTTAGTTGTCAATCATTTTTCATTTTTTTAAAGTTTTAAAGAATTTTAAAGTTTTGAAGTTATTAAGTTCGTAAATAATTAATGACTATAAAAGGTATCGATAAAGAGAGAGAAAATTGTTTTGAGTTTTATTTTGATTAAATATAATTAAGTATTGTAAAAGCTTATTTGAGTTGATTTAGCTTATATGAGTGAATTGTGTCGGCCGGTTGTCGGTCCAGGTTTCTTACTCAGATGGAAAAATGTCAATTGACAGCAAAACAAAATAAAGTTTGTTTTTTGTTTTGTTTTTTTGCCAAAAGAGAAAGGGGAGGGGAGTGTTTGATAAGCCAGTGACTTTTTTATAATACAGTGGAAACTTGTTAACATGAAGAATTATAATTTTGTTCATCTTTTTATCAGTACACTTTATTATTTTTAACTCAATCATACTGATTGGTAAAGAAATTGACATTTTTCCATCTGAGCAAGAAACCTGGACCGACAACCGGCCGACACAATTCACTCAAATAACCTTATTGGCCATAGTTGAGCTGTCTACATGGCATACCAGATGTTATTGCCAATAATTTTATATGATGTAATTGTGTCGACCAGGTAGCTCAATATGCAGAGCGTTGGCAAATTGGGTCAAAAGATTTTGGGTTCAGCTCCCGGTCAAGACACTTTTTCGCTCAGTTGGAAAAATGTCAATTCGTTTCACCTCTTATCAAGTAGTTTATAATATCAGTAATTAAGCCTGCTTATTCATTTTAACAAGGATTCTGTGATTTCCATGTTAAAAGTAATTCACGTTAACGATGTTCGACTGTAAATAGAAACATTTTACCCGGGGTCAGATTGGGTTAGATTTGTTGCAAGACTTGTTTATTGTATTTTGAAATTCAAAGGTATTACAATTATATATATATATATAGAGAGAGAGAGAGATATTTAATGCTTAATTATTTTAAGTCATCTAGGAAAAAGAAATTTTATGATATTTTTCGAAATCATCAAGAAAAATTTAGAAAAAGAATATTCAAAATCCAGGGGAGGGTTGGACATAGCTAAGTGGCACACCTGTACGGGCTCTAATGTACGATGTAAATTAAAATAATTAATGCAAAAATTTAAAATTTAATTAAATATGAATGACCGACGTCACTCGCGGAATCGTCCCCCCTTTCCCCCTTTACAAGCCCTTTCAAGACTATGGCTGTTGGGGAAGAGGTAGTTCCAAGTTCCAAATACAGAAAATCCCACCGGAAAATTTTAAAAGTGACTTTCGTTAAAGTAGAGACACATTTGGAAGGACTAGAACGTTTAATACATCGGACGATCTCGGCGGCTTGAATATCAATATAAAAATCAAAATTTATTCTCAAAGGTGAAAATAAATTTAATTCTGTAAATAAACATTACATCGGAAGTCATTATAACAGAATCTTTAAAAATAAATAAATAAATAAATTGATGTGAAACAATAAAGTTAGCTATTAAAATTGCTCTCAAACCAAAAATTCAAATTACATTAAATCAGATTGATTCATTTGCATAACAATTCATTAAAACTTACATTATTATATAAGTATATATATAGTATTATATTTAATAGTTATTTTTATGAAAGAAAATAAAAACGTGATAATGTTTAAAAAAATAGTTGCATATCGTTTTAAAAATGTTTTAAAGAAATATAATAATGCAAAATTATAAAGTTAACTTTAAAAAAAAAGAGAGACTACTTTATTTTTTGTAATAATTCATTTTTTAAGTACAAATAACTGATATTAATAAGTGAAATTAATAAAACCAAATAAAACCAGAAAAAATAAATTAAACTCATTGCTAACGTTTAAAAAAATAAATCGGTCAAGTGCGAGTGTAACTCGCGCTCAATGAATACATTAAATGTATTAATTACTATTTATTAATTAATAAACTCCTTCTACCCCTATTTTTTTCATAATTTTAGTTTCAGTAGTTTCGGAAAAGGGGGGGGGAGGCAGGGGCATATTTTTCCAGTACTTTCGACGATATCACTGAAAATATAATACCTAAAATTAAAACAAATATATTTTTGAGTTCGATGTTACGAGATCTTTTGAACGATACTCTACACGATATATATATATATATATATATATATATATATATATATATATAAACTCAAGTAACTTAACTAATATATCGGCTAATTACCGACAATCATTATCAAATATCCTTGGATGATTCTGCTTCGATAGATACCTCGAGCGCCCGTCAACTCCCCCGCTGAGCTACCGTAAAGTAAAGTTTGTGTGTAACGGAAAAATGCGTTTTTCTCGAAGACTATATTACCCAGGAAAATCTCCATAGTTTTCCTGCAAGGTTTAAATAAACTCCTACTACCTCTAATGTTTTCATAACTTTAGTTTCAGTAGATCCGGACATAGAGGATGGGGGAACATATTTTTGCATTGCATTTTCGACTATATCTCTGAAAATATAATACCTAAAATTAAAACAAATATATGTCTGAGTTCGATATTACGAGATCTTTCACACGATACCCCAGATGATATACAAAAAGAAAACATTTTTTTCAAGTAACTCAATTAGCTCCTTAATTTTTTTCCTAAACATATTTGTGAATGGCTAATAATCTGAAACTATGTGGGTAAAAAGGCTTTATGACTTTTCCAAGTTTGAACTTTCCATGTCCCATAGTTTAGAAGCAAAAGGGCTGTGACAGACGTACAGACAGACAGACACAGGAGTGATCTTATAATGGTTCCGTTTTTACTTTTTAAGTACGAAACGCAAAAAATACACGAAATAAGGTTAAAAAATATATTTTTAAAGAGTTCGGATTAATTCATATGTATGCGCAATTTTTCAAAAAATAAAAAAGAAAGTATAAAGAAAAAAATACATTTCAAAAAATCTTGTAAGTAATAAGTCCTTGTAAGTAATAAGTCCAATATTTCTGAATAGAGTAAAAATAAATACACTATTGAAACTTTCTTAAAATTTTGTTGACCGGTGAAAAAAAAAAATGACCGTAAAGCTAAAAATCTCATCAGTCACCAGTAGATGATTAAACTTTGAAATATGCTGAATTAAATTTTTGCCATGGCCGACCAAATAGTTTTCATTTACATCCCCTTCCCCCCCCCCCCCCCCACCAAAAAAAAAATAATAATAACAACTTTCCTTTATTGTTAGATTTAAACAAAAAATAAGTAACTTCTATATGTAACTTTTTTTTAGTTTTCAAAAGCCATTTATGTATGTCTGGGCTATAGATGGAAGTATTCACACTGAACATTAGATGTCTACTAAATAAAAATTAAATACTAGCCAGAAACGGACCACTAAAAAAGTCTCATCTACTAATCAGTGGCTACAACCAAAATTTCTTATTTGCAGTTTTAGTGACAAGTAAACTCGTCAATAATTTAACGCGTTTTTTTTTTGTTTTTTTGTTTTTTTTTGCCAGAAATTTTGAATAGTAACATTTTGTTTATATATTCACAGAATGTCTGAAAATAAATCAAGCGAAAATTACTTTTCGAAAATTCTGGTAGATATTTTGAATATAAAAAACAAAAAACGCGTTAAATTAGCAATACTGCTGGTCAACAATGTGTAAAAGATATCTGGGGATCAAAATGCTGAAAAAAAAAAACTGTATTATTGATTTTTATGCTAATAAAATACTACAAAGTTAACTAAATTAAATAAAAGGAACAGAGTATTTCTAAGATGATTACATCAGCAGATATGCTTTTGTGTTGTACTAACAGTTCTGCACCATCCATATCTAAAACTTTAACTCCATTTTTCTCAGAATGGGTTTTTTCATAATTTGTTATGTTTAAAAGGATATAGCTACACTCTCTTGCACGATATGTGTATGAAATTTTATATAGAGTTTTTCTGTTGTGTTTTTAATAAATTATCTCAGGATTTTTAATTTCACGTGAAATTTTTGAAAATATATTCCTCGAAATAAAAAATCACTCTCGTAATATTTTATAAATCCTGAACACAAATTAACAAGAAACTTTAAGAAATCTTTTCTTCACACAATAGTGAAAAAAGTAATGAAATCGTACATACAAGTGGTTCACAAGGTACATCAAAATTTAAATAAGTCTAAAATTTAAAAATTCTAATTAAAAAAATTAAAAGTTTTCAAAAACTTTTTATCTGAATAGTAATTTTTTTTATATAAAATTCATTTCAGGGGAAAATATATATTAAAAATGCCTATAAATAAACAAAATAAAATTTTTACTTCCTTGCTCCCATAAATAATGAATGAAAAAATGAAAATATCTTTGAAATATTTCATAAGTAATTTATTTCTCAAATAATGTGCACAACAAATTAAAAATGAAACATAAAAATTTTTAAATATCTTTGAAATATTTCATAAGTCATTTATTTCTCAAATAATGAGCACAACAAATTAAAAATGGAACATAAAAAACTTTAAAAAAAAAAATATTTAAAAATCAAACTTCTTGTTAACAAATAGTCTTTTCTCTATGTATTCTTACAACTAAATTGTATTATTTTAGATAGGAGCTGAATAGAAATTTTCAAGGAATCTCCCCGAGTCTTTAAAAGTGAGTACTGATTTTTAATTATTAATAAATCATCTCTTATAAATTTAAAACTAAATGATTAGATAATGAGCATCTTGATTTATATGTGATAAATTTACGCATAATGATGAGAAAAAAAAAAATCTTTATCGATTATTCGAGACCCTGCATCAAATGCGATGTGCGTAAAGTTTCGTGCGCGGAGGCGTATTTTTCCGTAATTACTGTTTAATTTGAATTTTCGCTGAGAAACTTTTCATGCTATAAGCGAGTTTTGATGGCCGTGCCTTGCGAGTGGTTCAAATTACTGGGCCCAGGTAATTGAGGGGGGCCTTGGGAACAAAAAAATAAAAATAAAATGATGCATTAGACTTAATTTGGACCTCATTTTTTACTCACTTTTCTTTAATAAGAAAGATAATTTGAGGTATACGTAGTTATCTTTGCTTCTTTCATAATTTTCTCTCCAAAACTCTTCAACCTCTCCTGTGTTTCCTGAGATATATTGGTTCATAAGAGGCATGAAAATGTTCCAGAATATTTTAATCTCAGTACATGACAAGGTAATAGTCATTATAATGAAAAGAAAAAGCTTTCATAAAGAGTGCATATCTATACCAACTTGCCATTTGATTCTATGGCTGTGTCTTAATCCTAAAACAAAATTGGATCGGGTAACGTCTTTGAGCATTTTAAGAGCACAAATGACATAAAATGCTCCAAATTTTGAAATTTTCAATTTTGCGTTTAAAAAAAAATAAAAATCCAGACAGTTCAAAAATAACTAATTTATATTCTTTCATAGTATATAAACCCTTAAAAAAAGCTTCTAATCTCGTAAACAAGCAGTACCATAAGTATATGTATACAAATCTTTTTCACCTCATAATGTCCTGTTTTACATATTTTTTAATTTATTAAAGTTAGAGAGTTGAAAATTGTCATGTTTATATAGTTTTTTTTTTTTTTTAATTATATCTAAAATTATAAATATAATTATATATTTTTAGAAAAATATAATTTTCTGTTCTTTGATTTTTCCTAATGTTTCAGTAATTATTTTCTAAATTCGCTTATTCGTGACAAAAAAAAAAAAAAAAAAAAAAAAATCTTATTATTAAATGATATGTTTTTAACCTGCATGGAAAATTAGAGAAGTTTTCTGCAATAATTTTAGAAGAAAGTTCCTAAGTGACTTAGTCATAGACAGGTAAGTAAAAATTATATATTAACCTTAAAAAAAATTATGCCTAAGTGTATTTTTCCTATTATATTTAAACTAAAATATACATATTTTATACGAGAAAAAATTAAAAACCTGTATATTTGTCAAAAAATAAACTGCTAAATCTGCATCCTTGTCGAGATGTCCATCTGTGCTCTTAACGCATTCACATCGGGAAAAGAGAATTCTTGTTTTTATTCCAAAAATATACCTTACAGAAAATGCATTTATATCACGTTGTCAGTATTTCTTTTTTATGTTGTATTTTTTTTGTATTATATCCATGAATTGAAAGATATTTACTGATGAATAAATTTGAGATTGGCTGAATGATCTAAGACATTAGTTTGAGATCTGGCTCTCTGCAAAGAAAGAGGGTTCGCATCCTGCTTCCGACAGAATGATTTCTGCTTTTCTTTTGGCATTCATTTCAATTACTGTCGCATTTTCAGGAAAAGAAGTTTGTATATAATTTGTATTTTTTTTATTCGAATGCTTTTGAATTAAGAAAAGTTTAACAATATTTTTACAAATTAAATTTGTGTTAAAAATATAATATAAATAAAAAATGTTTGTATTAAAAATATAATATAAATAAAAAATATTTGTATTAAAAATATAATATAAATAAAAAAATATTTGTATTAAAAATATAATATAAATAAAAAATATTTGTATTAAAAATATTTAGATTAAAAAAAAAATTGCCTTCATAATCTATAACTTTAAGTAATACTAGAAAAAACTTTTAATTTATAGTTTATGAAACATTAAAATATATAAATATAGTGATTTTCTTTATTGAAAAGAGATAAAATGTCTTAATTTAAATCCTTATTTGAAACGGAGAAGAGAGAGAAATTTGAAATTGACCTGATTGAATTGGCATTGCTGCCATCTATTACCTAATGCTAAAGATATCTAAATGTACGGGAAAAACAAGAAAATGTCTTCTTACGAGCACTTTTACCACTAAATATCAATATTTTTTCGTGAATTTTTCATTAAAAAATATAAATCCATACACGATTGGGTTAAACATATAAAATAATACAAATTTGTGGTTTATTTGAAGCTATTATCACGGGCCCGGGAAACGCCGGGTGGGTCAACTAGTTTATTTTTAAACACGTAGTGTTTAATAAGTTTATAAACTTTATTTTTGGAATATATCATTAATATATTTCATATAAAAATTATTTTTGTGTAGCTGGTGGGCAGTCTAAAAAATATGCTGAAAACAATCCTTTGCAGTTTTTAATTAAAAATTATTTCCACTTATGTTCTATATTCCGGGCATTGCGTTCTGTAACTTGAGAAGTCCGGGTTGTATCCTGGTTTTTTATCATTCAAAATAAAGGACATTATCCCATTTTAAAACAAAATTATCCTTTAAACCAACTTTATTTCACTTTTGACAAAAATACTATACTTCACCAATTGAACAATTCCTCCTTGCTCTTTTACTATTCCCAGCTTTCACAGTTGACTGGCACGATAAACTGCCATTAATCCATTAATTGCCAAAACTATGAAGTAGGAGTCTTCATTTTTTTTTCTGCAAATCATTTGCCACCATAAATTCCGATAGGTAATCTTTGCTTTATTTAATACTAGCTGACCCGCCCAGCGTGGCCCGGGCCCGGGATAAAATTAAACAAACCTAAAGTTTGTATGATTTTATATCTTTAACCTGATTAAGTAAGAAATTATTTATTTAAAAGAGCTGCGTACGCGAAGAAAATCCTTTATTTCCACTTTCAGCCGATAGGAGTGCATTCTGATATAAACGAACAAACGACACGTGTTTCCGCCGCCTGCGGCACCGTATAGTAGGCGTGCAGCGCACACACTGCAAAATCTTTTAGTTCCATCTTCCACCGCCAGGGGGCGCAGTCTGTTCCAAACGAAACTTCGACACGTGTCCCCGCTGCCTCCGACACCGTATAGCAGGCGTGCTGCAAACGCGCTGCAAAATCTTTTAGTTCCCCTTTACCCCGCCAGGGGATGCTAGTTGTTCTATACGAACATCCGACATGGGTAACCGTTGTACTCAACAGAAAATCATTTACTTTAATTATTGGTATCCATCAAATAAATACGGGTTGTACACTTTCATTAGGAACATAAATTTAATTTTTACAAAAATCGTTATATGAAATTTCCGGTATGCTCTATATATAACATTTATAAAACCTTACGTTAGAAGCTCGTTAAATTTCTTAAATGGAATTTATTTTGTGTAAATCAGAGCAAGGTGTAACTCTCTCCCTCCCCATACCCGCAAATATAACGAATAATTTGTTCAAGAAAACCCCCTTCTCCTACATTAACGCGATCATTAAAAAGATAATTACACTTTCCCGATAATTAGAATATAACGAAGACGCTACGCTAAAATAGCCGCCAGATAGCACTCCTTCCCATCCTCAATTTCAAATCTATATCTTAATTAGTTATCTAAATTTTTGTTCATTAGTAAAAATTGGCAATTATTTCTTTTAATTTTCGCAAACTAAATGGAGGGATCGGCCAGAGAAACAAATTTCTTTGTAGTTCAGTTTTTAATGAAAGCTGATCCCTGACTGAAGTTTTCTCGGATTTTTTTTTTCTTGACTGGCATCGTTTGATTTTTGCAAAAATTAAAAAATACCGACCGATTTTTTCAAAAATTGCATTATCGGATGCAGAAAATTCTTTTACATATCGTCGCTATCGTCGTTGACAAACTATCGAATATGAAAAATTCATTTTGCATTACTTTTAAAAATGAGCCGATTGTCACCACTAAGTTTTATTAGAATTTTTCGCCTAGTAATAATACTAATACATTTCTGTGAAGAACAGAGTTGCCATTTTAGCCTTCTTTTATATTGAGAAATGCCGAATTCATACCAGAAATTTTGAGATTTTTTTTTCTACTTTAAACAACTGCGAAATGTCTGTCATTGAATAAAGCAAAAATTTCTATTTGAAATTTCTGGTATGGATTTGAAATTTCTGAATGAAAAAGGAGGTCAAACTGGCAACCCTGGTGAAAAATACTATTAAAATTTAGTGGTGACATTTGGTCCATTTTTAAAAGTAATGAAAAATTCATTTTAACACTTTCGATAGTTTGACATGGTAGCGACGATATGCTCATAAATTTTCAAATCTATATCTTAATGTGTTTTCTTAAAATTCGATAATTAGTAAATGAATTTCGAATTCATTCATTTCCGCTTGCAAAACGAAAGCAGAAGTGCTTTTCTTTAGCATTTTGATAAAAAAGATGGCATTTTCGATGTGATGTTTAATGAGATTCTAATTAATATCAATGCTAATTATCAAAATATTAAAACTGATTCTCAGGTGCACCAGGACAGATTTTGTACTACCTAAATCTAAATTTTCAGGCATCTAGGTGAGCTAGATTTCCCTAGCCATTGCCAACAGACACACAGACACACAGGGCGAAACTTTATTTTATTAGTATAGATGAAAGTTTTTATCCTTAAATAAGGCCTTTTTTCAAAATTCTAAAATAGATGTAGCTTGGTAGTTAATTTAAGCATGGACATTTAATTTGTCCATGCATCAACGCAACACCAGCGAGTAACGGGTTAAACTAGATATTTAGCTGTTATGAGGCGCCTGCCGATTTAAATTCACAAGCGTATTCGTGCAGTTCTTCGAAATATATCCGTCTCAAGACAATAAAAGAATAACTTGTTCGAAACTTGAAAGAGAATATCTGAAATTTTCAAGCGTATAGAAACAAAAATGTTTTTGTTATTGTGTTAAAATGATTCGCTTGTCGAGCGTGAAGAATGAAAACTTTGAGAGCACGTCAACTAAATTGCACACTGGTCTAAACAATGCAAGGAATTCATTTGACTATAGTAAGTCATAAATAAGTTATGTTTTCCATAATTTTTCATGTCGTTATTTATAAATCTGCATTGTACCGTAAAAGTACATACTTTTCATTAAAAATAAATATAAATAGCTAATTACGTTGTTGAAATGTAGTTATAAATATACATAAGAAGATATGCCATCAAGACATTATGTCAAAACTGCAGCTTTTTATATTTATCTACACTTCTAGTCCTTAAGGGGGACTTAAAACTCTCAAAATGTCGACAAGTGAAAACAAAGTGACCATTTTTTTCATTTAATGTCTTAAAAAGTGTACATTAGAAAAATATAATTTTTAAAGACAGTTAATAGATACATGTTTCTTCTTTCAGTTCATATGAAGATCGTAATGGTTTTTTGGTAGTTCTTATTAGTACTTTTAAAACTTGTTGAGCAGAAAATTTAAGTCACAGGTTGTGCGCATGATTACAAAAGAATTTCTCCATGTAAAAAAAAAAAATAATAATAATAAACTTTAGGTATGTAATTATACTTGAGAGTCTTTTTCTTACACTGAACCTAAAAAATGATTATTTTAGTATTTTTATGTTTTAAAAATAAAACTGTATCTTGCGTGTATAAAATTTTCAAAATTTTAGCAGTATAACAATAAAATTAGGCTCACTTAATAAAGCCTACCATACCCTATATATACAGAAATTTTCATAAAAAAATATTGAAAATTTTTTGCACTACCTTGCGCGCAATGCCTCAAAATCACGTTTTGAGAAGAAAACAAACAAAATACAAACAGAACAAACAAAATTTTTGAAAATATTCTATATTTAACAACATTAAGAAAGCAATTCGTTTTGCTTTAATGTGCTCAGATATAATTACTCTTTAATATATAAATATATATTCCAAAAATTGAATTTTTTGAGGTTTAAAAGTCCTAAGTCTTCTTAAAAAATTAAAATGGTTTGCATTTTTACTCTTTTATTAAATTATATTAAGTTGTTTCAATTACCTTTCAGTTTTGATACATCAACGGCTACATTGTTTTGAGCCTTTTTACATGCTTTCCTTGGTACCCATTATTATTATTATTACTATTATTTAAAAAAATTAACAATTACTTTCGAACAGATATGCATAATATGAAAAAAATTTAGCATTTTATGTTCTGTTTCCACGTTTTTAACTAGTTTTAATTAATTGCCCCAGCATTCTATATATTACAAAAAACGTTGATAAACTTTCATAAATCAATCTTTTAATTCATGCAGAAAACTTTTGCAACTCTAAAAAAAGCACTTTATCAAAATTTAAATCCTATTAACTTCTCTCGCAATTTAAAACCTTTATAATTGCTGTTACTTAATCCCATAATTGCTGAAGCCTTAGGATATAAAACTATGTAAGGCAATTGATCATCATAATTCATAAAAGACGCAATATACATTAGAAATGATTTTTATTTTACTAAAACTGAAAATAAATCAGCTTTAAATGGGGCAATTAACCACAGCTGCGGGAAAGCATAAATAGGCGTCACTGTAACAATGATAGATGTGTGTTTATTGGAATCTGACAGCTCCAAAATATTGTTTTTCTGAAAACTGACGGTAATTTTAACGGCGAAAATGAGTAGTTTCTCTAATTGGGCAGGGGGAGATAATATTCCAGTGAAAAACCAAATTGATGGCATGGAACTTGGGAGTTTTGTTATTGAGGAGTGGTGATTAAGTCGTATTAAAAATACTTTTCGTTTTTCGTACAACAACGCGAATCATTCTGAGGCAATTTCAAATCCTTTTCATAACTATACGCGTGAAATATTTAGGTATCCTCATTCAGATTTCGAAGAATGAAAAACATTTATGCAATTTCCAACGGAGGAAGTTATACAATTAATTTGGGTGGTGCGTGTGCATATATATGTATATTATTATTATTATATTTATGTTTAATATATGCCCATGCATATCTCTTGAACGGGTTCTCCGATTTTTTCCTTTAATCTTTTCCCTTTCTTTTTTTTTTAACTGAAAATGTCTGTCTATGTTAGTGGTTCCTTGTTCAATTTCATTAGGATCTAAAAACGATATGTGTGTCTTTACAGTTTTTGCCTGTATAGCTCTTCTTGTTTTCCTGTTTTTCTTAAACGTTGATGAATTTTGAGTATGGTGTGAGGGTAGACTATACTACTTTACGATTTTAAAATAATCGTCTTATCGTGTATAGTTTTTTTTTTCTTAAGAGAGATTTGAGAAAAATAATTAATATATATCATATTGTACTGCGCGGTAAAGTAAGCGATGTTGGCAACAATGGAATTTAAAATGAATATGGCTTAAAGTCTTCCATCGGATCGGACTGGCGCTGTTTTTTTTTTTTTTTTTTTTTTTTAATTGCCAATCTGGTTTTGGTCGGATTTCGGGTTAACTTAAAATATAATTTTCGGGATCGGGTCAGGTGTAATACACGACCCGAGCAGTACTCTAATAGGGGTAACAATATAGAGATGTTTACAGAAACAAGAATGTAAAAAACAATCCCTTGAAAGGGGTTCTTAAAAAATTCTTCCTCATTATTATTATTATTTAAATGTCGCGGATCCTTAAAATTAATTGATTGTTTTTTGATGAGAAAACAAACGTTTTCAAAGATGAACATCGGCTGTGTTTTAAAAAATATATATTACTTTTACAGAAAAATGAAAGATGCCATTCGTTTCTAGCGAGCGTGAATTGTAATGTTTGAAAATTTCATGCAGATACTGATAAAAATGATTTCGTAATTGGTCAAGAAGTAACAGATGTCTATTGACTAATGTATGTTGCCGTGAACATTTTTTAAATTAATTGAAAGAGGAAAAAAGTAACACGTAAGAAATATACAGTTTTTAGGGTTTCGTTCATCTGACGAAACCCTGTTCGTCTCACTCCCCTGTCTGTCTGTCACAGAGTTCATAATCGGAGACTGCATAAGTTAGAAAGTTGAAATTTTGAACGCTTCAATCATACCTGCAATCACACGACAAAGCATAAAATTTTGAAATTTTTTTATATTAATTTAATTGAATGACACCCGAGCATTTCTGCGATTTAGATTTTTAAAGCAGAACCTTAATTTCTGTCTTTTTCGTGTAGACTAGGTGGCTCAGTGGTAGCGCATTTACCTGCTAGTCTAAATGTTCCTGGTTCGAAAATGGGCGCTGGAGTTTGAAATTTACAGCAGAAATAGATTTTATTAACAAATATATTCAATTTTACAGAATTTTTGCAATTTTGTTTTTGCCAGTTTAAGGCCAAAAGGTGCTGAAAAATACTTTATAATTTTTTTTAATTCAAATTTTTTTTTTTTTTTTTTTTTTTTTTTTTTTTGAGGAAATTGTGTTTAAACTTTCGCTAAATTTTGAAATTTTGGAATTTTAAATTTCGTTTAAAAATTTGTTTTGTTTTGAGAAAATTCGAAATTTTAAATTTTGCTTGAACATCCATTAAATTTTTGAGAAATTTCAGCATTTTAAATTTCGTTTAAACAGTTATTATTTTTTAGAAATTTTAAATTTTATTTAAGCCTTTGCTAAAATTTTAAAATTTTAGAATTTAGAATTTTATTTAAATATGTAGATATTTTTAAAACACCATTTTTAAATATTAAGTTTCTCTTTATATCATTAATTCTCGTTTATGACTAGTGCTGCCATCTCACTTTTAATTTATTAAACTGCTACCTTCTATGCTCTTATTGATAAAGTATATTGATAAAGGATAAGGATTTAATAATTATAAATTAATGATTTAGATTTACTAATTAAAGGATAAAGTGTTTTGATTTAAATATTAACGAAACCCATTGTGCTATCTTCGACTACACTTACCCACTTGCTTGCATATATTTTACTCTTATCAACGTTATTCCGTTAGCACCGGACATAATCATATGAACACGTTAAGAAAGTGAAAGAAAAAAAACTACACTAGATGGCACTAAAACTTCATTTTTAAAAATCTCATATTTCAAAAAGACATTTAATTAAATTTTTTATCTTATTTAATCAAAGTTAATAAATGATATTAATTAACAACACGGATCTATAATAGCAAAACATTTTGATAATTTTAGCTGTTCTTAATGTAATTTTTGTTGCTGAATCTAAAAATCACAGCAAAAATGGTGTATCGCGTACCATTTGTGCACAAACTTGACTTGTATTATACGTAAGCGATGTTACAATTTATTAATTGCAATTAAAACGGCAAATTTAAATGAAAAAAAAATATAACAAAAGATCTTGCTATTCTATAAAATTTAATGTGCTGCTTAGTGTTACACCTTCAATTGCAAACATTTATTTCACTTATTTTAAAATGAAACTTGAGGGATAGGCCATGCGCTTCACACAAAATTTGTTATATTCATATATAGGATTTAATAATTTTGTTCAAAGGTAAAAATAAGTATTCGAGTTTGGTATCCAATTGGTATGAAGCAGGTCTAAATACCACATTAATTATTGTCATTTTTGCTCATGTGATGTTAGTGATTAAAAATAGAAAAACAAGAAAGTCTTTACATTCTCAAATCTTCCTCAGCTTTACTACTTGTTCCACATGATAATAACAGATTAATGTACAAGTATGGTGTTAAATATATAGATTAGGAAGGATACTTATTATTGACTATATATACAAAAAGAAGTCTTAAGAAACTGTTATGTTACATGGAGGGAACAAACATGGCTAAAAATACCTATTAATACTACGATCAGTGGAATATATGATTGTTGATTATTACTGGATATTTAATCATGAAAATGCAGAATTACATAATAGAAAACCAAAAGAAAATGCAGATTTACTTGCAAAAGAAAAAAGCAGTACAAGACCTTTGATTAAAAAATAGATGAATTTATATCTATTTTGATGTATTATATAAACGTATATCTATGTATATTTTTAAATAAAATATTCTATTTTATTTATTTGCCATTATTAGGTTAACAGGGTATATACATCAATGTAACGAATGTTGACGCAATGAAAATTGTGTTGTTGAAAAAAAAGAAAAAATGAGCCCATTTTTTGAATAAGCAGTCCAGAAATATATAGAATGAGTATAAAATTTTAAAAATGTTTTCACAAACATAAATTTTGTAGACCTATGTAATTAGATTTATTTACATAAAAGGATTTTCCTCCCATCGGCATTAACAGGTTAAGAATTATCTCCTAGAATAGATACAAATCAGAATGTATCAAATTTAAATTTAAATGATATTCCACCTGAAAGTTCGTGTACTGTAAACAAGTTTGACATTTCCTTAGATTGGATGATTTCATGAAGAACATGTTATATTTTCTACATTCATATAAAAAAAAAAAAACAAGGTTAAAAAACATTTACCTATAAACCAAATAGTATTTTTGGTTTAATATTAATTAAACGCGGAAACAGTCAAGACTTATCAAGTTTTGAATTTGAACATTTACATTGTTATAGAAGATTAAATTTTTATTTTCTGCTCTTTTTGTTATTTTTATTTTTAAAATTTTGACACAGAAATCAAACACAACTTATGTTCCTTATTTTACGATTTTCTTTCTGCATGAGAAAATAAGACAAATTCCTAAGTAAATTCATTTTTATATTTATTCAAGCAAGTATAAAAATTGTCTCTAATAAAAATAAAATTTAACAGTAAAATTGTTTTTTTTAGTTCCATAACCATCCAGAGACATTTGCAGATTTTTTTTTTTTTTTTTTTTTTTTTTTTTTTGCCACCGTTGTTTGCACTTTTTGCAGTATTTATGAAAAAAGTATGTATCTGTGTAAAATAATTGATTTTAAAACTATAATGGTGTATTCCGAACGGTAACTTATGTGATTTACATACTCATGCGAAAGTTTTTATTTTTACTTCTAAGGTGCACTTTTGGTGTAGTAAATGAAATTTACTACATGAAATTTTGAAAATAATTTTTTGAAATTTCGTTAAAAGGAAAATAAATCTCAACGGTAGAATGAGTTTGGGGGTTATGGGTTTCATAATACAACACTAATTGGGAAAAAAAAAAAAAAAAAAAAAAAAAAAAAGGAAAAAGATAAATTTATGGAACAGCATATTTATTTTTTAGCTATTACACATTAACCATTAACTGCTGTTAGCGGTCTCAAAGACCGCTACTTTGTTTTAAATTTTTACAGTTTAACATGTATTTTTAAACTGTAGATACTAGTTTCGTTTGGAGCCCTAAGTAATATCACTAGAGACTTCTGAATAGGGGAATTTAATTTTAATAGTCCTGTACATAACGTTTTTTACAGAAACAGAATCCCATGAGTTAATCGAGCCTTTTATTCATCCTACAACCAAGCAGTCTCAGAGAGAGCTGCCGATATCTATGCGACAATTTTCTTCACAGCAGGTTAATATCTAAATAAAGCTTTTTGTGAGATGTGAACCCCCGTTCTCAGAATCGAAACTGATCTACCCTTGTTAATTCGTTATTAAAATTTAATCATTTTGTATGATTCTAAGGATTCGAAACACACCAAAATAAGTTTTCACTCATAAAAACCAAGATTTTATAAAGTGTTTGTGTAATTATTTATATTCAGAAACTAATTATGAAAACAAAGTATAACCTATTAGATTATCATGTGTAGCCACATAAACAAACGAATTTCAGCTTCAAATATCTTTATAAAACGAGCAAAGAAATAAAGTGAGGTTTTATAACTCATCATTCCGGATGTATAATTTTTATGATTGTGAGATGTGAACCCCCGTTCTCAGAATCAAAACTGCTCTACCCTTGTTAATTCGTTATTAAAATTTAATCATTTTGTATGATTCTAAGGATTCGAAACACACCAAAATAAGTTTTCACTCATAAAAACCAAGATTTTATAAAGTGTTTGTGCAATTATTTATATTCAGAAACTAATTATGAAAACAAAGTATAACCTATTAGATTATCATGTGTAGCCACATAAACAAACGAATTTCAGCTTCAAATATCTTTATAAAACGAGCAAAGAAATAAAGTGAGGTTTTATAACTCATCATTCCGGATGTATAATTTTTATGATATAAATACCGTTATCTCTCATTTGATTTATCGGATTCTCTGTATCTGTTATTCACACACCTATACGAGAGAGAGAAAGAAAGAAGGAAATACATCAATTGTAAAAAGGATTGAAAAGATAAATTTTTATTTCCAATACTTTCTTCTTAGCATAATAATTGTTATTTCTGCAGTAAGTTTTCCCTACTAGCAAATAATTTTGAGATTAATTTTTTTTTATGACAACTACTTTTTACAATTAATGAAGTATAAGAAAGAATGATGGCAAAAAATCATCATACGTAGCCACATAAACAAATGAAATGCTGATTCAGATATCTTTATACAAAACGAGCAAAGAAATAAAATGAGATTTTATAACTCACGATTGCGAATGTATAACTTTTATGATATAAATATTGTTATCATTTGATTTATCGGATTCTCTCTCGAATGTCTCTTTTCTCAGACATTTTAATGAAATCTTTAAAGAATATTCAAACCTGTAAGGCAAAGTATTTATTTAAATAAAAAGAACTTAAAACTAGTCGGATGTGCCAATCCCAAAACTTTCTTCTATCTCAGTCGTGTTAATACTTCAAAATTCGCTATCACATCGCCAATAAAATCAATATATTTCGTCATTCTGTTTCGTCATGTTGTACGTCAGCTGCTTACGAATCGTCGGGTTACAGGGATGCGAACAACCGATGTATACTAAACTACGAAAAGTCCTTCTGGCCTGTACCGACAGGAACAGATAGCCTCCCTATTCCTTGGTTTTACGATCTTAGCTAATTTTACTGGAAAACACGAAGATAAAATGCGTGGAACCTAAATAAAGAAGATTCAATCCCAATTCTCGTCAACATTGAATTTGAATGAGAATATCGCCAAATTAGTCCTCTACAGCCAAGTTGGCTTCATTTGTGGCAACTTATTTTGGTCGCCAAATTTGGCGATATTCCGCCAACTGTCGCTAAGTTTGGCGAGAATTTAACGTTGGCGAATATAAATATATAGTGTTAAGCATATAAGAATAGGAACAATGGTTGCAACAATGAAAGAAAATTTGCCGAAACCATGTTAACTAAAACTCATAAATTAAACCCGTTTATGGATGAATTCTGCTGTCTTGTTTGAAAATGTCAGCCACCCTAAAATTTCAAACCGCTATATCTCAGCCATTTTTTAAGATAGAGGCAAAAAAAAAAATTGCTCCGGAATCTCCCGATCAAAGGCGAACATTTAACGAAAAAAAGTTCTAGGGTTTCTAATTTTTTTTAATTTGCATATCTTTTTGAATTTGAAATCTTTAAATTGCTATCACAGCGTCCCCTTTCGTCGAAATATCCCCAAATTCTAATAGAACCTGCTTGCCATAGCCAAAAACATAGAAAAAAAAAATGTGGTTCAATTTGAAGCATAACTTCATACACTTTTCGCTGATACAATAGTGAATATGGAACAAAAATATCGATGACAGCGCCCCCTTTCGTCGAAATATCCCCAAATTCTGATAGAACCTGCTTGCCATAGCCAAAAACTTAGAAAAAATATTTGGTTCGATTTGAAGCATAACTTCATACACTTTTAGATGGTACAATAGTCAAAATGGAACAAAAATATCGATCACAGCGCACCCTTTCGTCGAAATATCCCCAAATTCTGATAGAACCTGCTTGCCATAGCCAAAAACTTAGAAAAAAATTTGGTTCAATTTGAAGCATAACTTCATACACTTTTAGATGGTACAATGAAGACGGACAGACGGACAGACAGACATTTTGTAAAAACATGTTTTTCGGAATCGCTGACCCCTAAAACGTGTAAATCCGTCGAAAACTGGAAGTCGAAAAAAATTTCGATTACAATACTTTTTTCTATTATAGATAGAAGAAAGTAATAACTATTTAAAGCAATGCAAATTATTATTATAATGACAGTTATAAATGATATGTCATCATTTTTACTTTCTTCTATCTATAATAGAAGAAAGTATTGTAATCGAAATTTTTTTCGACTTCCAGTTTTCGACGGATTTACACGTTTTAGGGGTCAGTGATTCCGAAAAACATGTTTTTACAAAATGTCCGTCCGTCCGTCTGTCCGTCTGTCCGTCTTCATTGTACCATCTAAAAGTGTATGAAGTTATGCTTCAAATTGAACCAAATTTTTTTTTCTAAGTTTTTGGCTATGGCAAGCAGATTCTATCAGAATTTGGGGATATTTCGACGAAAGGGAGCGCTGTGATCGATATTTTTGTTCCATTTTCACTATTGTATTATCGAAAAGTGTATGAAGTTATGCAGATAATTGAACCAATTTTTTTTCTGTTTTTGACCATAGCCTGCAGGTCCAGGTTGAATTCGGGGATATTTCAACGAAAGGGGGCGCTGCCATCGCGATTTTTGTTCGATTTTCACTATTGTATCATCGAAAAGTGTATGATGTTATGCAGATAATTAAACCAAAATTTTTTAATATGTTTTTGGCTGTAGCCAGCAGGTCCTACTAGAATGTGGGGATATTTCGACGAAAGGGGGCGCTGTGATAGCCATTTAAAGATTTCAAATTTAAAAAGATGTATAAAAAAATTAGAAATCCTAAAAGTTTTTTCCGTTAAATGTTCGGCCTTGATCCGGAGAATCCGGAGCAGTTTTTGTTTTGTCTCTATATTAAAAAATGGCTGAGATATAGCGGTTTGAAATTTTACGGTGGCTGACATTTTCAAACAAGACAGCAGAATTCATCCATAAACGGGTTTAATTTATGAGTTTTAGTTAACATGATTTCGGCAAATTTTCTTTCATTGTTGTAACCATTGTTCCTATTCTTAAATGCTTAACACTATATATTTATATTCGCCAACGTCAAATTCTCGCCAAGCTTGGCGGCAATTGACGGAATATCGCCAAATTTGGTGACAAAAATAGGTTGCCACAAATGAAGCCAACTTGGCTATAGAAGACTAATTTGGCGATATTCTCGTTCAAATTCAATGTTGACGAGAACTGGGAATGAATCTTCTTTAATTGGGTTCCACGCATTATTTTAGCACGGAGGCTATCTGTTCCGGTCGGTACAGGCCAAAAGAACTTTTCGCAGTTTAGTATAGATCAGTTGATTGCATCCCGGTAACCCGATGATTTGCAAGCAGCTGACGTACAACAGAATGACGAAAAATATTGATTTTATTGGCGGTGTGAGGACAAAATTAGAAGTATTAACATGATTGAGATAGAAGAAAGTTTTGGGATTGGCACATCCGACTAGTTTCTTTTTATGAAAAGAAAAGAAAGTATCCTTACGACATGATGAAATTTTCACAAATAAACTTCTGCATTTCACTTTTTTTATATATTTTTAAGGATTTATTTTTCCATTTTTAACAAAGTTATGGTGCTGATGAGACATCAGCAGAAAACTATATGTAAAACATCCATTATCAAACAAAACAAAACGGCAAAGAAAACTGGTGTACAAATGTTGGTGTCAAAATTTTGCACAGACATGAATTGAAACAATGCACACAACGAGTTAACAATATTATCTATTTACACTCAATGTATTTCAATTTCAAAATACTTTTAATTGAATTAAATGGAGAGCTGTTAATTTCTAGGTTCTGTGGGTATTTTTCTGGATCTTTGAATATCAATAATTATTAAGTTCTTTTCATTTGTTCAAGTATGATCTAAATATCGATTTCTTGAAAAAGTATTATTTATTTCTGTAGACAATTAACCACTTTACGGCTCCAAATGTTTAGATGTCCTTATATCATGCCCATTTTTTTTATTTACATGATGACTTTTCATGCATAAAATGTCAATGAAAATTTCATTTTTCGCCTTCGAACTTTAAATCTGGCTATATATCTTCATATTAAAAAAAATTCAAAGAACGTCACTTGCGAAAACAATTTTCTGGAAAATTTTGGTGTGTTAGTCCGAAACATTCCCAATCAAACTTGATGACAACAGTATGCGAACGGAGAATCCTAGAAATTTCTGGTATTCCCCAGAAACGTTACTTGAAATTTTTGGGCAACTAGGTACTTATTATTACGCAGGAACGTTCCTGGAATTTTTTTTTCAGCGTATATGTATGTATACTATTCTATAGTTTGTATCACTTTTATGTTTTCTTTTGCGATGGAAAAATATTTGACATAATTTATATTTGAAATGTTTGTGGCTGTCATTATAAAAATCGAAATAAGATAGAAATACTACTTTCGGATAAAGTTATTTCTTAATTATTTTTAACAGACAAAAAGGGGGGAAGTTTATTTTCAACATTAAAAAAAAAAAATGTATACAACATCTGATTCAATCAGTATTGGTGCCTTTTTTAAAGATTTCATTCTAGTCAGTTTAGTTTATTCCGATTCTTTCAAGATTCTTAGTTCAAGTTCAAATTAAAAAAAAATATATAGGTAAAGCTATAAAATATTTTCTTAAAATGCATTTAAATTAATAAAATGCTTTTTTTCGTAGAAGATCTCAATAAATCACGTCACGTAAGTTTTAGTGTTTTCAAACACATTTCGAATGTCGCAGGCTGTCACATTTTAATGAATTTTCAAGCGATGTGTCATTACATAATTTTAAATATTTAGAAACGAGGCAGAATTTATGATAAAAAACTGCTGTGTTTAAAACAGTTTTTCGTCTTAGGCTATAAAATTTCCAAAACACTACAATTATTTAAAATTTTTAATTTATATAAACTATCATAACTTAATACTTTTACAAGAATATAAATTTTAATTTTTAATTTAACTAATAAATTAATCTTGAACTTTGTTTATTATTATTATTATTATTATTATTATTATAGCTCTATGCATCGTAAACAAATGTCGGAATGTTTGCGCACATTATATGTTGCAATGTTGCGATGATATTGTGATATTGTATTGTTTCAAACATAATAAAATTGATATCAATATTGAAGTGCACGATGACATTCTTCTGTATGGAAAAATGTACCATGTAACATTTAAAAATTTTTACAGGGTCTCACAAAATAATTCAGATACACTATCATCTATGAGCGAGATTAGCTGGAAACACGTTTTCAACTATGTTATGCGTTTCCAAACGCAACTAAATCTTAGTATGTTATGTGGTGTGTATAAATTGTACAGATCACATTAAATCACATGTAAGTCTGCCCAAAAAAATCTATAGATCATACACAAGGCTGCACAAAATCTTTTGAATAAATTACTGTCTATGACGGTAATTGCCGAAAATTTGTTTATAACTCTGTTAAGAGTTTTCTGAATTGATTCAGTCATTTTGAAAAGGGGTCAACTACATAGGAATTGACCACTTTTCAAAATGAACGATTCCATTGTATATTTAGAATTTATTTTCACCATATGTATACGTCATATGAATAGATGATGTTTCATAACACCCTTCTGGTAGTGTTGGAAAGTGTTTCATAATCTATTCGCCATCATGATTTTTCTTTCTCTTTTTTTTTTATGTTATACAGTATATGGACGACCACGTGTTTGTAATTTCTGTGTTTAAAGGTGAACAATTTCTTCTTATTATTTTAAAATGTAATCAAATAATAAGATTTCATTTAAAAGAAGAAAGGGATGACAAATTCAGTATTTTAATAATCGATTAATACCGTGCATGTAAGGCGTACAAATTTCCATGATATTAATAAACCGTTATTAAATTAATTTAAAGTTTCCATTTGTCATAATCGATTTCTTTTAACATTTTATCCAACTAAATGAGGTTCGATTAAATTTCAATATATCCTTAATAAATAATCTCTTCTTGTATTTTTATTTCCTTTGAATAATGAAAGAATTGCTTTTCTTCAACATTAAAGTTCTCTTTTTAAACAACAATGATTGATGATGATTTATTGCATCTAATTGGAGGAGCTACATAAGCTGTTTTCTGCACCTCACATTCTGACGATGATATATGTTTATATTAAAGGTATACTTTCTTTTTTTTATTATTATTATTTCCAATGAGCTAAACATAATAAAAGCATTATGAAAACATTATGTGAGATAATTTATGTAAAAAATTATAAAATAAAAATGCTTTTTATTAGATTTTAAATAAAGTATTTCAAGATATGAAAAGCAATTAATGTAAGTTTATCAGTTTATCTAAATAACAATTTAATGATACATATTTATTTCATCATTTATTTAGTCACGCTAACGCTTTACAGGTCCGGAGTTCGATTCAAATTGGGTAAAGTTCACTCAACCTTTGCTTGAAAACTAAACATTCAAGGTTCCGCGTTGAGTTGATCACCTGACCGGGATATATTCTTTATAGTACTTTAGAAGCTATGTTCTAGTAAACAGGATTGGGCACTGTAGACCAAGATCCCACAGAGTTTAGTTTAGTTTAGTATTTCACTTTTATAACGAACAAAAAAACAAAACAGTCCAAGTTTTATGTAAATGAAATTTTAAATTATTTAGATTTTAAGTGACATTTATATTTCTCTATTATTAATTTTGTTATTATCGTAACAATTTTAATTAAATCGCAACACAATCTTTAATTTAAAAAAAAAATAGTTTTTTTTGATTGATTTGTTTTTTATTAGAATCAGAAAAAGTTTCTCGACATGCTTCGGCGATAAATCGCGCAAACGTTACTTTAAGTATATTATATTTAGAATTTCTTCAATTTGGCTGCTTACGAAAAGTTCGCCTTCTTTTTTGGCGACTTTTTTGGTGACAGGAGCGACCATAGTTGTAAGTTGGTTTATGAGAGAGTATATACCCAGAAGCTTCTTCTTTTTTATTAAATAGTCATAAATAATAAATAAATGCATATTATAAACGTACAATACATATACAAAAAAGAAACGGAAGATAAAATAATGAGTTAATTTATATGTGTGTCAATGCCAATAAGATGACTCGAATATTTATCACATAATCTAAAAACAGAAAATATAAATCCTAAAACCGTTGTAGAATGCTCTGTTTCCATTAAATATATTTCTAGATGAAACTATTCATTTTGTTGCACCGAAATTTAAGTAAATTTTATTTCATTTGACAAAGATGAAAGATTGCTCAACCAAGAGATAAATCTTCCTAAGGATTATTCATTACCTAATATATATGTATATTCAATTTAGTTTTCACCGTCAGAACCTGGGTGTTAGATTTCGACTCATTACATTTTCATAAATTGTCTCCTCAAATTTAAAAAAATTCTTTTTAACCCCCCCCCAAAAAAAAAAAAAAAAAAAAAAAAAAAATTAATTAGAAATACTTAAAATTTAAAAAAATTGTTTTTGAAAACGTAATACATCGAATTCGAGCATATTTTATTCAGCTGAGTAGAAACCATTTTTTTTTTTAAAGTATAAAGGCTAATGAATAATCCTGCTTTTAAGTTTTCCGACAGATTTGCGATCTGTGAGTGGAAAAACCTATTTCTCTGTGGTACGCCCAACATTTTAAAAGGACTTGCGCATTATGGATAATTCAGACTTCCAGTTTCTCATGCAAGATTCCACTGAATGGATTTTGACATTCGTAAAAGCCTGGACATCTGACAACACCAACAACGAATCCCATTCAAATGCCTTAGAAGAGAGGAATATTTTTGCATTCCTTAAAAAAAAAGAGCCTCTTTAGAACTCAGTTCAATTATTTTGAATAAAGAAAGTTCATAATTTGAGCGCGTTAATTTTAACTGTGCTTCACAAACACTAATTATGATATGTTAAAAGTTAAAGGTGAATGTTGAATTACCACTGAATTACCACTTAAAAGCACAAGCAGTCCGTGTAGCGTCATTCTGACGTCACAAATAATCACAAGTGTCACATTCCCAACAGTGATCAAAATAATTTTGCTATAATGCCTTTAATTTATCACACTGTGACTTTCAGATGATTGTCTCTTCGTGACTTCACTATGAAGTTCTCTGTAATGGTTTTTGAATCATTTCTATCTCGTCACAAAATGCGACGTATCGATTTCAGAGTGCTATCGCAGTGACTCGTTTTTTACGTCACATGATGAGAATGAGGGCAATAAAAGTTGCGTTTAGGTCACAGTGCCTTCACACTTTCGCCACATGGTGCTATTAGGATTATTATGAGTATTATTATTATTATTGTTATTATTATAAGAGAATTAGAAAACGTGTCAAACGGAATACTGTAGGCGTTTATTCTACTCCTCCAAACTACTTCTGCAGGAAAGAATAATTCATGTAGATATTTTAAATAAATTTATTATGTAAATGTATATTGCTGGTGATAATCAATATTTTATCACATGTGTATTTATCATATAAGGTATGATACATTACGATAAACATATTTCTTTTTTTTTTACTATCAAATGAGCAAGCACTATTAGAATACCAGGAATCAAACTATGGAGTATTTCCTTTCATTTCACAACAAAAATCTGAATAAATATTACGTCTAATCTTTTGCTGGTGAAAATCGAAATACGGCTTGCACTGATCAATGGCGTGACATTTAATAATATCGTGGTTAATAATACCTCAGCCTACACATTGAAACGGATTCGGAATCACTACAAATCACTATTTATGCCAGTGATGGGATGGCGGGATGGAGAACATCACGCAAGAAGCCAGTAATCCTACTTAGGGATTTGATAATCCGGTGTGTCACAATTCTGTAGCATTGAAAAAAACGACATTTGCCAAATGACAATGAACACATTTCTCGGAAAATCGCTGCTCATCTTTTTTTTTTTTAAATCTTTTTTAGAGATAAGTTCGGCCTCATTTGTGTTCAATTACTCATTATTTTACCATTTGAAACAATTTTCATTACATACGGTAATGAAAATATTATACAGATCACTAATGATATTCATTTAACATTATTTATGAATATTTTCATTATTTCCTCACATAGGTGCACTAAATCGTTCAATTCAGACAAATTTTTAAAATTATTAAAAATTTCCATAATTGCATCATTTTATAAAATAGTACATTTTAAATCAGAATAAACGAGGAAAAAAAAATAGATTATAGCAAAGTGTTATACGTGTAGATTATAGCAAATTCTTCTGTGATTTGCGTAAACTCCTTTCGTTTTAATGTGTTTTATTTGTTTTTGTTTTTTAATATTTAGCGTGCCATAAACAAATTACGTCAATAACTCATCGGAATTAAAGTACCATAGACGCTCTTTATAAAACGATTTCAAGATTTCTCAAGGTCATTTAATTCATAAAATTGGCCGCTTCTATTAAAGAACGAATTGTCTTAGAGACATCTTCTACAGATGTGTACAAATGCCGCAAATAAATAATTTGAACATTAACATCCCATTAGCAATAATGATTTAAATATTCAATGCAAAGCAAACAAGCTAAATTCCTTTTAAGATATGTGCGAAATTACATTTAAAATTTTAATAAAATTACTATTTTTCTTTTATTTTCCTAATTTTAAATATAGTTCTCACAATTGTGTGCCTTTCAGTTATAAATACTTCTGGATTTTACTGGGAATATTTAAGTGGTGTAGTTTTTCTAAATGCTTATATAGGGAAGAGTGGGATATCTTGGGGCATGCCCCATTTTGAGACACCTTACTATTGTAGCGCAAATAAACAATTTGCACCCATAGGCTCTGAAGATGAAAGCGGAATATAACTGGTTACAACTAAAAATTCGTACACAGTTTATTAAGCCATTGGAAAATTATCTAATTTTAGATTCAACAATGTTTTGCAATATATTTTCATTTCAACCTGTCTTTAATATATAAAAACAAAAAAAGTCTGAAAAAAAGTTATGTAAACACATAATTATGACGTCAAAAGAAAAGATGTTACGACGTCGTGTTGTACAATTCTATGAAAACAGTAATACAATTAGAATATCCCATTTGATGCATGATGCATTTTGTTGCTAAAGGTGTACAAAAATTAGCTGTTCATACAATAATTAAACATAGAACAATTGAAAGAAAACTAGATAGTGGGTCATCAGCAAGTATTAAGATAAAAAAAAATAATTAAAACTAAACACACTTTCTCAGAAAAAAGACAACGCAAGCTAGAATAAAACTGTAGCAAATTTAATTATTCACAACAATATATTATGTCAAAAGTTGTCCACAACAATATTTATTGATTTATATTCAACAATATAAAAAGGAAAATTTTCCATCGTATGCAGAAGCACAATTAATATTCATTTAATCGAGTTACTGGTGGATGGTATGCAATTTCAGACAAAAACCATCATTGTTCGATAGTGAAAGTTATTTTACTCTTACTAAATCCCAAAATTTTAGGATTCTATCTATTACTCTACAGTCTAACAGAATATACATCTCTTAATATAAAATATCTGGAAATTTGAAAACAAAGTGATGCTTTGTTTAATCGTCTCTGACAAGGGAATTTCCGAATCTTATTTCAAGTTTAATTGCTTGTCATTTAATCACATAAAAGGCTACCAGAACAAATTCCATGAAATAATTATAGTTCCTTTTAAGAAAAAAAAACATTAGTTTGACCAAAATTATGTTTTTGGTCTGATAAAGACAATTTTATTACTTTAAATAAAGTAATAAAGTAAGCCTAATAATTTAGCTTTGATTTATTGCAACTTATTACTTTATTTTATTATAAATTTAAAACAAATAGACAAATATTTGAATATACGAGGTAGAGTCAAAAAGTTCCCCGAATAGGTCAATTACAAATTATTAAAAAATAACATAATAATTTTACCTTATTGGCCTTCAAAGTACTTTCCTCCTGCATCCACACACTTCTTCCAGCATTCGTATAACTATTCAAAACACTCCTTGAATCCATTTTTTGAGAGGTCCTTCAGTAGCTTCGTCGCATTTTCGATCATCTCGTCTGAATCCATAAAACGCTGTCCCTTCAATTTAATTTTCCGCCGTGGAAACATATAATAATTCGCTGGTGCTAGGTCGGGAGAATAAGGAGGGTGATCCAGAGTGGTAACACTGTGTCTAGCAAGGAAATTTTTCACAATCAGAGCGCGATGTGGTGGAGCATTGTAGTGTAAAACAAACCAATCATTTGTTGCCCATTTTCAGACCGTTTTCGTCTGATTGCATCTCGTAGTATTTAAGGATCTCCAGGGAAAGTTCTTATTGACAGTTTGGCCTTCAGGAATAAATTCGTACTGAATGACGCCCTCGTAATCGAAAAACACCTCCAACATCACTTTCTCTCGGCTTTTGTCCAAGCGAAATTTTTCCTTCCTTGGTAATGTTTTTGCTGACCTTTACGAAAACGCTTATGCCATCGTTTCCATATGCTTTCTTCAGCATCTCGAGCGTCTCAAAAGGCGATTTCTCGAGCAAAACGCAGAATTTTATGTGTGCACGCTGCTCTAAAGACGACATTTCAAAATCCGACGAATAAAAAATTCGCTTTGTCAGAAATGATCGGCAGCTAACGCCAACAGTACCGGAAATGAATTCCAGATGCATGTGTGTTTTCCTTATCAGTGCTGCCAACCTCCAAAAAAATATATATTTCCCCTCCAACGAACACCTGCGTGAATGTAGGCGACCATTCCGGGAATTTATTGACTCTACCTCGTATATATATATACAAAAAGTTCCCAAAGAGTTTTTGCATTCGTGGCAACAATTATAATATTATCAATACCTTCGTAAATGTTTTAAGTAAAGAATTCGTCCTTTAATGTTTCTAATATATTTAATGACTAATGAGTTTCATCATCATATGTCACAAGATCAAAGGTTCCCAAACTTTTAGACTGGCGAACCACTTAATCGATATTTAATCTTTTACTTCCAGATAACGAAGTTAATATTAGCCGAAACTGATTTACAATAGGGCATTTGGCGCATGTTTATAGTACCCCTATTGACAGAGGAGCCACAAAACTAAAACAGATCGAATAAAATAATTAATATATATATATATATATATATTAATTACGTGAGGTTAACATATTGGAAATGTTTGGTTATTTTTAGCTATCAGTGTGTGAAATCTAATTTTATTTTTCAGAATAAATAATATTTAGCAAGATGTTAGTTCCATTAAGTGCGTGTAGCCATTTTGGTATTTCTTTTAAACTTGCATTGTTATTTATAAAATGAAAATCTAATTTTATTTTTCAGGGTTAATAAAATTTTGCAAGATGTTAGTTCCAATAAGTGCATGTAGTCATATTGGTAAATCTTTTAAGCTTGCATATAATTATTTATAAAATGAAAATTTAATTTGACTTCTACAATAATATTTTAGATTTTATGGGTTTATTTATGTTTTGAAATTATTTAAATGTTGACATATGTAAAAATAAATAGATAAAATAATTTTATACTGGAAAATTTACTTAATCAAAATAATTAATAGTTATTTAGATATTGTTTTAATCTTTAACTAGATGGCAGCACCATATAATGATTTTAAAAAAACTATTACTATTATTCTTTAGTATTATTTTTTAGTTATTGTTTATTATAAAACCAGATGGCAGCACCATATATATTTTCACAATTTTTTTTTCTCTTTTAACTGAAAACTTGGAATACAAGTGAAATTTTTAAATATTCCAATAATATAATATATATATTAAAATTATTTAAGTCAAAAAATATTTTTAGTAAATGAATTTATAGTTTTTATATTATTTATTTGTATTTTTATATTTTAAATTAGAAATAGTTAAAATCACAATGGTTAAATTAATAACTGCTACTTTTAGAAAATTAACTGTAATTTTAACTTGTACGTTTGAATTCACTTATTCACTTTACCATGTGCTTAGCACAAAACATTTTTGGCTTCGGATTCTGGACAAATTTATGTTGTAATGTATAGATTTTCTTTGTCTTCCTTTGTATTTATTTGTTTATAAATGGATTTATTTTCTTCCGTTTGATTTGTAGTGTTCTATTTTCAAAGGTATCCTTTTTTTTTTTTTTTTTTTTTCTTTCCAATGATTGTTAGGGCTTGGAATTGTCACAAAATTTTGGCTTTAAGCTTGTGACAGTTACAGAAAACAATCATTCTTTGCTTATAATGTGGTTTCCCAGCCCTTGAAAAAGTAAATTACATTATAAGCTTGCATTTGTGTTCTTTTTTTTTTTTTTTACTTATGTTTCACTTTTTGAATAAATACTTCATTTGTTAGGACTATGTTTTATAATGTGTAATTTGACATAGCTATTTGGGGTAATAATTTCATTGCATTTGGTCAGTTATTTCTGTTTCAATGGTTAATTTTTGCAATAAGTTTTTATATATATATATATATATATATATATATATATATATGTAAAGTCTTATAGGGTGTTCGAAAAAGCATGTATAGTCAGCCACTCTCTTCAAGTTAATAAATCGATCCCTGAATGCTCAAATTTTGAACTGTATAATTATATTGCTAAAATGGTATTTAAATTACCCTTTTTATCGACATTCATACATGGCATTCATCATGATTATAATGTTCAAAAAATCATAAGAATTTAGATGGGGTACAACTACAAAAATGTATGGCTTATTGACAAAACCTTATATCTATTATTGGCTGACTTATATATACTACCTTGCATCCCCTATTTTGACTTATATCGCTGATCCTGAAAACTGTTAACCAAGCATGGCTTCCTCATGTCCCGTTTAATATTTGTTAAAGTTAGCCATTTTTAATTAATCTTTTTTGATATAACTTACCAAATAAGTTATACATATTGTTGTAAAGGAAAACAGTAAAAATTCGGATGTCTTAAAAATTATATTCGCGTTGTTTTCTTGAAAGCTTTCTTACTTTTCATACTTGTTCATTATTCCTACCTGATATTTTACTGTATTTTCCTTTCCCATAACCGACACTATGTCTAACTGACTTAATGGGTCTTTTCTTCTGTTTTGTACTGGAAATAAACATCTCCAATACTTAACACGTGACATACAATAGCATATTTCAATTTCGGGCTTTTTACAGCTGCTATACTCATTTCTCGGTACAAGATCCGTAAATGGTTCAAAGATTTCAAGTAGCGGCTAAACAATAAATCTGCAAAAAAACAATGGAACAACAGATGCTTCAATGATCACATTCTGTTCACCGGACATTTCAGTTTCGTGACAATCCACCCCCAACCCGGACATGAACCGGAAAGGTCAATGTTAATTTTCCGTTACATCCAAAATATAAGCGGAAGTAGCAGAATATGTCTTAGATCTACGGGATTAAGAAGTTGTCACAAAAATCCGGGTAAGAGTTTTTAAAGCACGAAAAATAACTGAATAATTAATGTGTCTTTTGTACAAATCAGGTCTTTTTTTCCTGAGATGCCAAGTACAATTATTTAGATGTGCGTGTCATTTTATTAAGACGGGATATTTCACTTTTCGTTGTTCAGCTCACATAATTACAACACAATTATCTAGGGGGGGGGGGGGGGTTGAAATTAACATTGTCTCTGAATGAATGAATTATATTACTCCCATTGTCAACGTTTCTCAGTATTCAAGATAATCTGTGATGCTCAGAAGGGAATAATTTACAAAGAATGAACTCAGTATTTTTGTCTCAGATTACTTTTAGCAACAAAAGCACTGAGTTGATAACCGTTCTGTGTTATTGCCATAATAAAATGATTTTTTGCGATTGATTTCTTCTGCTATAAATCACTATTAAAGGAAATAACTGATTTTACGAAGAAAAAAAGAAATCATATTATATATTTTGTCGGTTTTAGAATCAGCCGCTTTCTTGCATCAATTTCTAAGCAGGTGTGATTTCCTATAAACATACGTTAAGGCATCTCTGTTGATCCACTTAAATAATCACAAGAATATGATATTTGATTTTAAACAGCATCCAGTGTATAATGTTGCTATACCAGGAATATTAAGTTGTTCGTGTATTTTAGCAGCTTATTTCAATTGCCGTTTAGGGGCCCAACAACAGTTACAAACAGCTGATACTGACATGCATTTTTATTGGTAACTTCTAAGGAGGTTTCAATATATATATATATATATATATATATATATACATATTTGGTATTATAATTGGCTATATTTCGATCGTCTTGTTTTTCTGGAAAAGCAATTCTTATTTAGTAACAATAATTTAAAAAAAAATAAAAATAAAAATACTATAAAAATATAGATGCTTAACTATTGACTATTTTATTTTTATTTCTTATCGAATGATCAATTTATAATTTTAAAGCTACTGCCAAAACTATTTGAATTTTTTTAAATCGCTCCAGAGTTTCTCGAGAAAACTAGGTAACTCAATAGGGCGGAGTGGGGTGATTATTGGTCACTTAAAGGTCACTTATTGGTCACTTATTGGTTCATAAAGATCCATATAACTCAGTAACTAAATTGAATTGAAACAAAAATTTTATACTTGCAGAAAGAGAATCTAATCCCTAACAATCTTAATTAGCTTTATTTTTTTTATTATATATAATATTAATAAAATTTAAAATGTCTGACCAATAATCACCCCGGCAATGGGGTGATTATTAGTCAGGGATGGGGTGATTATTGGTCATTGTTTTATGATCAAATACCAACATTTTAAACACTCAGAAATTTAATAAATGATTGAATGAAACATTCTTGGAATAAATTTAATACTTTATATTGTTTGTAAATATAAACAGAGTTATGAAATATGTTATGAAATAAAGAACACTACTAAAATGGTTGGAACTTCAAATATATTTCACAAAATAATACATTTATTTACAAAATACTTTTGTATTTAAGGTGTGAAGTTTTCATTTCATCTTCCTCAATCTGACATGGCCCTGTACCATAGAGTCTAACTGCTCCATAAACACAAGCGCTTCACTGGCGGAAGATCCATTTTTTTTGGCCAGTGAGAATTTCTGCAGACTTTTCCAAAAATTTGCAAGATAAAATATTATCCTGAATACTAATAACACGCCCTATGTATGGCATCTGTTCAACGTAGACAGCATGGTACTTCTCTACACATATGGTTTTATGTATTTTCCTTAATTTATTTGTAGCTGAAATATCAGCATCGTTTTTTTTTTTTTTGCAGTTGCGGAATTTCTTCAGCTTCACCTGTTTCTACTTCCAAATCTGTATCAGTATCTTGTGTGCATTACTGTGTTTTCTTTCTAGTCTCAGAGGATGATGCTACTGCAACTTCAGCTGTATTCTTGTTTAATGTAGTTTTCCTTTTCTTTTTTGATTCTTTTTCAACTTTTTCACACAACTTAATGAAATCCTCGTTGGTGATAACTGCTGCATTTGTATTGTAAAAGATGTTCATTATCTAAATATAAAAGTTAAATTTTCAAACTCACCCCAATATCTCTTCAAAAAAAGGGATAAACAAAGGTTCAGTTATTTCTGAGTTACTGAAAATCAAAACAATGTGGTTCACTCTGAAAGTGTTGCCACATGAACTTGAAAAAACTTTTGAATGCAGACGCTACCATCTAAAACTGACAAATATTAAACATTTCTGCACTATTTGTGAGTTTATAAGTAATTTTTAAGCTAAAATTACATGACCAAGAATCACCCCATGTATATAGGGTGATGTTTAGCCCTCTATTTCCCAAATGTATCTACTCATACAGTGTTCATATGCATACATACATATTTTATGTATGTTTCTCTTTCTATATAACCCTTCTAGATCATCTTGTAGCTAAATTTCATATTACAGCCATCTTATGAAAAAAAAAATATGATTTTGTAATCCCTTATTTTTTGCTCAAGTTTTATACATATGTCTAGTTAAAATATTTTTTTCTCATTAAATTATGTTTTGAACCAAAAAATCGTTTGTGTTACTGAATAACAATGAAGTTGTCTAACATCCAGTATTTTTTTTCTTTTGATTCTATCCTTAATATTAATGAAAATTTATTTGACCAATAATCACCCCATGTTGCAAGTGACCAAGAATCACGGTCTGCCCTATCAGCTATTTTCCATAGAAGTCCACAAGTTTTCACTGAGAAAAATGACACTTTCAAATCTGAGTAAATCTATTTTTTCATTTTGTTATGAAACTTTTTGTTTCAAATATGAAGACCCAATGTTTTCAATTCTGAAATACCAGAAATACTCAGAATATTGGAACATGGACATGCTCAAAACTGAGCACATAGAGGTCAGCTCATACTCATTTTTGAAACATGGATATACTCAAAAAATGATTAGAATCAGTTCAAACTCATTTTTGAAACATGGAAATACTCAAAAATGAGCCCATAGAAGTCAGTTCATATTCATTTTTGAAACATGGACATTACTCAAATATGAGTACATGATGTTTTATTCTTGAGTGTGTGCATGTTTTCAGAAATGAGTATATACATGTTTCAAACTTGAGTAATTTTGATTCGGAGCCATTTTGACTATACGATATACTCACATTTGAGTATTTTTTACTCAGGTTTTAAAGTGCTGTTATCTCTTAAATGAATTATATTTGTGCAAAAAAATTTTGTTTAATAAAGAGTCTGATTCGATAAGTGATTGATATATAAACTGCGACTACTGTTACACATACATCCTTCATTTAGTAAACGCTCAGGAGCTTGGTTATTTTCTTTTTGCGATTTTCACGACCGTATAACTAAATGACGTTTAGGTATTAAAATTGAATTTATTAAAATGGCTGATTCTAATAAAGCAACAAGAACAAAAATAACAACTTATTTACCATTTTCCTGTTTTAAGATCTGATTCATAAAGGCGACATATCCGATTAATCTTATATTTAAGAATACCTGCCAGTGTATCTCAGTTTTACCTTTCTTAAACATTTTTTAACCCTTAAAATATAGTTAATAATTCGTTTTATATACAACGCACCCTACCAGTTTCAAAAAGTCACCCCCTCCCTCAAATAAATAAATAAAATAAATAAATAAATAAATATATCACGAGATGCAGCATGAATGAAGAGAATGTGCAGTTGTGGTTTTGTTTTTGTACGCGAGTATTTAAGTCATTTTCAAGCAGAAGAATATGAAGAAATATAGACAATATCAATTTATCCTGTTAAAGCCTTTTTTAAAAGAAAATATCTAAACGTCCTGCTTTGTCATACGTTTTTTTTTTCTTTCTTGCACTTCCTTTAATTAATTTAACCAAAGGTGTATAGATATAACAATACACTTATAAAAAATCGAAAAAGAGTAACTAAACCCTTATTTATAATTGTTTAGTATGTAGCAACGATTATCTCCTAATTTGTAAAGATGTAATGCAGAATAGAAACTTCTTTGCTATTATTAACAAGTTGGAAATTTAACGTCAAACGTGAAAAATGAGGTCACAAATATTATATTGTTTTCGAAAAGTAATTTCGAAAATATACATATTTTAAACTTTATTTTCTAAATATATATGTGTGTGTGTGGATTGTAATCAATGAAATTTTTAACAGAAATTGATTTTCAGAAAAATCGAATATGCGAATGCAAAATTGAAACTAGTTCCGCCAAGTATATTTTGAGTTACGCTTTAAAAAAAAGAAAAAAAAACCGCAAAGCAATCTGTTTTGAAACTTTAACAAGTTGGAAATTGTACACCAAACGTGACAAATGAGGTGTGTTCGTACTGTTATTATTTCAGTGAAATGAATTATATCGTCTATTATTATGATATGAATAATTTCCGTAATAAAATAACCACATTTTAAGTTGGCAACATTTTATCTTTTGTTGACATTTACTGAAAATTCCAATGGGAAACTTAAGCCTAGCTTTGAAATTTTCAAAACTTGGAAACCATATTTAGACTCTTTTCTATTTAATATCTATTTCTCCGGAAACATCTATCCAAAAAACTGTCGGTAGATTATGTGATTACTATAATTAGACAACTTTAGTATACAAATTCGGTTTTTAAATTCAGTAATACGGAAATAATATGACGTAATCACCATGGCAACATAGAATCATTACCTATAATGGGATATCATTGAATTAATTACGTATGATAGGATTTAATAGACTGAAGAAAATTTTTATTAATATCTTTTTAAGTTTTGATTCGATTTTCATAAAATTTGAAATGACTCGACAAAATTCTGCAAAGATTATATGTATTAAATTTCAAACCATTCGGTTGGGTAGTTTTTGTGCTGTTAAATGCCGACAGACGGACGGACCACACGACGACTATAAGTGCTGTGTATTTATATATTTACGAACGCACCTAACAAGCTAAGAAATAAAAATCATCAGAAGAAATACAGGCCTTCGATGAATAACTGAAATGTGAAAGATTTAATTTTAAGTACCGAAGCAGTGGCGTAGCCAGGGTAGAGGTCCAGATGCTCTAGATACCACTAATTTTGTAAAGTTTTCTTTGTCTTATGTAATCAGAGACCTTTCTGCGATAATCAAGGCGAAGAAAACTTTACAATATTACTGGTATCCATAGCATGTGGACCCCCTCCCTGGCTACGCCACTGTACCGAAGCGTCAAGTGAAGGATTACTGTAGAAGGGAAAAGTTTTTGGTACCTGTCTGTCCGCCAGTATAATGTGTATGTATATACCGCTATAACTTTCGCAAAAAGCATCAGATTATAATAATAATAATTCTTTGCACTACCCATTTTCACAGACATTATTTTATTTTCAAACACATAAACAAGCAGTGTACATATCTAAAAGTCTCAAAAAATACTTTTAAAACTACACAAAACTAGTCAATCTGTTAAAAATTGTAAAACAATAAAAATATTTTGACCTGTCGCTCTCAGACATCTTCATTCACTGATGTTATGTTTTCTGATTCGTCAGTCAATCTGTTGAAAACCCCCATTTTGCTTTTTTCCTAATAACATATGGCGCCATCTGTTATCTATTTTTGCGTGGGTCATATCATTACATGTTTCTGAATTTGATGTAAATATTTCTATGGCTTCCCTCAGTAATGCGTAGTTTAAATTATTATAATTGGCTAATTTTTCAACATTATTGAAGTCTATTGCAATTGGAGATTTGTTGTTTAATCTGGATATTGCAGTGGTTGATTTATTTAAGTTTATATCTATTTTTAAAGAAAGAAAAATTGAAACTGGACCGTGAATTACGCCATAACCGATTCATAAAAGATTGTAAATACTGCAGACTAACCCCAAATTTTCTGAAAATTAGAAACAAGTACATATGGAGATATTTCAAGAAAGAAGTCTTGTTCTTTGAACAAAAAATATAAACAAGGGTATTAAAATAAAAATAAAAAATGTCTGTGAAAATGGGTAGTGCAAAGAATTATTATGTTAAAAATGACATTATGAACAATCATAGATAAAAAACAGCATCAGATTAGTCTGAAATTGGGGTCGGTATGTGGGTAAGGTATTTGGTATTAAATGTATAGTTTTTGGTTTGCTCGAAAAAAGTGGAACATTTTCTTTCCTGCCTTAATGTTTTTCTATAGGAATTCTGACAATTTTAATTCTTTATCATTCTGTGAAATGACAATGGCACATTTGAACTAAGAAATTTGCAGATGAAAAACCTCAACATCAGCTCTGAAAGTCATCTTATTTTTTATCTCACTTTGCATAAAATATAATATTTTAGAATATGGAGGTTAAATTTTTGGGGTTATATATATATTTAATCATAACAGTTTTGTCGAAGATTCAGAAAATATAACATTTAAAAAGAGTTACATTAAACACGACATTATTCAATGACTGTCCTTGCATGTTCTGTAACTGCTAATTCTTGTAATTTTTTTCATTGAGGTTACTTAACCCCTGAACTCCTCGCTGCCACATTAATTTTACGTTCGGAATTATCAAAAATAGTATCGTTTCAGGATACAAGTATGTCTACGGATGCATTTTATACTATTGTATCATTTAACAAAATCATCTCCTTTCACAGGAGACTTTATCTAAACCTATCAGAAATTAACTTTCAACCATGAAACACCAGAATCTTTTGTAGAAATTGGATAAAATCTCATGTAACAAAGATATTTATGCAAATATAAGCTTATTACAAGACATACATAATTTAGAAGTCCAGAGGTTTCATAGTTTTTGTTTGGAGAAAAAATAATTAGTATTTAAAAGAGACTTCTTATCTAAGTAAATCCTGATCTATTTCGATATTAAAAGTAAACAATAATCACAAGAAAATAAGTTTTTTGTTAATGAAATGCTGTAATTTCAGTTTAATTCTGACAAAAAAGCCTGATGTTACTTAATTTTATTTTTCTGATACGCTATGAAATTCAGTTTTTAAGCAGCTGTTAAATAAAAAATAAAAATAAATAAAAAAAAAAAAAAAAAAGAGGAAAAGAAATACGCATTATTTCCCTAAAGCTGTAAATGATAAGGAAAATTGTTTTATATTTTTCGGAACATATGCATAAAATTCCATCAAAAATTATACAGACAATTGCGAATGGTCCGGGAAAAATTATTGACAAAGTTTTAAATGTAATTTGATTAATTTAAGACCTTGCATAGCAAAAATTTAGCATATATAATTATAAAATTTAAATAAATTATTCAAATATATCATTTACCTTTCAGTGAATGTGGAGCAGCACATACACACAAACTCACAGTCATTAAAACTTTTCGTCTCTATACAATAAGCCTTCACTTGACATTTCGGCAGTAATTGATTTAAAAATTACACCATTAATGCAAATTTTCGCTATGGAACTTTTAAATTAATTAGTTTGAAACTTGGTCAATACGTTTCTCAAACATTCGTAATTGCTTGCATAGTTTTTGGTGGATTTCTTTGCCTATGCTCTAAAAATATCAAACGCTTTTCTTTGTTACTTTTCCAGTTTTGAAGTGATACGTATTTATTTTTCCCCATTCATTTAACAGATGCCCAGAAATTGTATTATTCATAGCATATCAGGACAATTTTTAAAAAATCGGGCTATTTTGACAGAATAAAACTGAAAATACAACATTTTTATATACAAAACGCTTATTTTCTTGTTTATATAATAACTATTTTATTCTCTTTTATATACTATAGAATTATCATTGATTTTTTTTTCTCCAAACAAAAGCTGTGAAAAGTTTAGACTTCTAAATTGTGTATGTCTCGTAATAGGAACTTACAATTGTATTAATATCATTGTTACACGAGATTTGATACAACTTATGCAAAAGATGCAGATAATTCGTGGTTGAAAGATAATTGTTAATCTGATAAAATAAATTTTCCTGTCCAACAAGATGCTTATATTAATGAAATTACAATGTAAAACCCATCCGTAGATATACTCCAATCTAAAATGATATAATTTTTGAAAATTACAAACGTAAAATTAATGAGATAATGAGTAGTTCAAAGGGGCAGACTTACCCAAAGAAATGTACTTTTATTCTAAGGAATAAACAGCCCCAGAACATCATTAAATGAAGTCGTAGTTAATGTAACAGTTCTTAAAAGTTATACTTCCTGAAAGTGAATTTCCTGAAATTACCTTAAAAGGAATAACGTATATACTTAAATATAAATATATAACCTAACAATTTTAAATATTGGATTTTAAGATATTAGATATTATGTAAAGTGAGATAAAAATGAAAAGACTTTCAGAGTTAACGCTGGGTGCTCTGTTCTGCGGGTTTACTAGTTTAAGTTCATTTATTGATTGATTTTGTGTATTTGAGATGAGTTGAAGCTCTTTTTTTGGAGCTCGAGCCCAACAATTTGAAATCCGTGCCCGATACCGAAAGTACGCAGTAGAAAATTGTTAACAGCATTTTAAAATTGTTTCAAGATTAATTTTCTCATTTTAAAAATCTCTTTTTTTACATATAGAAATAAGTATTAATCATAAATACTCCCTCGTGACAACGTGTCATGATTTTCATCACAAATCATCATTAAATCTGTTTAAAATAACAAATTTGTATTTATACTTAACAACTGGCAAAAATGTTCAAAAGTCCACACTTCTTATTCTTTACAAACACCATTGTACAACTATGGCAGAAAGACATGAGTTCTGTTTTCTAGTAATCGTGGAAAAGGATTTCAAACCGAAAGAGAGGATAGAAAAGAGATATCCCGCCGCTTCCTTATGTTATCGGCACACTCTAAAAACGACATTTTCAAAACTGAGCAAAAAATACTCAAATCTGAGTATGTCGCATAGTCAATATTGCTCCGAATCAAAATTACCCAAGTTTTAAACATGTATATACTCATTTCTGAAAACATGCACACACTCAAGAATAAAAGATCCTGTGCTCATATTTGAGTATGCCCATGTTTCAAACAACAGTAAACAGCAGCTAGAAAAAAAGCGTTATGGTGCCACCTCTGGTTCTATTTACGATTATGGGAGGATAAACTAAATTTACGTTTTTACCCACAGCCAGCATCGAACCCGAGTCCTACTAGTTACAGGTCCATTGCCCTATCCACTTCGCCATTCAGATCACATGAGTGGGTCGTTTTAAATGCAAGTCATCGAATGATTCGGACGCATGTTGATATTTTTATAGGATTCATTAATTTGTTACTAAGAAAATTGGAAATTTTTAGCGGGATTCGGATAGATTTGGTCAATTTGAGATGGTTGTTAAGATTGTACAACTTTATTATTTATGTGGGGAAGCACCATAGCGCTTTTTTTCTAGCTGCTGTTTACTGTTGTTTGAAACATGGGCATACTCAAATGTGAATTATGCAAATTTTCAATTCGATAATTATCAGTATATTTCTTAAATGAAAAAGCGCTCCCTGGATATTGAAATTTAACTGACTAAATTTTCTCTTTGACATATTTTAACCCATTAACGCCACAATTATTTTTCTCTTGAAAAATGCAAATATTGCATTTCATTCAAATGAGTATGAACTGACTTCTATGTGCTCATTTTTGAGTATTGCCATGTTCAAAAATGAGTTTGAACTGATTCTAATCATTTTTGAGTATGTCTATGTTTCAAAAATGAGTATGAACTGACCTCTATGTGAACAGTTTTGAGTCTGTCCATATTTCAATATTCTGAGTATGTCTGCTATTTCAGAATTGAAAGCATTGTGTCGTCATATTTGAAACAAAAAGTTTCATAACAAAATGAAAACAGCGATTTACTCAGATTTGAAAGTGTCATTTTTCTCAGTGTACTCAACGTGCAAAGACGTCATAATCAGATAAAATAGTTCTCCTTATATATCTCCTTATATACCATTTCCTTTCAAACAGATTTTTCAAGTATTGCAAAACACTTTTAAAAATTTAGAAACCTTCTTGTTTCTTAAATTAGAAGATTTTTTTTATTTTTTTTTTATTTGTGAATAAATAAACATTTCACTTTGGGCACGAACCTAAAGATTGGTATAAAAAATCGACCCAAGTCCGTTAAGAGCTCGGGCTGAGCCCATCTCATCTCTATTGTGTGTATGTTTGCGTGTGCGTGCATTTCGTAGTTTTATCTTTTAGACTGATAAAATACATATATTTAATTAGTAAAAAATCAACGAAATTGCCCTATCGCCTAATCGCAGTAACTCCTTGAACAATTATGCTCAAAATCATCAAATGCATAAAATTAATTGATTCTATTAAAGAAAGAAAAAAAAGCATTCAACAGTCTTGTTATAGCAAAATGTCTTAAACACTTGACATATAAAAAAAAAATCTCTTTCAAATATTCTAAAGAAACTTGATATTACATGGCGTTTGGATGAAGCACGTCGGAAGCCTTTTATATGGAAATTTTTTCAGCGCACTTTTTAACACTAATTTGAAGCAGTTTAATATTTTCAAGTGCTAAAAGTATGAGATAAGGCATACATGGAATTTAAAATATGAACATTTTTTCAAAGCTCGATGCTTAACCGGTTACTTACGTATGAAAGAACTCTTCAAACGCGATTTCCATGGTTCTCGATTGGAATTTCTTTTTTCCTCTTGTTCTTTTTTTAACACATTAACAGGCTTGTCGAAGAACGGGAGCTGATTTTCTCCTCCATTTAAAAAATGATGGCACTTACCTTTACGGAAAAGACATAATGTAGTTTATACTTTTTTAATGACCTTTAAAATGACTTCAACTCCAAATGATCAACCTGTGTTAAAATTTTATATGTTAATAATATTGTTTATATAGAATTTTACTTAAATTTCTTAGTTCCTAAACATAATTTTAAAAGTTTTAAAGGTTTCAATATTTATGAATTCTGTTCGTGGATATCTTCAATGTAATATCCTCTGCTTTACGTAGGCCAGCGTTGATTCATGAAGTCAGGATCCCTACTTGGATATTTAGTTACCTACATTTAAGTAGAATTATATGTGTTACAATATTTACTTAAATAGCTATTTTTTCTATGGGTATAAAAATACAACTGTTGATTGGTTGGAATTCAAAGTATTTTGTTTCTAGATGAGAAGATCTGAAGTAATGTGCAAAACTGGCGAAGTCCTCAACGTTGTTATTCTACCTCTAAAAAGCAATTACATTTGAAATCCACAGCAAATATGTTAAAAGAAAGCTATTGAAATTTATTTATTACTCTTAATACATAGAAAAAATTACTGTCCAAAGGTTTCTTTCCGTACTTTGACTTTACTTATTTTTTTCTTTTTTTCTTTTTTTTTGGCTTAGAATTTTGCTTAATTATCATAAAAATAGATTGTTAATTGGTGCATTCGTATTCATTTTTTAACCTCTAAAATTGCTATCTTAAATCCTCAAATTGCAGCAAATACTTAAATAAAACACATTTAGGCAAATACTAGGAGCAAATGGGGAAAAAATATTAAGTTAATTTCTGTTAATTTCTATTTGATAAGAATAGATTTTGGATTAAATCTCTGATCAACAAAGTATTAAGGCTGTTGATCGGTCAGATCTCAAATTCTCCCCATCCAATGTGAAGCCTATGGGCATGGGATACATTCGTATTTTTAAATTTTCTCATCAGAAATTTGATATTTTTAACTTATTCTTTTTAATATAATCTTTTCAAAAAATGCCTCTTTCTTTTTTAGTTACAAAGTATTCCTAAAATATGTGCTTAATTTTATATTCCATGTGTTAAAATCTTAGCGAAGCTGGTAAGTTATAAGTAATATTTTAATACTTCGAAAAAAAAATTAAGTATATGTTTTAGTAATGTTGTGTGAATTAAAAAGGAAAGAGACATCTTATAAGAAGAGTAAACAGAAAATAAAAGTTAAAAATATTAATTTGTCTGATGAGATATTTTAAAAATACGAATGCATTTGAAGTCAATAGGATTAACATTGGAGAGAGGAATTTCAGATCTGACTGATCAACAGCCTTAACAAAAAACGACAGAAACTTTGTATTAATACGATTATTATTTTTTTAATGTGTAGAAAAAATAGATGTATTAAAAGACATACATTAAGATTTATATTCCATATTTATCAGAATGCTATAGTTTCATTTTTTCCCTTTTTGCTTCGTAATTGACAACTCGAATCTTTCTGACACACTCACAAAGTCATTTCCACATGTAAAAGCATGGAATGTGTATATATTACTATTTAAGTGCCACTGAATCGAACAGCATTATCCCTAAGTGTTATATCCTGAGTTTCAATTGATTCCTAACGATCTTTTCCTGACTGCACTGTCTCGAAATTAGGTTCAAAAAGGCAACTGTGATAATATTTTCAGAAATATCCTTAGCTTTGTACAAAAATTTTAAACACTGTTTCATTTACACATGTCTGAATAAGAATACCTGCAAATTTCTTGCATTTCTGAAAAAAATTCGCTTTGTGAATATGTCAGAAAATTAACAGGTATAAATTTGAGTGCAGCCGGTAGAAATACGTGTATAAAACTTATTTCACTTTACTACATAGCATAATCATGAGGTGAGGGACTCTTATATGTATGAAACTCAGAAAGTTTAGCAGGACTGAAATATAGATATGCTTCCGATACACTTTAGTAAAATGTATATAGTTCATATATATCATTGCACATCTTCGAAATGTAAATTTCCATGAGTTAGATTAATATATATGAAAAACTCAAAATAACAGTCTAAAAAACTTTGCCCAGCTAGAGATTAGTATTTTTCAGTCACATTCAGTTTTCCAAAATATCAAAAAGACTGAATTCTGTCACAAGACGGAAAACTTTCAGCCATGGATTCATATCACATTTGTATCCAGAGTCCCTGGAGGTCATAGTCAGACTCTTACAAAAGTTTAAAAAAATGCTTAAAATTGCTTTTTTATAAATCTTAGAATAATGACTAAAACTTTTATTCATAATTTTATACTTTGTTTCTTTTTCAACAAAAAATTCCTTTTTACAAAAAAAATGAAAACTTTTCCATAAACTTAAATTATAAACTACTTAAACATTAGGAACAAACAATTCCTATTTGAAAGTATTTTCCCTAGAACATAAATACTCTAACAAAACCATGGTTTTGTATTTTTCGTATTTAAGAAATTTTATTCAACTATTTTTTTTTTTCCTGCGCATTCATCTTAATCAAAATAAACGTTTTTCTATATTTTTTCTTCTCATATTTTCTTAATTTGTGTGACACATCCGCTTGCCACGCATCTATCAAAAATATTCGGTCTCACTCTCTCCTTTGGAAGTGTCCGACCTTTGAATTTTTGTTCGATGTAATTATCTTCTTAATAACAGCAATTTTCAAATATAAAGTTCCAATAATAAACAATCGTGCTAACCCGGTTATGGTGAAATATTACGAGAGGCTGCTAAAAAGTGAACATTCCCCATGAGTTATCTTGATCAGTATTCAAGGAGGAGTTGAGCAGTTTCACCTCTGGCTCCCTCACCCCTGTGTTGGCAGCTGACACGAAAGGGTTGACAACCGCGTCGGAATTATACGGGGTGAAGCGCCCCCTAACGATCAGCAAAAGGGGTAAAAAGGGTTGTGAGGTGTTTCGGCATGTGCAGGGGCCCAAAGGGGTGAAGAAAGGGGAAATAAGGATAATCGGAAGGAACGTACAATTGAATCTTTCAACTTTTACCCCGAATTCACCTGTTGTACGAAAAAAAAAACTTGGGGTTACAGAAAATTTTAAAATCATAACCTAAAGATATGTAAGGATTCGGGGTAACTTAGTGTGATAAGAAAGAAATTTAATACTAAAGTTGAAAACCGCTAAATAAACTGAAGATTTTTGGACTACATTTTTATTTGGAAAAGTTATTTCTCATATCACGTTGGTACTTATTTATTTATTTATTTACATTAATGTAGTACAAGATTCGCACTGTGAAAAATCTCAAGCTTATTATAAACTTTCAATTTGCTTCAAAAGATTCCTGAACTCTTCTTTTTAGTATGGTGATATTACACATACTATATAATGTATAATACATAAATTTATGTTACATTCTATAAATTATAGAGTGGAATAAAACTGTTAGTAAAGTAATTAATCGTAATTTCATCTAAAAGGAAAATATATCATCTATATCATCTATAATGTACACCAATAAAATAAATTGCTGTAAATCTAACTGACTTTTCAGTAGAACAACACGAGCAAGGTTTTGAAGAAATTATATATTATGCTGTTTTAATATGTAATAAACGTCTGTACATATATGATGGTAATTTAAAACATGTTAAATACAAGTTGTAAAGAAAAACAAATAATAAAACATAATAAAAAGATATAATAGCAGCCCCTAATATGAATCACTAATTTATCAATTCAGCCATTTTTTTTTTTTTTTTTTTTTTTTTTTTTTTTTTATGAATTAACAAAATCAGAACAAAATAAAAATTTTGATATTAATTTTGCGTCGGCTGATATCAGCCGCTTTATTGAATTAAATTCTAGAATCAACCTTAATTTCATAAAACAGTACTTGTAGCAAAAATTACATGTTTAATTATTTATTATTCAAAATGATTCTAAATAACAATGGTGGGGGAAATTGGGGTAAAATTGTATAGTGGGGGTGAAACTGGAAATCTCAGTTTTGACTCAATTTGAGCATCCCTCTAGTGGGTAATGTTTGTGGCCAATACTGTATCTATACATACTGGTATTTATGCAGTGCTCAAGATGCGTGCTGCATTTTCAGTACCGTGCATGATTTACTCCTGTTTTGTTTCATATTTTTATTCCTTAACCATAGCAGTTGCAGGCATGATTCTTGGAGTGATTTGTAATCAAACAGATTTTTCATTTATCGATAAATGAATTACACATTGAGTTATAAATTAATATTGTCTCAAGACGTCAGTATTTTTCCTTTCCTGTAATATCGCGTCCGGAAATTCGGATCAAAACGCCAACTTTGACAGCATTTTCTGAAAAATTGTCCGCTTTTACCAAAAACGAAAAAAAAAAACAGTTTGATTACATGGTTAAGAGCACCTGCCAATTTGGCGAACAAAAATGAATTAAAAAATGTGTCAGAAATTTCCCAGTTTATATTTCAGTACAGCATTAAAGAATATTAGACATCATGAACTCAGTAAAAATATTCAGAACACCATAAACTTTGAATAGATTTTTGAAATACATTATAATTTCACAGTAGGGGAGATGGGGGATGAATGGGACATTTTCACAAAAATATTTATTTTAAATATTTTGTATAAGTTATTATCAATATTATATATCACATGTCAAACTTTAAGTGTTTGACTACATCTTATGCACAATATTTGTTTAAGATTATTATTATACAGGTATATAAATTAAATTTAAAAAAAGTTCTTCTATGTCCCAATCATCCCCACAGGAGGGATGAATGGGACACAAACATTTTCCGCCCCGTATTCAATGTTAAGGACTAAAAGCTGACAAAAATGCCGCCTTGGCAAAAGCTGAGAGATTATAAATTGTAATATGATCTCCAGGATTATTTGTTAGTCAATGATCTTGGACTCATCTCAGCTTTGCCTTAAAAGGCCCATAAACGGTGGACTGAAGACGATAACTACAATGAGGATGAAATGTTAAAAGAATAATTACCATAAAGTATTAATTTATCAACCTATATAATATTATTTAGTTAATAAAAAAATTTCAGTATCCTCTAGGGACGAATGAAGCAGTCCCATTCATCCCCATTTGAAATGTCCCAATCATCCCCATGATGCATATATTCAATTGTCAGCTATTTTGTCTCAGAAATTATTTTGTCACAATGGTTAATATGCATTCATTTTAATTACCAATATTGAGCCTTTAAATAAAAAACTACAACATATCTTAATTGTTTATATTGCATAAGATATTTAAGTAACTTCAAATGTAAAAAAATTTACTTTTAAGCAGAGTTTTCAGGAAATGCAAATTTGAAGAAAACTGAAAACAGCCATGTGCTCTTGCTTCTAGTTCTGAAGCACACTATGGTAGTGAAATCTATGAGGAAAGGAAGCAACTAAAAAAAAATGTTTATTGCCTGAAATATTTAGAGCGTCCCATCTATCCCTTGTCCCATTCATCCCCCATCTCCCCTATATATTTTACTTCTGCTGATGGTCAGCTTATGTGATAGTTTTTCTTTTTCTTTCACAAAGTTACACTCGGAAGTTCGAATATAACATAGTACCTAATGTTGGGTAAAAATGCTTAATTTGGAAAGGCAATTGAATATGTTCTTTTTCAAAAGCATAAAATTTCACATTCTTTCACGCTTCATATCTATTGATTAATTTTAGCTAATTAATATTTCTAAAAATTAAATGCAAAGTAGGAGAAAGCAGGGTAAAACCGTATAATCATGTGTTTCTCAGTTTGAGTCAATTTGAGCAGCCCTCTAGTGGCTAATGATTGAAATACTTAGCTGTAAACAAAATGAAGAAGCAGCCATTACGGCATCTCCATATTGGTATTTGTGTAGTTTTTGTGTTTGAAAATTTATTTTATCATTTTTAGGGTTTCGTTCATCACACGAAACCATATTCGTCCCGCTACATTGTCTGTCCGTCACAGAGCCGGTTCTCAGAAACTATATGTCTTACAGACTTAAAATTTTGTGTACTTATAACTGAATACCTACTATGAAGCTGAAAATCATAAAATTTTAAAAAATCGTATTATTTTAATATAGAGAGATAAAAAACCAAAAATCTAACAGCCTTTTCCTATTAAATTTAAACATTTTTCGTTATAGCAGTTGCCAACAATTAAAAAGCCACAATAATTAATTTTGTATTGAAAGATTTCCACGTGAAAAATGAAAATGAAATAAAAAGTTTCACCAATTGAAAAAAGATTAATATGACGTCATATTGGTAATAAAGCGGAAATTTTCAAACATTTCACAATAATACAAGGAGTATGAGTATGTGTAAATACAGAAAGCAGCTTAATATGATGTCATTAGAGAAATAAAAATAAAATTAATCTGACGTCCTATTGGAAGTTTAACGGACTTTTTCAAATGTTTGAGAATAATACAAAGAGAGCATCAATAGAAGTAATACAGAAATCAAGTAGATATGACGACAGCAAGTGATTATAACGTCATATGAGTTTGAGGAATGTATTGAATAATGATAAAAACCCGATTATGGAAATATTAGCATATTTTAAAATTTTGTAGTTCTCTATACAACATCTTTAACTTTGAAATTGATTTTTTTTAATACCGCATTCAGTCCACATGAGAGGTATTATTATGACAGAGTATAATAGCGGGGGCTTCGCCCGCTATCGCACCGGTTCAGATTTTCGATAAAACGAGAAAAATAGACAGGTAAATTTTTACTTTATAAAAAACATGACTCTTTTTTTTATATATGAAATTTATTTGGATTTAATAAAGAAAGGATAAAATGTTTTGAAAGCAATGTTAAACAAAACCCTTTGTGCGATCTTCGATCACACTTGCCGTCTTGCTTGTTTTAATGTTTGCGAGTTTTCAAAATTCTTAAATATGAACACATTTAAAGTGATTGAAACTTTTTATATTATTCTGTATAGCATATTTAATAAGGATTTATTTAACAGAATAAATCTGTTGCTAGCATTTATAGGTGAAATTTTATGATTTGCTTTGCGGTCCTCACTATCTTAGGGTAAAACCCGGATATCCTGTTTTGGATAAAAAAGGATCAATATCCTTTTTAATTGAAGACAATAATTTAAGAACACGTAAACAATGTTTGAGGAAAAGACAGTGAAAGCTAAACTTATAAGACTGATTATGATTTTTATGAAGCTGATAAAGAGATGAACGTTTTTTCCGTAATTTTGTCAAATCGCAATGGAGATAATTATTTTTTTATCTTTAAATATTAAATCATTAGATTTATAATTAAAATATTATTAGTATAGTTTTTTTAGTTATAGTTGAAAAATAAAATATATTGTTCTTTTTTAAAAGAAAGTTTCGATATTCGAGCAGCTGAATTTGAACTATGTTGTGAGAAAATTATGATGGATGTAAGAAGGTTTAAGGAATATTCAAAAATATTTTAATACAGATCGGTCAGTCTGTTAAAGAGAAAAAAAATGTTAACTGAAAAAGTGGTCCACTGTGTACCGGTCTCCCCTATACATGTTGGCGCGATTGCAACAAAATAACAATTTTATGCCTTACATGGTAACCCGGTTATTTTTTATTTTAATTCTATAAATTATTTTTATTACGTATATCAATATTTATTTATATCAAACTATCATTTATTTATCTTTATTTCCTTTTTAAAAACATTTTCATTCCCTGTAAGATTAACATATCCATGCAAGTTCTACCCCACCGGTGGTGTAAGACCGGATGATTTGACTTTCTATAAATAATCATTCATTAATAAAAATGTAATAAACTAATCATACATTTAAAATGAAATTAGGATACAAAGATAAGTGCAGCGTATGTATGCAAAAGTTACATTAAATTCTGTTAGAAATTCTAGATTTTCATGAAGCAACTAATAATATGGTATGGGCCATCCACTTTTCCTTACTGCCACTGTACTTTAAAAAGATGTTCATTCAAGTGAGAAATAAAAGTAAGTTATTTTATCAGGTTTCGTAAGCACTGTTTCAAAAATTATGATCTTTAAAGTTACTGTAAAATTGTTCATATTGGCGGGTGCTTTCTTTAATATTTCACGACAAACAAGATTGGATTTGGAAGAGTGGTGAATATCATTGTCTGAAAATTCACATCGTACAAATATTCAAATAGAATTTTTTAAACTTTTGTATACTCTTTTTTACAGATTCCAGACGGAAATAAAACTCAATAGCATACTTAGTTAGGCCTATTAAATAATCTATATTTTACTAAAAATCAATTTGCTTTTCTTCTTGTTCTTCTTCTTAGCCTGTTATCACTTTAGCATGAGAAAAAAATTCTTTTTTTCCTTTTCTGTATTTTTTCTTTTATTTACTTACCGAGAAAACCTTTTAAAGAAGTTTTACTAAAGGATGAGTACGATTTCATATCTATCGATAGTTCTAATTTTTGAATGATAAGGGGACAAGAAAGGTTTGAAATGAAGAAAAATTGTTTTATTATTATCCTATATATTATTTTTTTTTGTAAACATCCCTTTTTCTAAGCAAATAAAAAACGCAGAACGATAAATGAGTTACCATATGAAAGGATTTTGAAGCGGCTTCTGACAGAGTACACTCACAATTCGTTAAAACATGTATTTTGATTAAATATTGCAAGTAATTAAAAATTAAATCAGCATTGTTTCTATAAATGAAATGAAAAAAATTTCTCAAATTAGTGTTGCCACAAAAATAAAATATCGCAACAATGATTTTAAAACAATGTTCAATAAAGATAAAGCGGGACATAGTTGCAGCACGGGTTTATTTTATATTTATGATTAAAAAGCAAAATTCAAATTCAGATGCTCAATTTATTTTTCTTCACCCCCCCCCTCCCCCTTTTTTTTGCGTTTGCTATCTTCGATCAGCTTTTACTGTAACTTTGATGGAATAAATGAGATGATATTTTGACTCGACTAATGTTGTTTGCAGATATTTTTAGTTTTTAATTTTTCTTATAAATTTAAACCTGCATCTAAAAAAAATATTAGATATTGCTAAAAAATATTAGACTACAGTGCGAAATCTTCACACGGGTCCACTGGTTATTATTATTATTATTATTTATAATGTTTGATCCTCTAAGAATATCATACAGTTGGTCCGATAAAAAGAATCCTAAAATTACGGTCGTACTAAAGGTAAATGACGTTTAACTGTGAATAATGTCTAAAACTTTAAACTCAAGTATTTTAAAACACTTTTATTTGGTGGTTTTACAACGATAAGTTTCGAATAAATTAACAAGTTTACATTTTTTTATTTTCTATTTTTTTTAATAAAATAAATTAAATTTTCTACTAGCTATATCTGAAAAAGTCCTTCCGGCCTGTACAGGGAGGAAAAGGTAGCTTTCCTATATATTCGTTTTAAAATTTTAGCTAATGTTACACGAAAACAGCAAGTTAAAATGCAAAGAAACGTTTACAAAAGATTCGTTAATACTGAATTTGAATAAGAATTTCGCCAAATTCTTGAGCAATAGCCAAATTGGCTTCATTTATAAAAACTTATTTTGGTTGCCAAAATTGGTGATATTTCGCCAAATGTCACTAATTTTGCTAATTTTGTCGCCAATTTTGTCGCCAATGTCGCCAATTTTGACGCTAACGGATATGAATACATAGTTTTATGCGTATGAATATACTTTTTTGTATTGAAAGCTACCTAAAACAAACAAAAAAAGGATTCTTTTTTGAAGTTATAACAAAAATATGATAAATTTTTATGGATATTAAATTTTTTATTATAATTTTTTTAATTTTTTTTTCTTTTTTTTTCCAATTTTTATTTTGTTCGATTCAAAAATATAAAACCTGGACTTAAAATCGTAGCAAAATTATTTTCTCAAGATTAGTTTTGTCGTATAATATTAAAACTTTTGTTATTACTTTTTACAATTTCGCAAATAATTTTTTATTTTCTATAAAACTTATATAAATTAATGGAAAAATAAGAAAAGTCTAAATTAATTACAGGCTTCCTAATCCACGATCAAACTTCAGTCAATTCTCGTCATTTCAAATCGTTCTGGTCTCAATAAATTGATAATTTCTACTTATTTTGCAGTCATCTTCACTACCCTTATAGCTGTAAGCTGCCTTCGCAAAAAACTGTACTTTTTTTTTAATCAGTGGAAAGCAATTTTTTTAAAACAACCATATTTATACGTCTGTAAAAATTTCATTTGTTGAATATTTGATTGAATTTTAAATAATATTTCTCCTATATTTGAAATCGTAACTGCAGTAGAAATATTATACCCTGCTAAAGAAAACTATAAGAAGAATATTCATGTGTTAAGAGTTGGAGCATCATAGTCAAGATTTATTCCAACAGAGCGGAAATGCCAGGACGACAACTCGAACCTGGGTACTTTCGTTTGTCGTGCCAAAGTTCTTCCTACTGAGCTATCCCAACGATATCCTGGCTGGCATATTTCATTCTTATTTGTTGGACATGTCTGTGAACTACAGTGCTAATTTCATTCATCCGCGCTATAACTATAGCATTTTACATGATGAATGTGATATAACACGAAAACTCCTGTATAGCATGTAATTAGGTCATAATGAACAGAGGAAAATTTTTTGAACTAGGTAAATCATATTCAATGTTGGAGTATCGTAGTCAAGATTTATTCCAACAGAGCGAGAAATGCCAAAGTACCCAGGTTCGAGTCCTGGTACCGGCATTTTTTGCTCTGTGGGAATAAATCTTGACTATGATACTGTAACCATTGAATATGATTTACCTAGTTCAAAAAACTTTCTTCTGTTCATTATGATATAAGAAGAAATTGCGCACTTTTATTAAAATTAATGCATCGAAGTATTAACTTCACAAAACGAGATTTTTCTGTTACTTTATGAGAGTTGCCAAGTCCCCGGTTTTTTGCACACCAGTAATTTCTTAGAGAAAAATGTTGTTCTTTCAAATCGCACAATGCTAAAATTAAATAAAACAACATTTTCTGTATTAAAATACTGGTATCCAAAAACCGGAGACTTGCCAGGTCTGCTTTATGCAGATGTTTTAAAAGTAGTTTAAAATGCATTATTGGAATTTCGTTAATATATATATTTTTTTTTAAGTAAAAGATCAAATTTAAAAAAATAGTCACTATTTAGCGTATATTTGTTCTCAAAAAAAAAAAAAAAAAAAAAAAAAAAAAAGTTATTATTATTGAACTATTTACGTTTGCTTACCTCATCAAATTTTCATTCTTATTTACACATTTGGACTGTGATTTATCCTTGAATTTTTTTCTTTATTGCATGTTCACGGGCTTATTTAATTGTATTTTATTAAATACTTAATTAGAAATAAATCTATCACATATTTCTGGAATTATTTATTCGATTTCCCTCTTACTATTTTTTCAAGAATGGGACCATACGAAAGCCACGAGTGTAAAAAAAAAAAATTATATTTTTTATGAAACAATATCAATGTTTCGCGATGAGAAATAGAAAGTTTAACCATCATTTATGGGACACTTAATACATTTTTTAACAACAAATCTGTTTATTTGTAATGCCAGAAGAACAACAAAGTGATATGACAGCTATGATGTATGCATAAAAGGTTATCACATTTTCCTAAGGAGACATAAATTCCATGGTTGAATATTTAATGCATCTCCTCCAAGTAGATTAAATCACGGATTTTAAAATAAGGAATATTTCATGTTTGATGAAAATCTCAGTGTACCTGGATCGAAAAATCCTCTTTTCCTATCTATATTATAAAACTTTTCATCAGCCCAAAATATATCTCGTATGAAAGCCGAAAGTTTCATTTTATATTCTTATAGAAAAGAAGAAGTGGTAATAAATTTCAAAGAGAGAAGCGAATTTTCTTCAGAGATATTTTATGTATAATGTAAAACATTTAGGTGAATTTTGGTTTAAAATGCAGAAATTATTTTTTAAACACATTAATTTGTGATTAGCTCAAAACTAAGTTTTAAAAAGCCAGTATATTTTTTTATTTATTAATTTCATGTACCCTGTTTTTTAACAATTGGATTGTGATGTACAATAGCATTGTTGTTTTAAGGTTATTTCAAAGAAACCACTTGCTTTAAAGTTCTAATTAATTAAAAAATCATGTTATTTGAAGTCGCAATCACAAATCACAATGCTAGCTAGATTAGCAATGAAGATATTGTTTAATATATGAAAGAAATTGTATAATATATCATAATCTAGAATCACAGCTATTAGTCATAATCATAAGCTTCATCCACACATAGTTAAAAGGTTATAGATCTTTTTTTATTGGGATTCTAAAAAATAATTTAAATTTGTTTACTTATAAAATTTATATAACTTACATAAAACACTGTTAAAATCAAATTTGTAAACAAGTCGTTAGAATATTTAAATCACAAGTGCACAAAATATCGAAGGTATGTTTTTTTCATAAACAGATTTAAAATATGATCCGTTATATAGCTGAAATATAATAAACTTTTGTTATACAGAAATAAATATTCTTGCGAAAGTTTTGGTGCAAAATGCTCTCATAAACTATCGAATTAATTACGCAATTTTCCACAGTTTAAACTTCCTGAATGAAGGATAACATCATTTTATGGGTTTAATTTGAAGGCTGTGACTTAATGATGAAATATCATGGTTGTGCCGCAAGCATAAATTGGCAAATGTTAAACGCTTGTTTTCATTTTCCCACCTTCTGATTGATTTCTAATCATTGAGTCGAAATGATAACTTCTTCAATTACATTATTATCACATTATGAGAGGCGATTTTTCGAAAGATGTGTTTCAATAAAACTTCCAGAAAAAATTATAAACTCAAAACTATCTATCTATCTATATTATAAAGGACAAACGTGTCCGTGCGTAACGCTGACGTCATTTTGCGAATGGCAACAATTGACGATGAAATTTCGGTTTTGCAATTTTTACTATTGCAATTTTTTCTTAATTTCTAAACATCGCACATTTTTAATTTTTACACCGTTATATAGGAGAAACAATCTACTTTCAAATGCTATTTGTTTGAAAACTGTATCTTAATTGACTGATTTATTAAATTGAATTTCAGGCATGATTTTTTTTTTAATCTATCTCTATCGCTTGTAGACGATTACAAAATATTAATCCGTTTGCAGTTTAAACAATATAAAAAGTTCAGCATTTGTTTCCAGTTAATATTCAATTCCAAAATAAAACTTCATTATGGAATAATTAAAATAGTATAAATTAAACACAGATTTAACAGACATGTAATTGAAAAAAGCGCTCAAAACTGCTGTAGATAACGAATTTTTTAGCAATTTCTTCGGCTATTAACTTATGGCTAGAGGCCAATACGAAATTACCCAGTTTTATTAAATTTCAAAATTTTATTTGAATATATAATTGACATATTTCATATAAAAATACTCTTTGGTGTTGTTGTCGGGCCATCTAAAGAAATTATTACAAGTAAAAAATCTATTCAAATTTTCAAAAAAAAAAAAGGTTTTTACATATATTCTCTATCCCGGGAAACCCGGGTTCGATGCCCTAGTTATATTAAAAGTTTAAGTATAAATGAATTTTTTTACTAGCTTCACTCTGTACAAAATTTCTGGAGCAAGAAATAATTTCACCACCAATCAATAAAAAAAAGTATTAATTCCATTCCTGCTCATAATGTGTTAAGATCCCTCTTTTAAGTTTAATAATGCAGTTGGAAATATGAACAATAAACTGCAGTGCAATAGAGAGAATGCATGTAATTTTTGTTTTAGTGCTCATTCTCAGAGGATTTAGAGTTGAGGCTGGGTAGTTGAATGCTCAATATCAAATAAGTATTTCAACATCTACATCAGAGCCATTCAACTCGCGGTCTGCACGCGGTCCAGTGCTGTAATGAAGGCAGCTGGTAAAAAAAAAAATAAAAAAATTTCTTTTAAAAAATTATATTTTAATGTATTTTGTTTAATGTTAGGTTTCGAAAGGAAGGAAGAGTATTACGGAAATGTAATCTTCCAGAAAGTCAAATATTTTAACAGGCGTAGCCAAAAATTTACTACAGTTGTTTGAGAAGCATGATAATGATTTTTATTAATAAACTTTCATAATTCTCTTGATAATGGAGCAGCATTTGAGAAACGAAACTTCGTGGCATACGCTTACATAATTAATACAAAGTACATTTAGGACTTTGGCCTTTCATTCCAAGAAGAATTGCTAATGTTTTACATATCTAAGTTAGATTAACAAAATAGTATGTGGCTAGTCATAATGTTCTAGCTGATGTCTAGCCGATATCGATAATTTTAAAAGCATTTCTAAAAGAAAATAAATTCAGAAATTATTTTCTTCTACATTTTGCATTTGTTTTTTGATTGGATATTATTACATTTTCTAAAACATTTGTTTAACAACTATCATTAGTATTAGTACAATGTATTTGCTGTTCTAGAAAATAAGTTTTCATTTAAATGCGGCCCAAGGAGGCCAAAAGGTTGGACACCCCTGATTTAGATATTTTCTAATCATTGGTCACCCTGGTATGTGTACTCAAGTAAAAGTTCCGTGTTATACTTTGTTTTATGAAAATTCTATCCTCCCTCACGCAGAAGAAAATTCTCATATTGTGCAGGACGCTGAACAGGGAATAAAAGCTTTGATGATAAAATATGATTTAAGTTATTGAATATGTTTCGGTTGTTTAATTTTTATTTAGGAGGACATTCCAAAAGCTCTGAAATAAAAGATAAGTTATTATTATTATTATTATTATGAAATATAAAAAAATTATTTAAAAATGGCTGCTGTACCCAAAATTTTAAGTAATTTAATGTTTCAAATTGTTAAAAACTTAAAAAGTAAAAAAATCTCTTAACAAAATAAAATCATTCCTTAACGTCATTAGATAAAAAAAAAAATTTCTTTTAGAAATTTTATAACCATTTTTCTATGTAATTTCTATTAAATTAATTTATAATCAAAATTGTGAAACTCATAATTAATGACAGCTAAAATTATATTTTGAATTATGAAAGAACAGCGAATCCTTTAAAAAGTTATCAGTGGAGCAGTAATTACTCCTATACGGATCTAATATAACCTCGTAACATTAAACTCTGATGAGCATGAAAAAGAAAAAAACAAATGGTTCTTCAAGAAAATTATGCTAAGAACTCCATATTTTTACCATTAATATCAATCAGTACTTCTTTTACTCATGATCTCATAAAATTTCATCCAACGAATGTTCAAATATAATCCGTGAAAATACCGCACCCATTTGCACTTGTAATGACCAAACGAAATCTGTAAATGATGAACTCGCTTATTATTTTTTACCAGCTCTTCAATAATTATTCCCATCTGCTTCTCGATTAAAAATCAACAGATCAACCTCTTGAATAACTTATCAAACAAAGTTTTGCTCATCAAAACTAGAAACTAGTCATTAAAAGTACGCTAGCACGCAAATGATCCAAAGAAAAATAATACATGACCACGCCCCTTTTCCGCAATTAAGTTACGATCGTAATTAGACAAATTCTCTTTTCCTGATATTGCCACAACAAATTTCTGACTTTTTCCGTAACACTTTTCGATTTCCCAGCGAGCATTAAAGATAAGTTTTCTTAGTCATCAATGCATTATATATATCCCCCTTGTAATTAGTTGCAATCATACATGCATTTGAGCGGGAAAACTTCAAGAGGTCTCGACCCTCCCTGCACAGAACTTTTCGGCACCCTCTTCATCCCCCCACCCGGAACATGTGTTCCTGAACGCAGTGGGAGAATTATTCGAAGGAAGGTTAAAATAAAAACATTTTTCCAGCTAATTGCTGTAATTAAAGCTCACAGTCTAAGGGGTGCCGTTCAGAATTTTTCCCGTTAATTGTTGTTTGACCGTCAAGAATGCACTTGCGGTTCAAGAGAAAGGAAAGGGGAGGGTCGAAATTGTTCAAATCCCCCCTCCCTCCTACAGTGCAATTAAGGAAACAGAGGCACAGAAATAATCTAATAGCAACAGTTAGAACAGAACTTTCTTGTTCAGGTATTTTCTTTCTCACCCCCAGGAATCATTTTAGCTGTCAAGAAGGTCGATTTCGTGTTTCTGGTAAAACGGCAGAAAAAGGTCATTTGCAGCGATTAAAATGGCATGTGCGTGTGATGAACAAATTACTAAAACGTTCTTTTGTATACATTTATACAAATTATTTTGCATAAACAACTCATTATTGTTCGTAAGAAAGCAATTAAAGAAAGCAGTTGCATGGGATATCCACATAAGTTCCTTGTAAATTTCTTAGAAATTCTGATGACTTCAAACTAAATTGCTCTTTGATGAACAATTTATATGTGAGACATCTTTATAATATATATATATATATATATATATATATATATATACAATCTTTTACTAAAACCTGATTCCATTAATCTATACATTGAAGTGAGAAAAATTAAAACAACACTAATTAGACTCAAGACGATTCTCAAAGTACATAAATAAATAAATAAATAAATTAAAAATAAATATATTATTAGTATTTGTGGAAACGTAATTTTTTTTAACAGAAAAGAAAAAGTGATGAGTGCCGAATGTTTTGAAAACAAGTAACATACATGAAATACATGAGGAAATTACTGCACCTTCAGGATGTTAAATTTTAATAAAACAATTTAGATTTCACTGATGTTGTTAACTTTCATTATTAGTATGTTTGAGGAATCAATAAGCCCTAATTAATAAAACCAAGTATGTTAAACGATCCTGACAATATTATCACATAAGCAATGCTGAACATTTTTCACAGATGATGAATAAAATATTTATTTTGTAAATTGGATGGAATCTATGTTTTACATCTTTATTTTGGTAGATGGTGCAATAGAATACACAACATGTCAGGAAATTGTTCTATTGCAGGAGTCCTTAAATTGGGATCTATACACTCCTTAGATATTTCAGAGGTCCCATGGATCCAAATGTGAACAGTTAATTAGGGTCGCAACGCGCCAACCTGTAAAGTTGGGGAAAGGGTGGCAGGAGCCAACCGCCCCTAGCAACTTCTTCAGCCCCCTCCAGAATGCCTAATATTTTAATAATAATATCATCTATATTACATAAATTTTTAACCTTTGTTATAAATTACTGTTCCTTTAGAATGTTAAACTGAAATAAAACTATTTATGCTTCCAAGAGTTTTTAACTTTCATTTTAGTATGTTTGATGCAATCCATAAGCCATAATCAATAAATACAAATGTATTAAACAATGATGACAATGTAAATACACAAGCAACGCTGAACACTTTTTATAGATGATGAATAAGATATTTTCTTTCGCAAACTGGGTGGAATCTCTGTTTCAGATATTTATTTTGGTAGATGGCATAGCAGCACACACAACATGACAGAAAATTTCTCTATTGCAGCGGCCCTTAATTTGGGATTCACAGGCCCCTTAGTGGTCAGTAAAGACATTTCAGAAGTTCTGTGGACCCAAATGAGAACAATTAACCAGGGCGTAACCAGAGGGGGGCAGGGTGGGTGGAGCCTCCCTCACCCCTAGTAACTTCTTGTGCTCCCTCTAAAATTCCTAATATTTTAATGAGAATATAATTTATATCATATTTAAAAGTTTTAAAACTTTGTCATCATAAATTTTACGACAATGAATCCGACAATGCCTTCTACTTCTGTCTATATTTATTTATCATTAAAAAGGGGGGATAAAAGATCACATGTGAACTAGCCCCAACAACAAATTTCAAAGCCCCCTCTAACTTAGACGGCTGGTTACGGCTTTGTAATTAACTTATAATACCTATTTGAAGTTAAATTAAATCAAATTGTGCATTTTCTATTTTTGTAATGTATGCTAGAAATCTGTATGGGCCAAAATTTACAGGACCGAGTTCAGCCCGACCCGTATAAAAAGCTAAAAGTTCGGCCCTATCACGGTTCATACAAAAATTTTATTAGCCCGGTTCCATATAAAAGCTAAAAGTTCGTACGAGCCCGGCCCGAATCAATTTCTGCAAAACGTACCGATATTTCTGAAGCAACATTGTCTTACAATTAAAATTATTCAAAAAGCACACTTACTTATGCATAGATTTTATTTTCAGATTATATTCGAAATTCATGGAATACAGAATAAAAACGATAGTAATGGCCACTTAGACAATTACGTACATAAACACTGATTAAAAAAGAAATGACTTACACAATTACATTCAAATGACGATTCAGTAAGAAAAGAAACGTAGTTTAAAATGGGAAAAAAAAAATGGTAAAAGAAAATAGCAATTTAAAGAAAAAAAGATTATATATATATATATATATATATATATGTGTGTGTGTGTGTGTGTGTGTGTGTAAGAAGATGATATGTGTCGTTTAGTTGCAAAACCGGCCAACTCCTCAAAATTTGAAAATGTGTTTTTTCAACTTTTTAAGTTCTAAGTAAACGCGCTGCAAAACCGGCCAAATCCATAAACTAGAGAGGTTCAAAAGCGGCCATCTCCATATCCGCTAGATGGCACTTCTGCTTCTCCCCACAGTAACCTCTCACTTGTTGATTAGATTAATATTATAGTGTTTTCTCTCGCTTGTGACTGCTCCTCCTTGGTGCATACAAAGTTTCTAATAATTTAGTTTCGTGTTTTCTCTGACTATGGAAAAGTTTCTCTCGCTTGTGACTGCTCCTCCTTGGTGCATACAAAGTTTCTAATAATTTAGTTTCGTGTTTTCTCTGACTATGGAAAAGTTTGTGGAGGAAGTATCTCCTAATCAATCAAGGAAGAAGAAAAGTGACCCTACGACGTGGAAAAGGAAAAAAGCCAAAGTTCACCTTGTGATAACCAGGGGCGGATTAACATGTTTTTATGCTCTAGGCGAAATACTTTACTATGCCCTCTCCTTTCGCTTTCATAAAATTGTAAGTGAATTTCCTCTGATAATTTAAGAATTTTTTTAATCTATTTAATTTTTTAATAAAATATTCTTCTATTTAATTTTTTTTATATAAATTTTAGTATTTTGAGGATTGTAGATGCGGAATGAACGGGTTTTTGCTACAGTTAAAATCTGAGAGAATACAGTTGTGATTACATTTTCATAATTTCTGGCATTATTTTTTTCAGATACTGCCTTACTGGTAATCCAAGAAATCCAAGCTGTGGACACTCTTCAAAAGCTTACCAATGCTCCTCAACGCTTCCTCGAACATTTTTGTGTGTTTGCTACCCCTAAAAACCCAATGTCACATTAAATTTAGCAAAAATTAATTTCTGGTTTGTTGCAAAACCGGCCAACTCCAAAGTAAGTTGCAAAGGTGGCCAAATCCAAAACAAAGACTTAAATAACCCTCTCATTCCATGTGCACCTGCCACCTTATTTTGTGTTTTCAAATATACTGTCTTAATGACTATAAAACTAAAAAGTTTTGGTTCTAATCTTATTTTGGCTAAGTGTGGCAAAAAAATCAGCTTTTTCTCAAAATTTTACTTTTTTGAGATAGCCAGTTTTGCAACTAGACGACACATATGTATATAGTTGCTTTACTGGACTTATGAACAAATAATCGATGAACAACAAAATATGGACTTTAATACAATTCTAGAAATATAATTCTACAATACTTTACGTGCAATTTCTTTCCAGATAATACACTTTTGGTCAAACCTATACAATATATTTACCTTACAGTAATTCAACTAGGCCTAAATAGCGCCTTTACCGGCTATATTCCTTTTATATACTTGCTTCATAACAAAAATTAGAACACTGGCTCTTTGCCAAATCTCGCGATCCAAAATATTTACAACTCGCGCGCATTTAAATCATGGATAATAGCACTAGAGTGTCAGTTCATTTGATGACCATTTATGTGAAATGTTCAAACTGAAATCCTACAAATCGGTCATCCTGACGTGATGGCGTCTCGACATCAGCATCTTGATTTGTTATGTCTTTTTCATGCCTAACAGTTATTTTTTTTAAATATTTTTATTTCTTTCTGGATATTTCTCTCTGTCTTTAGAATCTGCATATCTAATATCTCTAATTTCTTTCCGGATATTGCTCTCTATCTTTAAAAGCTATATACCTATTGCTTCTAGAATGATAAGAATTTGAATAATCATCTCGTCCACTATCAGCTCCTTTAAATCCATAATGAGAATTATTCTTATGTGATGGCTGTGAATATTTTTGTTCATTATAACTAGCCTTGCATGATCGTTGGCCACCATAATTATAATTATTTTGACCATGATAGTAGCCTGTATTCATGTATCTAGGGGGAAAATTTGGATTATACTTTGCTTTTGAATTATGTGAAGTATTTTCTGTTATGTCTTGAGGTTTCAAAGAACTCTGTCTTCCATATCTATATTTATTGTAATTTCCACGGTTAAATGACTGTTCAAAATATCTCTGGCGATATCTATTATTGCTTCTGTTATCAAATGGTCTATCAAAATTTCTGTTCTTTCCCTTATGATCAAAATTCCTATTGCGATCTTTTACATAGTCTTTTCTACCATGTGCAGGACTACTATTTTCATAATTTTCTTCTGGAGATGGATAGTCAACATTCCATTCATCGGATAATCCTGTATCTTTTGTTTTATTCGGCTTATATGGTTTTATTAATTTTATTATTTTCTCTCTGTTTGCTAAATTTGTAATATGAGTCAAATTCACCCCGTCATTTACACAGTCGATTTTAACCATATCTTTCCAACCTCGATTATCGTTGTTTATACTTGCTTCATCAATTTTTGTCGGTACTTCGTTAATTTTAATGTAGCCTACTCGTACTTTGTTGCCGCTTATTATTCTAACACCATCTTCCGTTACTTTTAACATCATGCCTTCTACTGCTTTTCTACCTATTATTAAATCGCAGTCCGTCTCTTGTACCACGTAAAATTTATCCTGGATTTCTGAATCGTCCACGTAGATTTTATGCCAGAAAGAACCCGTTGGCTTAATTTATTTTCCACCTATTCCGATATAGATATATTGTCGCTGGTTAGTTTTGGCGCGTTTATTGCAGTATGATATCTTGAATTGGCGATTGAAATATCACTCCCTGTATCGATTATTACGTTTGTTTTTATTCCATGAATATCTAAAATTCTTCCTTTTTCCGCATTTAACATGCACATATTAACTATTTTTCTTTGCGTGTTTTGGGTCTCATTTTGGTATTTTGTTTCTCGCCAATTTTGATTACGTTGCGGGTAAAATTTTGAATATTCTTGTTCTGTATTATTCGCCATGGTACATTTTGCACTCACGTGATCAGGGTTGCCACACGTAAAACAGATTATATGCGACTCTTTGCTTCCATGATCCACACTGTGCCTATTATCAACTTGGCGTCTTTTCGAATTGGCGTATTCAGCCATTCTCGATTTTCTGTCATCAAAATCGCCTCTTGTATCCTTAACTGATTGTTTATTGTAAACCCTTCGTGCTGTTTCGTAATTATCTAATTTATTAACTAAGTCATCAATTTTCTTTACTACTAATAATTCCTCTATGAAATGTGTCTTCGTTTCCGTAGGTAAATTATGCCTGATTTGATTAACAACAATTAATTCTGATAAATATTCAAAGTTTTACTTGAAGACCTTCAATCCATTGTTGAAAATACACCTTTATCTCATAAGCGAAATCGCGCCAATTAGCCGTTGGCTCCTTTTTAGATGAGAAAAATTTCAGCCTAAACTCTTCTGGTGATAGTTTGTAACGTTTTAGTAGAATATTTTTTATGTAATCATAATCGTGAATTTCAGGTTCGTTTTCCCTTGTTATTATGCTGATCACATCTAACGGCATTAGATTAATTAAATAATTTACCCATTCTTTTTTATCAATGCCCGTTTGCGCCATTTGCCTTTCGTACATAGCTAAATATAAACTAATATCATTCGAACTATCATATTTAGTTAATAATCTAAGCAATTCAAATTGCTTACCTGGATTTGTCCTTGGGTTTTCATTAATGTGTTCTCTTGAATTTTCTTGTATCTGCATTTTCTTAATTTTAAAATCTCCTTCGCGCTCCAATTTCTTTTCTTCAATCTCTACTTGTAATTTCCTCTCTTCAATCTGCAATCGCCATTTCCTTTCTTCTTGTTCTGCTTGTAATTTTTTCTCTTCTCTTTCTCTTTCTGCTTCTGCTTTCTCTTTTCTAGCTGCTATCACTACTTCTAAGCGATCTGTTATAAAGTCTTCCTCGTAATTCTCCCAGCTTTTGATCAGCTTTATTAGGACCGGTATTGTCGTTTTTTCTGGTGCTTCTATTCCGCATTCCTCGCGGAGATTTATTAGATCAATTCTCTTAGCTTTATTTAGAGTTCCCATGTTTATCTTTCAAAAATTGTACTTGAAGTAATACGATTACGGTTTCACCTTGCCAATTCGTAACCCAACTTTTGATACTGACCCAAAAATGACCCACTAATCAAATTTTCTTGGACATGTGACCTAGTCCAGTGATTTTTTTGTGCTGAAACTCGTAGGATACAAAATTGAATCAAAATCGTTAGAGGCATTTTTCACATAAAATTAACTTAGCCCGTGTTGACCCAAAAATGACCCACTAATAGAAAGTTCTCGAACATGTGATCCAGCCCAATAATCTTCTCGTGCCTGAAAATGGTGCGATACAAAATTTAGTCAAAATCGTTTGAACCGTTTTTTAGATACAATTAGCTTGACCCTGACCCATGGTGACCAAAATGACCCACTAATTAAATTTTCTCGAACATGCGACCTAGCCCAATGGTTTTCTAGTGCTCCAATACGGTAGGATACAAAATTTCGTCAAAATTGTTAGAGCCGTCTTTAAGATAAAATTTGCATAACCACACACACAGACACACACAAGATTGCTCGTATTAGAATATACGAGCAGGGAAAACTGAGCTATGATCGGTCAAAACTAGCTTTGAGTTCAAATATCATGATCCATGACCAAAATGACCCACTAATAAAATTTTCTTGAACATGTGATCAATCCAAATTGTCTTCTCGTGCCCGAAACCCGTAGGATAGAAAATTTTGTCAAAATAGTCTGAGCAGTTTTTTTAGATAAAGTTAGCTTGACCCACACTGACCCAAAAATGACCCACTAATCAGATTTTCTCGAACATGTGACCTAGCCCAATGATTTTCTCGTTCCCTAAAACTGTAGGATACTAAATTTAGTTCAAATCCTCTGAGGCTTAAGATAAAAATTGCTTGGCCTATAATGATCTATGACCAAAATGACCCACTAATCTAATTTTCTCGAACATGAGACCTAGCCCAACAGTCTTCTTGTGCCCGAAAACAGTAGGATGCAATATTTAATCGAAATAGTCTGAGCCGTTTTTTAGATAAAATTAGCTTGACCCACAGTGACCCAAAAATGACCCACTAATTGGACTTTTTCGAGCATGTGACTTAGCCCAATGATTTTCTCGTGCCCATAAACCGTAGGATACAAAATTTAGTTCAAATCGTCTGAGCCGTTTTTAAGATAAAAAATGGCTTTACCCATAATCAGGGCTTGACAAATGAGGTCGCCAGGTGGCAACTGGCGACCAAGTTTTTCTATCTGGCCACCAAGTTATTTTTCTCTGGCATGTTTATTATTATTATTAGATTTTTTATGTATAAAAATTTTAACTAAGAATGTACTAAGTTTGCACTTACTAAGAAATAAGCACAATCGGCATTTTCTCTCTTTTTTGATTTGGTAAAAATGAGTTCAACAAATACAAATTTTAAAATAATAAAAGAAGAATTATTTGACTGACTTCGACAGGAAAATAGGCAAAAATTGTTTACCCGCTTCACTATTTCATCGATGTCCCCTTCATCAGATATAGATTTTGTAGTTCTCAACTATCCGGACCCGAACATTTGAAGTATTCGTCAATCAGCATTTCCCGAACGTGCCAGTTAATCCAGATTTTACAGATTTTTTTTTTCCATAGATAATTAATTTTGATATCTTTCTAAATTATGTAACTATTCTAAATTTTGTAACTAATAATCCTGAACTATTATTGTTATTATTTTTTATCAATTAATTCATAAAAAACTTTTGTACTTTTTGAAAATCAGCAACGGGATAAAGTTTGGGGGGGGGGGGGGGGTATATATTTTTTACTGGCGACTAGAATTTTTTTTCTGGCTATCAGATTTTATCAAATTTGTAAAGCCCTGCCCATAATGATCCATGACCAAAATGACCCACTAATCGAATTTTCTCGAATATGTGACCTAGCTTAACAATCTTCTCGTGCTGGAAAAAAAAAATCTCGATGCAAAATTTAGTTAGTCTAAATAGTCTGAGCCGTTTTTCAGATAAAATTAGTTTGACCCACAGTGACCCAAAAATGACCCACTAATCGAATTTTCTCGGACATGTGACTTAGCCCAATGATTTTCTCGTGCCCGAAACTCGTAGGATACAAAATTGAATCAAAATCGTTAGTGCCGTTTTTTAGATAAAATTAACTTGACCCGCGTTGACCCAAAAATGACCTTTTAATCAAAGATTCTCGAACATGTGACTCAGCCCATTAGTCTTCTCATGCCCGAAAATGGTAGGATACAAAATTTAGTCAAAATCGTTTGGACCGTTTTTTAGATACAATTACCTTGACCCTGACTCATGGAGCCCCAAAATGGACACTAATCGAATTTTCTCGAACATGTGACCTAGCCCAATGGTTTCTGGTGCCCCAAAAAAGTAGGTTACAAAAGTTCGTCAAAATCCTTAGAGCCGTTTTTAATATAAAATTTACACACATATATATAACCACACACACACACACACATACGCACACAAGATTTGCTCTTATTAGAATATATGATGATGATATCTTCCAATTCTTCAGGGCTGTTACTGAAAATTAAAATGTTTCCGCAAACACTAGAGATGGCTTATATATATATATATATATATATATATATATATGTGTGTGTGTGTGTGTGTGTGTGTGTGTGTGTGTATTACTATAAGTTATAGTATACAATTAATGTAAAAATATCATTATATATAAATATCAGTTATAGTATAACAATTAATGCAAAATATTATTACGTGCTATCTTTAAATAAGAGATCCTGTCATTTTCTTATACTATAAGTAATTTTTTGATTTCAAAGATATATATATATATAATATAGGTGTATATATATATATATATATATATATATATATAATATAGGTGTATATATATATATATATATATATATATATATATATAGTAAAATCTTTGAATAGCGGACACCGCAGGAGCGCGCCTAACCATTTGGAGGTGTTCGCTCTTCAGAGTTAAAAACATGCAAATATATGTATTTTAGGAGCTAAAAATGTGTCTGCTAAATATAAGTGTACGCTATTCGGGTGTGATCGTTACAAAGTATATATATTACTGTATATATATATATATAGTATTTATATCTATCTATCTATCTATATATATATATATACATAACTTTATATTGCTTTATTGGCAAATCCATGGCACATTTAAAATGTACACATTCCTTTTTACCGTTTTGTTCATATATTGATATTTTATATTATAATTTATATTCTTTTATATTTATTTATGTACTTAATTTTACATACGGCATTCATTATGAATAACAAATTTTTCTCTGGATCGCAATCTCATTATGGCGCAATGGGAAATCAAGTGTATTAAATCAGCATATTAGATTTGCCTATTCATTAAAGCGAAAAAGATGATAAGAGAAAAACAAAAGATCACTCTATAATCAAGAAGACGCACGTCCGTGACTAGATTTAGCATGTCACTCCCACCCTTCCAACTTCCGTTCCATCCATAAAAATCTTCAGGTAACAATAGATTACGAAAATTTAAATGAATCAGTCGCACATGCAGAGAGTTCTAGATATACTTCGTGCGGGTTACTTCATTTCGCTTCAAAACTCATAATCTTAATTTCCGACAAGAGAATATGAGGGTTGACGCAAATGAATAATTTAAAACTATTGTGTCTTCTTCTATAGTTATAAAGTAAAGGGTTTGTGCAGTCCATTAAAAAAAAGGGATCAGACTCCCCTATTGTCTGATCCCTTGTTTTGATTGCAGTTTACAATCAAATCACAACAAAGATTTCATTAGACAATAAATAATGTCTAATTTCAAAATATGAATGCATTTTTGGAAGGTCTGCTACATATTTAGAGGTACATATTAAAAATTGTAACCAACTTTCATTTTTTAAATGTTAACACACACTTTTGACACATTATTTGAGTATCTGGGATCAAATCTGACCGGAAATGTACATAATTTATTAATTTGTTGTAAAAGAACATTTCTTAGGTGCTTATCCATAAATTTAGAAAAATAAAATAAAAAATTTTCAAGGAAATGTACCGGGGACATTCAAATGGTAAAAAGAAAAATTATATAAAAAAATCTAAATATTAATTAAACTAAATTTATGTATATATTTATGATCTGAAGGATTCTCTATTTAACTGTGAATTTAACCTCTTCTTTTGGATGCAACTTTGTACATGTGCTCACAATATACTAAATATCTTGGGATATTATTAATATAAGTAATATATATATTTTTTATTTTATTTTTATTCTTTTTCATACTCCTTTTCAAATTGTATGTATAATTTATAATATTCCATTGTAAAGGTCTTGTTATTCAATATTGTTTCAGCGATTGTTCGGGCGAGATATGGCACTATATTTAGCAAAAGCTGGTGTCATATACAGAAAACAATCGTTCTTTGCTTATAAATATGATTTTCTTGCCCTTGAAAAAGTAAATTACTTTATAAGCTTTTATTTGTGTATATACTCGTGTGGTTTATATTTTATTCCTTATTTTCTATTTATTTAATTTTTTTTTCTTCTTCTTAATTTGAATTAATAATGTTACATTTATTAGGATTACAATTTTAATTTGTAAATTGACAGGGCTCTTTGGTATCGGGATTTCAGTGTATGTGGTCAGTTTCTTATGTTTCAATGGTTAAATTTTACTTAAAGTTTTATATATATATATATATATATATATATATATATATATATATACAGTTTTCCCTGTTACTCTCTAGGATAATTTTTATGCAAACGAAAATATAAAAGACAGTCCCGTTAATCTTTTGAAGGCGGAGATACATTGTATACCACTTAATCTCAAATGCTGAATTTTCCCCAGAATATTTATTAAAAAGAAGTTGTTTTTATAATAACAAGTGTTCATATTTGCCAGGGATTAACAGCCGAAGACATCACCAAAGATCGCCACTTACAAAGGCTTTTTTATTATGATAATTTCAGTGGCTTAAGCGCATAGTTCGATTACACGTGTGTTAAATTTGAATTTATTTTTATTATTTTATTTATTGATGAAGTTTTAATTTCATTATGGGATATTAGCCGAAAACAAATACTGAACTGTTTAGATTGTTTTAAGGGCGAACTGGTTAATCTTTCGTAATCGGGCTACAGGCGATAGAGATAGATTTTTTTTTAATTTCGTGAAAGGAAAGTTTTTTTTAAAACCATAAAACAAAAATCGGTAAATTGATATATAGTTTTCAAACAATTTGCATTTGAACGAACATTCTTTTTCCTACTCGACGATGTACAAATTGAAATTTTGTAATGTTTAATAATTAAAATAATTGCAGTGAAAGAGAAATTTATTAGTCAGGTTTTACTACCGTCAGTTAATATGACGCCAGCGTTACTCATGGACATGTTTTTATTTTAAAATGCAGACGTTAAGAAAAGCATTTATCTATTTCTAAACCTATCTTTACGTACATTCTGGTGGCTATAAACCATTTGAAAATTCTAGCACTACTTTGCCCTTGAAAGAGTTAAATTCAAATGTTTCTATACCTCGAAAACTAATGATAGGAATTAGATGTAAAAGCACTTAGCAATGTTTTTGATGATGCTGATTCTGTCCATGTAAAAATTAATGTAGGTCATAATTCATAATTTTTTAATATTACGTAGTTAAATATTTTTAATTAACTTAAAAACACATTTTGAATCGAGAAAATGCCTAGATTACGTTAGGATCCATTTATTGTATCTCATAAAAAAATAATAATAATAAAATAAATAATATATAAAAAAATTTCAATCGAGTGATTTTTCGGGATGATATAAATTAAAGTTTGTTACACGGATTTAATATTATCATCCTTAAATTTTGATCTCTTCTATTTGCATGAAGATATAACAAAAATATATAAACTACGTACTTTTACGGGCTAATTTGATACAAAATAATTTGTCAAAAGTGGGTGCTACCATTTGAAAAATGTGAACTGATGTAATATTTAATATGTAGACGATCCCTATTTCAAAAATTGCACTCATATCCCGAAAGAAGACATTATATACGAGTCTAATGACATCTTTGTTATAATTTTATTGTAAACGATTTGTAAATAAAGGCAGATGTTTATATATGTATATAAAACGGACTGTATGCATCTATAAAAAATGTAATGCTGCGGCCAAAAAGCTCAGAACTGTGAAATTTAGTACAGGGATAGTCTTATGAAAGAGAAAACAAGCATATCGTGAAAATATTATGTTAAATTATACATAGACTCTTTTTTGTTTATAAATATTGGTGTGGTTTTTTTAAACCTGCTTTTCACATCACATTTTATTTTCATTCCGCATCATGCATTCTTTCTAAATATAGAAGAATCGCTATGATTGCAGTATGAGATAAAGACGACATTTTAATCTAAAATTTGCTATAAACTTCAGATTGAATTTATCGATTTTTATTGATTTCTTTGAAACAATTTTTTAAGCTTCAAAACTATGTTTTTAATCGTCAAAAATTGTAGATTATATTCTTCAGTTTGCAACGTTTAAAAATATAAACAATGTACGGCTATTAAATTTTTATAATCAATAGATTTCTTCAAAAAATAAATCAAAAACAATTATGTTAATACAAGAAAAAAATAAATCAAGAATATGTGGAAAATATTAATCAGGTAATTTTTATGATTCTGTATAAAGTTAGATTAATCAACAATCATCGGTTTTTTGTTATTACATGCATGCGTATAAAAATGAATATAGTTTGTTGAAACATATTCTCAAAGAAAATGAAGGCAAACTATGTTGTCTTCCTATTCATAAAGAGGAAAGAAATAAAAGTTGCAACCTTACATGAAAAGTGATCTCCTTTTTTTTTCTTCCATATAATGACTAAGGAATACAATTATAGTTTCGAGAACGATTAAATAGCTGCTCTCATCATGCAATGACAGTAGCAGGGATATCCCGATAAGAATTAAAACATGCTCTACGAGGAGGTACCATATAATCTGGCATATAGCACGCACTTTTTATTCAAGATAATTGATCGAAAATGCAAATGCGCGTTATACGTCGGTTATAAAATTGACAGATTAAAAATTAAGAGAAATAAAAGAGGATCATAAGAACTATGATTACTAATTTAATGAACACGCTATTTATTTACAAAAATAAATAAATCAGCGAAGAAGCTGCTGAGCCACAAATGGACGATTGTCACCACTAAATTTTAATTGTATTTGTCAACTTATTTAATGACAAAATTTCGGAAATTTAATAAGTCGAAGAATACTATTAAAGTTTAGTGGTGACAGTTGGCCATTTATGGTGCAGCGCTTTCATCCCTGATAAATAAATAAATAATAATAATAATCTGCCAGATTACATGAAAAATAACAGTTATTACACTTTGGAATAATCTTTATTTTATCTCGATAAGAATTAAAACATGTTCTATGAGGAGGTACCGTATATTCTGGCGTATAGCACGAACTTTTTGTTCAAGATAATAGAACGAAAATTACAGCTACGCGTTATACGTCGATTATGAAATTGACAGATTAAAAATTAAAAAATAAATGAATATATATATATATATATATATATATATATATATATATATATATATATATATATATATATATATATATATATATATATATATATATATATATATATATATATATATATATATATCATATTATATGAACTTTGGAATAATCTTTATTTTGTATTTTGCTATGTATCTCATGAAGGTTAATTTGCAAAGAATGAGGAGCACGTTATAAGCCGAAATATACGAACTAAAACAGGAAATAAAAAAGAAAAAGAAAAAGAAAAAAGAAAGAGAAAGAAAAAAAGAGGTGAACACCCCACGCGATAAATATGTCAATACGACCGAACGATTCGAAGAAATTAAGATATCAAGATCCACATACAAGCCGTACAAGGGTAGGTGAAAGAACAACAGAAAACTTCGATAAAAATAACCTTGATTGAAATGTCGAATAGAAAATATGGAGGCGAATTGTAATTAAAAGACTGGCGGAAAATGAAATATAACCAGGAAAAGTATGTTAAAATTTACTGGGAGAAAAAGAACAGACTAACCGAGCCATAAGCGACAAAATCAAAGAATGAAAAAATGTACTGTACCACAAAGTAAAGAAACTATAAGTGATACTCTCTGCACTCTCAAAACATATTTCTCCAAATAATAGAAAAATCTCTTCCAATCATACACTGCTAAATTAAAAAAAAAGTGTTGATTTTACAATATAATACTTGCACCCCAGCTTCTAGTATTATACCGTAAAATTAACAGTAATAAACAGTAAAATAAGCAGTAATACGCTGCAGCGTATTACTGCGAGGAGGGGGGACGGGGGGTGGACTTGTGATTCAGCAGGAAAAAATCCAACACATATTGATTGGGAAAATAAGACTGAATATCATAATCTATAATTTAAAGATTTTACAGTTTAAAATGACTTAGATTGTTTTTTGTTGAAACAATATAATAATTATTAAATCTAAAAAAAAAACAGTCATAATGTTATACGATGTAAAATATTATTTAAGTTTACATATTATATGATAATAAAAATGTATGTAATGATACAATAATCTATTATTTTTTGTGAATTTGTGTGTGTGTGTGTATACTTTGTGTTCCTCCCCTACAGCAAATCCGATTATCGAAAACTTTAAAATTGGCAATCGTGAAAGATACATATAGGATGTTTATTGATAAATAACGATTGCTAGAGACACATTTTGAAATCCTAATCCTAATAATATTATAAATCTCATTGTGTGCAAATGTTAGGCTGAAGGCAGCGTAAAAATGGAGCATTTAATGATCCTGTATTTTTGCATATAGGTTGATTATAATCCTCAAATTAACATAGGCTGGTTTTTGTTTATTTTATTCAAATATTTTCTTTAATAATTAAAAATATCATTATTTTCATAGAGAATAAATGGACATTTTTCCATACAATTTAACCATTTTACTTTATCGTTGCTAGGGCTTTGATCGTTGCCACAAAAATAAAAACACGGAAAAATAATTTTTCCCCAACAACTAATTTTCAATTGAACGATTTTCGCGTGAAAACTGAAAATTAAAAAAATTCAAAAGAAGGTGAATTTCCGTGATATTTGAAACAAAAATATGGAGTATTTGTTATTATACATGAAGTATGAATATCGGTTAAAATAAAAAGATATTTTTCTGTCAAAAACTGCGTTATAATTAGAAGGAAAAGTGCAACAATAATTATATTATTAAAAAATAGATTTCGCTTGGACCATGGAACTATGAAAAGGATCCTCCTCGGCTTGGACAAATATGACGTCATAAATAAAACAGGTATTTTCAAATATTCGTAATAATACAAGGAGCATGAATATCAATGTATAATGAAAGTAAATAGATAATGGACGTAATATTTAAGATGAAAAACTGAAATATTTTTTATCGATACTGATTAATAATTAGCTTGAATACCAGTTACACACAAATGCGAGTTTTCCGCTAAAATTTACGTCCTGATTGCCAGAAAAAGAAAATTAACAAGAATTGTGCCATTTAAAAGAGATTTCTCTGAGGAAAATGTGACGTCATATTTGAAATAAAATGGGAATTTTCAAATGTGTTTTAGAAGGAGCGTGAATCAATTCATTACATTAATAATACAAGAATCGGTAAGTTTAGAAAGTAGATGAGTTTCACGTCATATTTAAAACGAAAAATTTAAATATATTTTTTTAGCTAGCTATTATTATGCATGAATATCAGTTACATACAGATGAGAGTTTTTTGCCAAAAACTACACCATGATTATTAGGAAAATAAAAATAACCAGAGGGCCCGTGCGAGGATTTCGCACTGAAATCTAATATTTTTTAGGTACTTCTCTATTATCCCGTCCACCACTTTTCATAACAAAAAACTACCGCCAAACTGTAACATTAAACGCCCAAAAAGCAGTCCCATTTACTTGATGTCAGAATCATTATGCATGTTTGTTACGTCATCTAGTGGTATTACATTCGACATTTGCGTGTATTTTTCATTGTGTTTTACTGATTTAGTAGTTATTTTATTAATTAAAATAACAATTGTGTCCTTAAATTCTTATATTTTATTTATTTATTTTGATATTACATGAAAACAATGCCATCAAAGCTACTAAATCAGAAAAACACAATGAAAAATACACGCAAATGTCGAATGTAATACCACTAGATGACGTAACAAACGTTCTCCCGTTTATTTGGCGATAGTTTTTTGTTATGAAAAGTGGTCGACGGGATAATTAGAGAAGTATCATTTTTTATCAATATGTAATATTTATTAGATGCAGGTTTAAGCTTCTAAAGAAAAAGCAAGGATAAAAAATATCTGCAAACAAAATTTAGTTGTTAGTCAAGTCAGAATATCATCTAATTTTTTCCATCAAAGTTAGACTAAAAACTGATCCAAGATTGCTAAAGGCACGCGCGATAAAAAAAAAATTAACAATCGTATTTTGACAGCATTAGAGGATGACGTCATCCGCTTCGGGAAAACCATGGGACTTAGAAATATAAATCTAAACATTTCAATTTCAATTTCGCTTTTTAATCATAAGTATAAAATAAACGAGAGCGGTGTTTTTTATAATAATTGCTATGAGCATCATATAATGTGGTATTTTATTTTTTTGGCAACAATAATTTCAGGAAAAACTTTCATTTCTTTCATAAAAACAATGCCGATTTAATTTTTTAATTTCAGCAAATTTTAATCAAAAACATGTTTTAACGAATTGTTAAGTGGGCCATGTCAGAAGCCTGTTCTAAAACCTTTCATATGGTATCTCATTCGTTGTTCTGCGTTTCATATTTTCTGAGTAAAAGGGATGTTGACAGGAGAAATAACATATATAAGGATGATTACGAATCTATTATATTAAAATCTAACCGCCTGTTTGTATTTCGCAGAGGATGTCATAAACTCTCAGAATTTAAAAAAATGATTTAAACTCCGAGATATGATTATTATTATTATTATAAATTTAACGAAGTTGCTCTGAAAATGGCAACTAAATTATTCCAATTTTGTGTATAAAAAAGAAGAAATGAAACGGAATAATATATTTTTTCTCATTAAAATTGAAAAAAAGAATTTATTTTCAATTTGAATAGATGTTGAAAGAAAAAAAAATCTTGATTACAGTAAAATTTTTTTAAAAATAAAAACGTATTTTCACATATTCAAACTTCATGAGTCAATTTATTCTTGAGAACAAATATCGTCTGTCAACATATTTTCATTTAGAAATAAAGATTTTTTTTTCAGTTATAGTACAGCGCCTAGAATATACGCGCTGTAGTTATAGATTAAATCAAGGAGGCAAATTTAAGCTCCTTGCATTTAGGTCTACAATTATTGCTCCCTATTCACAAGAATTTAATTTAATGAAAAAGAATATACTATTTCCATTATCTTTGAAGGATGGCTAATAAAACGTTTCACAAAGGCGTTAAAAGTAAAATGGTTTACCAGGTAAAGTTGACATATGTTTTTACACAATTCGCCGATTTCCACGATTTTATTTGGCCCGCCTTTTTTGTTGGTTGCAGTTTCCTTTTCGTGATTATTTGTCACAAAATTTCACTTTCTTAAAACTTAGTTATGTCAAGGCCTCTATAACATAGAAATAGTGTATTGTCTCCTATGGAATGTGATCAAGAGTTAGTTAATTATTTACGTTTCTAATTATCGGGAATGAAATATTTTGTTTAATTAATGAATCTATTCTTATTTTAGTGATACGTGAACGAAGTCACGGGTAACAGCTAGTTAATATTATAAATCCGATTGTGTGCAAATGTTAGGCTGAAGCCAGCGTCAAAATGGAGCATTTAATGATCCTGTATCTTTGCATATAGGTTGATTGTAACCCTCAAATAAACATCGGCTGGTTTTTGTTTATTTTATTCAAATATTTTTCTTAATAATTCAAAATTTCGTTATTTTCATAGAGAATAAATGGACATTTTTTTCGTATAATATTTTAAATTGGTTAAATTTACTTTACCGTTGCTAATACTTTATCGTTGCCAAAACTAAATCAAAATCCGGAATAATAATTTTTACTCAACACTTTAGTTTCAATTGAAAAATTTTCACGTGAAAAATGAAAATTAAATAAAAAATTAAATAATTAAAAAGAAGATTAAATAATATTATTAGAAATAAAACGTACTTTTTTTAGTTTTTGATAATAATACAAGGTTTCATTATGCGTAATCATAGGAAACAGGCGAATATGACGTCATACATCGCAAATAAAGCGGATATGCTTTGATGGTGAAATAAATTGATCTTGGGTTTTTTCTTTTCTTTTTTTTCTTTTTTTCCTTTTGTATAGTAACAATACTTGGTGTTTTACCGTCTCCGCACGGCTAATATAACTATACCGTATTTTTTATTTAAATTTTAAAAAAGTAAAAAAAAGTTTGAAAAGAAAATGCTTAGCAAATGTCAATAATATGCTCCGCAAAGTTATCCATGTCGAAAATGATGTCATGGATAGCGATAAATAGTTATTTTCATTCTTAAAACTAAAAGAAATAACTCGATTACCTAGAAAAAAAAAAAAAAAGACGAATGTTAATAGTTCCATTTTTGTTGATAAAACCTAAAGATTTAATATTATTTCGTTAAAGTAACATCATTTCTCCTATGCCAGCATTGAAATTAATTGTCTGGAAAAGAAAATTAACAAGAATTATGTCATTAAAAAGGGATTTCTCTGGGGAAAAAGAGACGTCATATTTGAAATAAAACGGGAATTTTCCAATATGTTTTAAAATGAGTGTGAATCAATTCCTTATATTAATAATACAAGGAACAGTAAGTATAGAAAGTAGATGAGTTTCACGCCATATTTATAACGAAAAATTTAAGTGTTTTTTATCTATATTGATTATTACGCATGAGTATCCGTTAATATACAGATGAGAGTTTTCTGCTAAAAATCACATTATAATTTTAAGAAAAGGAAAATGAACACGAATCTATTATAATAAAATCTGACCGTGTGTTTGTATTTCGCAACTACTCCTAGACTATCGAACGCAACTCGATTTACTTAATACCGGTTATCATTGAGCCGAGGATGTCACACAAACTCTCAGAATTCAAAAAATTAAATTACAAGCCATTTTTTTTTTTTTTTTTTTTTTTTTTTTTTTTTGTAAAATTTAACGAAGTTTCTCTAAAAACGGAAAGTAAAATTACTCTATATTTGTGTATAAAAAAGGAAAAATAAAACAGATCAGTATATTTTTTACACCATTTTTCATTAAAACTAAAAAACAGAATTTATTTTCACTTTGAATATATGGTGAAAACAAAATCTTGATTTCAGTAAATTATCCGAAAAATAAAAACATATTTTCACATATTCAAACTTCATGAATCACTTTATTCAGGAGAACAAAAGTTTCCTGTCAACATACTGTCATTTAGAAAAGAAGATTTGTTTCAGCTATACATTAAACCAAGGAGACAGAATTGAATTTAAAGAAAAAGCATATACTATTTCCAATTAATGTTTTTTTTTTTTTTTTTTTTGTAAGGATGGCTGATAAAACGTTTCACAAAGGCGTTAAGAATAAAATTGTTTATCAGGTAAAATTTACATTTGTTTTTACCCAATTCGTCTATTTCCACGATTTTATTTGGCCCTCCTTTTTGCATTGGTTGCAATTTCTTTTTCGCGATTATTTGACACAAAATTTCACTTTTTTAAGACCGAGTTATGTCAAGGTCCCTATAACAAAAAATACCGTATTGTCTCCTCTGAAATGTGATAAATAGTTAGTAAATTATTAACGTTTTTAATTATCGGGAGTGAAATATTTTGCTTAATTAATGTATTTATTCTTCTTTTAATGTTGCGTGAACGAAGTCACGGATAACAGCTATTTTTTTAATAAATCCGACTTCATTTTTTTTTTCCAGCAACAAAAAAAGTTCAATCCTAATTATACGAAAAAAAAAAAGAGAAAACACTTAAAATGTTCTATTATAATAAAATATTATTTATACATGCACATATAAAAAATTATTCGGTGAGACTATCTATTTAATTTTATGAAGTTTAACTGCGTCCCCTTCTCCCTACCCCCCCCCCCCTCCTCTTTTACAATTGTTAAAGCCATCTGATTACTGAAAGCGTGAAAACTGGCAATCCCGGAAGACACATAGGATTTTACAGATAAATCTTGATTGCTACACCCAGAAAAAGGAATTGATTAAAACTACAAAACATGTTTTGTTGAGTACATTTTGGTTGTTTTAGCAAAATTCAAGTAAAATTGAACCATTTTACTTGAATTAACAAAACATTTTTTGCTGACGATACAAAATTTTTTTTTGGAATTGAAAAAAAAAAAAAAAAAAAAAAAAAAAATTGTTAATTCAAACAAAATTTTCATTGACCTATATTTAAACAAAAAGTTTTGTTGGGTCAACCAAATTTTTGTTGATTCAACAAAACTTTTTTCTGGGTGTAGAACCATCCTAATGATTTTTTTTAATAAAATTGATTTGTTGGCAACAGTAAGATAAAAACACAATCCTAATTATGAGAAAAGGGAGAAAAAATGAACAGAACAGGGGTTTTACTCTGTACTTCTTTTATACGCATTCAAATTAGGAACTGGACAGCCACGTCCAAATTACATTTATCTGACTTACTTCACCTTCACCTGCTGAACAAAAGAAAAAAAAATACCTGAGAGAAAAAACACAAACGAAAATAACTCCGCCATGTCCATTCTGGCTTTCCACCCTCAGTTTATTTTATTTTCCTTCTTCTTCATTTGACTTAGATGTAATTAAAGCCACAATAATTACAGAGCCGAACTTTTTCACGGAGGATCAGAGCTGCACGCCATTAACAAGTCGCCGAAGTTCCTAAATACCATAATTACGGGATTCATTACAGATCTCATGTTCCCAGAAACCACCGAATGTTGGGGGGGGTGGAAGTCGGTAAGTTGTGTGTCGACCCCCCTTCCTTTCCCTGCAGAACGTCCCTTTTACCACAGTAAAGCTGAAAATCATGGATCTCTGAGCAGAGAATCCATCTAAGTAAAGTGAAAGATGCCAAGACGTCTAACGCCATTTTGATTCTTCAAAAAAAAGGGAGGGTCTAATGTCAAGAAACACGATATTGAACTTCAAAATATTAGCTTCTTGTAATTTCTATGAATGAATTTTATATGTATGCGTTAAGCTGGTTTGCGGCCGTCTCTAAAATTATGCAAATTGCGTAGTTTGTGCTTCAGATGCACATTTTTTTTTTTTTTTTTTGTACTTTTTCATTTGAATAGAATGTAGTAGGTTTGTGTGTTGTTTGCTTGACAATTATGATTGCAAAAATAACATCATGCAAGAAAAAGTTTATACTTTAAGTCCTTAAAATAAGCAACAAGTTTCGAAATCAAGAATTTTATAGCTCACTTCCTCGGACTGAGAAATACATTTGAAATTGTTCCAAATGTACAAGGTGTTATACAAGTCCGTTTACATTTCAAAAATTCATTAAAAAAATAACAAATTGCGATATTGGAATGCCGTTTGCATAATAAGACTTGTTAAAGAGTCGAGATTTTTGTGCCAATAGCAAAAAACTAGTCCAAAATCGCCCTTTAGTAAGGAAGGATTTCAAAATTTTATACCAATTAAAAAAACACTCGTATCAGAGTGCAGTTTACATCATACGACTTTTCAAAAAGTAATTTTTTTCATGGCATATAAATAGTTCAAAAATTGCCACAAGTCCATTTACGTATCAAAAACTCTTTTTTTCTTCTTTTTTTTTAAAACACACAACTATAACAAAAGAAAAATCTACTAGAAATAGATCTACACAACATCCGATGTTTTTTCAGAGTTTTTCCTAAATTATAGTGACCCAAGGTCTCATTATGTATGTAAATGAAAACTTGCATAGCCACATTTTTACGATGCTGATAATTGAATCCGCAAACTTCAGCTTCGGCTCAGAGGTATTATTTTTAGTAAAAAATTAATACATTCTGCAGTGTGGGTTAGAGTGGGAAAAAAGTTATGTTCCATTTTATAATATTCTTAATTTTAAAACTTTTGAGATAGTTAAAAAGTAATGAAAATTTTCCCCCTAACAAATAAGTAAATAACAATCCAGACATAGACAACAATTAACAGTACATGCGATGGCACTTTAACCTTAAGTTTTTTAATAATTATTTCTTTAATAATAATTTTTACTGCTAATGAATTATTGATTTTTGGCTAACATGTTAATTTCTGTCACACATGCATGCCATATTATTAATTTCTCAAACATTTACGGCTTATTCTCTTTATTTATTTATTGACACTCGATAATAAATTATTATTTTGGTAATGTTATTTTCTAAAGATGTATTAACCACAAACAAATAAAAAAGCAATTTTGAAACTCAATTACAAGTCAATAAAGTGCTTTAATTAGACGCTTATTCAAAAGTTTAACGGGATGTTCTTTTCACATTAGTCGCTCCTTGCATGCAAAGATGGTTTCATGAGTTTATGTACGGTGACCACAGTAGCTAATTATATAATTAAGAATTGTATGTTTTTATGAAATGAAAAGAAAATGAGAGTTAGAGGAAATTATTACTTTCGTAATTCGGAGTTGTTTTCCCTATAATTACTTCATGTTTATTTATGTTTCCTGAGTTTAATTACCATCAGGTTTGTTTTTGTTTTATTATTATTTTTCTCCTTGATAAATTACTTTATGAAAGCATGTTTAGCACATTGAAATGCTGGCAGGCAATATAACGTGACTGAAGAAGTTAATATAGTTTAATAACTTTTTCAAAAGAATTTAAAAAAGCTCATTTGCGCTCAATTTTAGCTAATGAGATTTTCAGTTTTTACCTCTTAACATGAATAAAAGTATTTTAGCGTCATACAACGGTAAGAACTAAGTTAATAATTTCTATTAATAATATATATTAGATATTTATTTTCAGAATCTTATTCAATTTAGGAGTATTTTGTTATGAAGGAATGATGCTGAAAAATAATATAAATTCATACACATTTTTAGAAATTTTTTTAATGTAAAAACGTATTGTTTAGGAAAGCGGTATTCAATAAACACTAGTTAAAGAAAAGAGTGCAATAAAATCAAAGATGAAGAAAAATCAAAATAAGCCAAACGAAGTTTTATGCGACTAGAAACTTAACTGTTTATTAAAAAGTGCAAAAACTGTATCGAAGCAGCTGATGAATAAGAGGCATGTTGACTTAAAACAAATTATCCATCATCTCATTAGGTTATGCATGACTTCTCTTCACATCTATGCATCTTCTGTCTCGCAGAAGTAGAAAAGTAAAATTTTATGGCGACGCCATCTCGCAAGAAAAAACGAGAACAAGAATTTCTAAGAGGAAGCCAGGCAGCGACTGAGCTATCCTTTTGCAAGGCACTATAGAACTTGATTCCTAGTCCCTGATTCGACCCTTGACAACGACGTCCTGTACCTTCATTGGTGACCTTGGAGAAAAAGAACAGACACCTTCAGCAGCAGCATCAACTCCTCTTGGGACCAACAGATGACAGCAATACAAACACCTCTACCATATAAAGCCTGTGAAATGCTCACAGCACAAACCCTATGATAACTATCATAGCATGAAGCATTTTTGAGGCCACACGTGCGCATGGCAACGCTACAATATCTTCCTGATAAATGCAACACGAGTGAACATCGCTCATCCGACGTCAACCATAGAAGCAAGAAGATAGTAAGTAGTAAGAGTTCACCTATTATTTATTCTATGGTGTCACCGAGACGTTTTTCCCACTGGGTGTGGAGTAGTGTGGAGACGCCATCTCGCAGGAACAGTAAAGCGCGTTTCTACCATGAAACAACTGCTTACTCGGCACTACAGAACTCGTCTGCTGTTCCTGGTTCTCTGGTTTGATCCTTGCCAACACCGCATACATCACCTTCAACTTCATCTTAAATCTAAAAAAAAAAAAAGAGTTTACGTCTTCGCCCATCAGTTGTAAATGTTAAGTATTCCAAACAGCTGCTCTGCTATGGAATCAAAATCTTACAGAAACTGCTATTACACAAACTATGACACAAATTAGGTAAACATTGTTTTTTGAGGAATTTGAGCCGTTATTTTAATTGGGTGATTTTTTGCTTCTCTGTGGTTCAAAATGAATCTGATTATGCTTCATAATTTGAACTTTCTATACTTTTTTAGACCAATCATCATGTTTTTAATATATGGTACACATTTTAACTATACAAAGTTATCATTTTAAATATGACATTATGATTTCATTATGTGGCTTTAATTATTGTATCATCACATTACATCTCTCATTAAGCTCTGTTTAATGTTTTAAAATAACTTTATGTTTTATTTATTACTTTCTTCTATCTTTACAAGAAGAAAGTATTGGATTCATGAAAATTTTCGATTTCTGGTTTTCGACGGATTTGTACGTTTTAGAAGGTCCTGAACACGATTTGACTGTTTTTAGAAAACGTCTATCTGTGACTCTGTCTGTCTGTATGTGACAAAAATTTTGTGGGCGCTCTATCTGAAGAACTAATGCACGAAATTTAATAAAACTTTATATTCAGTTAGTCCCTAATATAAATTGGTGCTGACTAATTTTTGGTGAAAATCGCCCGACAGGTGGCGCTGCTATGCTGCATTTTTTGCGATTTCCACAATAGCTCTATCTCAAGAACTAATGCAGTTATTTTCATAAAACATCAGATTCAGTTAGACCTTGACATAAATAGACGCTGATTACAATTTGGTGTTGATATCCCAACAGGTGGCGCTGCTATACCACTTTTTTCAATATTTTTATGATAGCTATATCTCAAGAACTAATGCACGGAATT